>BMAU01018153.1:955000-1485658 GCA_019973935.1 Trichonephila clavipes | reverse complement strand
CAAGAAGCCAAAAACTCCAGAAGCTTTTCAAAGTAGAATATACCTTTGAGTATATCTGAAGTAGTTTTCGAACATTTATTTTAAAGTTCAAAATTTGTGTACGTTATGTTATAATTCACATTAATTAAATGGTTAAAATAATGTGTTAATATTAGTCATGTAATCGTTTGATGACACATTCATATACTAATAAAAATTATCATGGTCATTGATGAATGTCAAGAATTTTATGTAATTTTAAATTCAGACATTAAGATATTGATGTAGAAAATATAAAATGACCATCTAAAATACATGAAAAATGCATTCTGCTATAAAATGATCTTGACAAACAAAATCCGGCATTTTCACTTACTATGACAGAGCCGGCATAGTCAGGGACGATCTGGAAAACAGAGAGAGAGCCGTGGTTTTGATGGATGCCGCTCTAGCCTTTAAAGCTCCCAGGAAAATTATATATATATATAAATTACAAATGCAAAAATAAATCTTGTAATTTTCCATACATTTTTATAACAACGAATTGTGGAATTGGCTTCCACATTTGTTGTGTTTGACAATATCTAAGGTAACCAACCCTACTTTAGATAGATTTGTACTACTTTTTCGTAACCGTATTCCTTTTAAAATTAATTCGTGCAGCCGAAATACACCTTTTGTACCCTTAAAAATTTAGGTAAACTATAACGGTTTATTTTAATTTATGCAACTTGTGAAATGTTCATAATTATCCATTTCCGTCTAAACAGTTTACATGAAAAAAAAGTTTGGACTCCCTCATTCATTAGGGATTTATATAAGATTCTAACATTAAATTTTATTTTTTTCACCGAATAGGATCGAGTGGGGCTTCCACACCACAGGTCTGGGGTTCTATTAACGGCTGCGCAAGGTCGACTCTGCCCTTTCATCCCCGCTACATTGGGTCGATAAATGAGTACCAAGCTTGCTTCGGGTCTTAAACACTGAAGGTCTCTTCAGACAGACCACAAATCGGGACATCTGTTCATGCCCCTCAGCGTCCAATGGTCACGTGTATTATGATGGGCACAGTAGTTCCTGGCCCTCATGGATTGCTGTGCTTCTGAGTTTGAGTCTTAAGTTTGAGGATTACTCACTTTGAGAATACCCCTTAGATAAACATGTATTTCCACTCATTTGCAATTAAACATTTTCTTTCAATTACGTTTATTTCAGAAGGAAGTTTGATTTTTTCAAATGTATTTGCTTAATAACATGTATATTTGTGTATTATATTAAACGTTTTATCAATCCAAAATTACATGTTTTTAGCTCCTCTAAAAGCTTTTAGGATTTTACGACTGATCTTACAATCCATACGTTTTATAGTAGTGTATTTAAAAATGATAAAGACATTTTTACGACTGTGTGAGCTTTTATGCCTCGTTTATAAATATAAAAAATTGCATTCAGCTACAGTTTTTAAAATGTACTGAAATAAGTGGAGGAATAGGATATTTACATATTATATGAATATTTTTTGACTGCAGTTATATTTATATTTCAGTTTCTTTACAATTTGAATAGAAGTTGTAAGCCATTTTGCGAATAGTTTGATGTTGAGTATAAACCCATAGGCTGTTTAATATTGTAAAGTGTTTTACTTTGATACCAGCACACACTAAAATAAGGCTCATTTGCAGTTATATGATCAGCTTCAGTGATATTTAAATTTTCAAAAATAGTCTCACGTACGAAAACATTCTTTCACAACCGCACACCACATCTCTCATACTATATCTTCCCTACAGCAGAAAATATTTGTGTATACTGAAAATTTAATACAGGATACATTTTTCAGTGTTAAATTTGTTTTTAAAATTTAGTATGAATACATTGTGGAACTGTCGGTTAACTTCACTGAACAAAAATTGTTTTAAATGTACTGTTTTGAAAGACAAAATTAATTAGAGAACTTTTCACAATAGAATTTGTAATGACTGAATTGTGTGAAAAATGTAGTTATCGATGTGTGACATTTTTCCTTGTAATAAAAGAAACAGAAAGATAAGAAATTTAACTTGAGTAGAAAATGGTTAGAAGTACTGTCATGCATTTGAAGAAGTATATCCCCCATTAAAAATTAAAAATTATTGACTGAATATGTGTTATGTCCATCACAAATGCCGATGTAGAAAAGGAATTTTATTTAATACAAGAAGTTCGAAAAGAGAACACTAGGAAGGAAAATTTAAATTTTTTTCGAAAATATTCAGTTAACATAAAAATATCTTTTTTATATCATTTTAATTAAAATAAATTAAAAGTATTGAAATCCTTTTTTATGCTATTTTAAATTAAAAATATAACTGAATAGAGAAAGATCGGTTTTATTTCATAAAAATAATCATCGCATGTAATATTTATTGTGTTATTGTTTAAAAAAATGAGATAGGCCTTTGCTCTTTTTACCTCATTACTTTTTTAAAAACAGGAAAGTGAGCGCTTTTTCTTACTCTCATTCTAAAATGAATACAGGATGCTTTTTTTTCTGGTTCAAATCACAATACCAAAATATGTATTTTTTTAATTTTTAAAAATGACAGAAAAAAATTTTGAAGAAAATATAATTATTTTTCAACTTCTAACATACTATTTATTTCATTTTTTCCTCTTTTTTTACCTTTCATTTTTAATTTTACTGTGACTGAACATATAGGAGAAAGAAACACCGAATTCCACTACGCTTTCAAAGAAGCAAAGACGCCTAAGGCAAATTTAACAGCTAGCTGTAAACGATTGATCTTTGGTTCTTACTTTACAAAGAAACCGAACTGGGTCGTAAAATTGTCCCGTTCGACCTCCCAAGTTCTAAAAGGGGTAAAGGAAAGAAGTCTGTTGCATTTTTGAAGGGAATCGCAAAATAAGAGTTAAACGCTTTCAGAATAACTTTTAGGAGGAAGGTATCCAGTTAGAAGGTTAATGCAATCATACATTGTAAATATATTTTAAATGTAGATATAGTTAAAAATAACAGTAAATATGACGCTTATCTAACCATATATTAATTAGCTATTTGATATTTTTCTTTTTCCGATCTTCTTAAAGTAATATTTATTACTTTAAGAATTACCAATTATAATTGGATTAAGAATACCAATTATTACCAATTATAATTGGTACATCCATAAAGAGGATGGTACATCTATTAAAATTTAAAATCTCCAAGTTTTAAAATGTAACATATTTATATCTCTTTGTGAAATTTTCATCTTGTGAAACTACTTTTAAAGTAAATGTATAGTAAAAGTTTATTTCTGTGAAATTTTGCAATGAAATAAAAATAAATATTAATTTTAAAATTCAGGAAATGCTTACATTTATTAAATGCATATCGCAGAAACGTATTAAACCAAACCAGTTTTTACATAATAATGCATGTTCTAGCTTACAAATTTTTTAGAAATATCCTGAAAACCATGATTACAGAATTGTTAATTAAAAACTGATTTTTTTTAAACATAAGCTTTAAAAATTTCGAAATTGTAACGAGACTCATGAAATATTTTTGAGCATTTTTATTTTATTTATAGTTCACGAATTGGCCTTATAAAATAAATACTTAGTAATGGAAATATATTTCTAATTCTATCCGACATTATGGTTTATTACAGGGGTTGGCGGATTTTTTTCCACGACACGGGCTACTTCTAATGTTTTTAAGATGTTGCGGTCCCCCCACTGGCGGCGGTGTGTCTATTCGGTATTAAAATTGTATGTTTTCTTTTCTTAACACTTGTTTTCGACATTGTAGTCCTCATTTAGTTATGACATTTTTAAATATGACATCCTTTTTTTACTACCAAAACACGAGTAGCACAAAATTAGCAAGTTAAATGCTTGAACAACTATGAGCGACTGCTAGACCTTGATGCGTGAACATATTCAGTGCAGCGAGCAGAGGACATATGTGCACCAATGAATCTGAAACCAACGTATGTATTTAATTTCTTTGCTGCCGATACCGCTGCCATCGCAACACGAGAACCCAACACCGTGGAAGCGCTGGTGAGAGATGTCTCAATAGGCAACCCCGTGTTGTCTTGAGAACAGCTGATCATTAACCTTGTCCCCTTTAATTGGCTTGCAGGGAAAATTCCTTTATGCGGCAAGCATCACAGTGATCACTCTTTTCCCCTACAGTGGCAGTGAACGTGTTGAGCATCATCATGCGCTTCCAATGAAAGCACATGTGTTGTATACGCATTTATTGAATCCTTTGCTTAAGTAAACACAGTCGAATCGGTTACAGAAAGAGGATTCTCCAATCTAGCTTGCGTCGGTATTCCATAAATATGCTTCTTTTAATATGCGCGTTTTTTGGTCTTAGTAATGGCGGTCACCCTAAAATGTCGATCTCTATCGACCTAATGCCCTTTCCTGGTTTATTATATTTATTAGATTATGGCCAATTTTTAAACATAAAAATTAGCTACATTTTCTAAGACAGGGGTGAGTAATTGTTTTGGATCTAGGCCACGTTGTGAAAGTGGGGGATGCTAGAGGGCTGCACCTTTTTAAAAAGATAGTATTCATTAGTTAACTTTGTACCTAAGAAAAAATAATAAATATAGTTTAAATAAATTAGGGGTAGGTTCATTCATTTTATTTATCGTGATAATTTCATTCATGCACATTTAATTTTAGAATCAGTTTAATGAGACAAATTTACCCTGTCAAACTTTTCCTCATTTTTTTTTAAATCTGGAATGAAATATTGCTTGCTGAAATTCTCATCACACTCTGAAAATTAATGTAATTAATATTAGTACATGTTTTTTGAATTTTCTGACTGTATTGACTTGCCGCAAAAAAAAAACACTTTGTGGACCGCATATGGCCCGAAGACCACTACTTTCCCAACTCTGATTTGATAAACAGGAAACTAAATAATAAACAACAGTTCACTGTAAAAAATTCCACATATATAAAAAATCTGAACTAATTCTTTAGAAAATGGAAAATAATAAAACAAGTCATGCAAAATAATGGTAATTTTCTCATAAATTAAATTTGGGACAGGGACAAAAAAATACGCTTAAAAGCAAGAAAGAAAAAGGCAGGCTTGGAAGTTGGACTAACTTATATAACTACTATATGACTAATATACATATATATAGAACGGGGGCGGGCAAACTCTTTTTAAAATTAAGAGCTAATTCAAATTTTTTCAAGTTGTTGCGATCCACCCAGTGGTGTAGGTATGGGGAGGTAAAAAAAAGGTCTCTGCAATACTTATTATAACTTAATAAGAAATAAGAAATATGTACTTATTTACATAACTACAATAAAAATATTTTAAAGAAAACTTTCAAGGCGTGTTTAAAGCAAAACGCAAAATACAAGCATAATAATAGCAACAAATATAATAATATCAAATGATACATTTATATCATCAAGCAATTCACAATGAATTAAAATATCAAAGGTTTTTATCTTAACCCTCTGACCGGAACATCATTTTTTTTTTGCCGTTCTTAGAAACATCTGTCCGACAGACGGATACGCAATTTTTTTTTAAATTTTATTACCTTAAGGAATGTTTTAAATGTCCTTATCTCTCATGAAATTGAGTAGAATTTTTAATATTTAAGTATTAATGAGGCACACACAATATTAATATATTTTTATCCCAAGAATTGTGACTAGTATTTTTATAAAAACTGATTAAAAATTAATTATATTCATGTAAAAGTAATTAAAAATAATAATAACAAACACGAAAAAACTATAGGAATATCCGTGTGATAGACGGTGATAGATTAGAAAAATCGCACACATCGTGAGTTGAGAAAAATCGTCATGTACCACAACGTGATCCTCTCAATGGGTAGAGTCCAACTGAAGATGTCAAGGGAACCCACCCCAAAAATCACAGCACAGCGTCATCTACAGGCGTTAAAGAAAATCATCCCGTTTGAGGGACGGATGTTCCGGTTATAGGGTTAAATTAATTCTCGTAGTTATAGTCAATAGAAGACTTAGTATGCATACAGTTAGTCAATCTTGTATATGTTCCAGTATGTAATTACTAACTTCTAATCTTTAGATGGTCAACTCAAAATGTCTTGGTGGTCCACCGTTCGATCGCGATCGACTTAAAACGTGCCCCTGACATAGAAAGTGCTCAGTTTGATTCCATACACTTACTCACGTAATTCCGCTCTTTGTTGTTAATTATGTCTAAAATATCATTGACGGAAAAGAATTTTGACGTACAAGATGAATTTCTGTTCGGAATATATTGTGTATTGAAAACATATCCAATTGATATTTTTAGTATTTCACTCCAATTTTTTTTACTATTTTTAAATGTTAAATAGTTTTTTGAGAACTTGATCCCGTATCATTTTATAACTAAACATATAATCTATTTGTCATTTCCATAATTCAGTTCCCGGTGTCACACTGAAAAGCTATCGTGTAGAGAGGCTGATGCCTGTTAAATCTGTCGAGGTTCAAAATCCTCCCGTTGGTATGGTGTGGAATGTTGGAGAAGGGGTCCCAACTCAGGTGTCGTTCGCGTCACTTGAATCAGGTTCAAAATCACGAGGTCCGTCGCCAATAGTTCGATACTACTAAACACGCACTCTCTCTATTCAGAATTCTGTTAAATTTCTCTCTATTTATCTGAATTTCATTTTTAATATTTTTTTTGGAAATTAACTCAGAATTAGCGGGGGTAAATAAAAATAGCAATTACATATCTTATTAATGGACAAAGATTTATCACATTCAGTAAAATTAAAGAAATACTTCAAAAGAATTGCAAATACCAACATAGCTTACATTTATTGTTGAAAAAGTTCGTATTGACGCGTAGAATAATTAATTAAATTCTTCCTAAAATGTAAAACAATAAAAACAGAAGTAAAAAAACACAACTTTTTATCGGCTGAAATGGAAGTAAAGCATTTTGTTTTAATCAATGTCCTTAATTATTTATTCACTCCCCCTTTACAACAACTTCATCTCAATCTGTCAAACTCAGGTGATTTTTTAATGAAGGAAAATTTACACAAGACTTACATTGTACCATAAATTAATTCGGTTGGTTTAGTCTTTAATTAATTGGTTTTACTTCTTGGAAATATATCTGTACTGTCAAGTTGTAATTAAATTTACTTTAATAGCTTTCTCATTTAAGTCTATATCCTTTACAATTATTTTAAAGAGTAAATCAGTACTCTAAACGTTTATTATACAGAAAGTGAGAAAAACAACTTTAAGAACTTATAATGGTAGACACATTAGGACTATAAAAAAATTTATTGCACTTCCTTAACGGTCATGTGATTTATTGTATTAACTATAAAACGAAATATAATAAAAAAATATTAAAAAATAGTTCTTTCCATCCATCTGTTAAAAATATTTGAAAAATTAATACTATGTAGAATATATATTAGAAATATTAAAATTATTCTGGAGTAATATTAACATTTTCTTAAAATATCTTATGATTTATAATGTAAAATAAAATTAATTATTCATAAAATTGCAAAATTTCAGAATAATTTTCAGAAGGGGAAAAATTAGTTTGTTTGGCTTTTTACTTTACATTTCAAGAGACTTCAAAAATATTATATGTACTTTAAGTAACGTGTTCTAAAAATTTTATCTTTAGCAATTACAGGTAAAATATAATTCTTAAATTTCATATGTGGTGAATGAAAAACTGCAAATACTACACTCATTAAAAACCGCACAAATTTCGATGCTTTTTCTTCGAAACATGAAAGTAAAATCCTTTGATCTAGGTAGGAAAATCTTGCTAATTGAAAATAAAACTAATCTATAATCAAAAATTAAAGAGTGAAAAATAACCAGAACAGTGTATTAAAAAAATTTTTAATTTAGTGTTGTGTTTTCGCAATGCCAGTTCTAAATGAGTTAAGCTAGTTTTTACTAAGGCATTTTTTTATTTTCATTGAGATGTTTCATTAAAGTCGCACTTAAAAATTACATGGTGGCCGCGGTAGCTGAGTGGTATAGGTATCAGACCGTGGCTTGCTTTGTCGCGAGTTCGAGTCCAGTACCACTAAAGACCCGCCCTGTAGGGCAGCGATGTACGTTAAATCTGTCGAGAGCTGAAACGTCCTCCCGTTGGTGTAGTGTGGTAGTTAGGAGAGAGTGGTGCCAGCTCAGGTGTCGTCCACGTCACTTAACCATGGTTCAAAATTACGTGGTCCGTCGCCAAAAGCCCTCGTGTAGCTGAACATTGTGACGGTAATATTCAATCAATCAATAGAAATTACATGGGGACTATTGATGACGGATTTAGTGAACCACGATCAAGTGACGAGGACACCATCTGAACTGGCCCCCTACTCTTCTAACTCCTGTACTCCACTATCAAGAAGACTTTGTACCTCTACAGATTTAATATGCCTCGGCCCCTCTACATACGTCTTTAGTGGCAAGTGAACCAAAATTCACGACTCGATGGAAACATTGCTGGCCATTATGACCATTCGGATACGACGTCTACTGTGTTGTTGTCACTAATGCCACCTGATCGGCAAAGGCCAGTTCGAGGCCCATGAAATTCATCATGGCAAAGGGCTAAGTGACGCCTGTCGTTAGCCGTAACTTTGAGCACCATACAGGTGACAGTACGATTTGGATCGATTTCACCCAATTTAGAAGTAGGACACTCTGGGGGGTCAGAGGCCTCCCCCTCTCTTTCCTTCCACCAACCTCACAAGAGGACTTGCGGCTCGACGGCTATTTAGAGTACCCTCATGCCACGCAAGCACTATACATTTACGAACATCCATGTCTTCTCCGGGATTCGAACCCAGTCCCTACGGCACAGCAGTCAGCGTCGCTAACCACTGTACCGGATGGGCGACACGTCTACTGTTTGCACTTCAAAGTAAATTTTTCTGAAAAGTTGATTAATTATTTCGAAATAGGTGCTACTATTCTTCAGTTGCAGATTGCTTTTTTGCTTTGATTACTCATAAAGATAGTCAAGAATCTGCAATAGTTTGATCTTTTTTAAACTAAACATAGATCATAAAACGATTTGTTTGCCTCAGTCAAAGATCAACATTTAAAGAAGCTCCTTTGCGAAATAGCAATGTACTGTATATCACACACTTTCCTTTACAATCACAGTGTGGACACGGTAGCCGAGTAGTATAGGTATCGGACCGTGGCCTGCCTTGTCACGAGTTCGAGCCCAGTACCACCAGTGTGTAGGGCAGCGGTGCACGTTAAATCTGTCGAGAGCTGAAGCGTCATCCCTATATTCACCCCTTTCAAATAAATTTCTTTGAATATCAATCACAAAAAAAAATTAAGCGTCACAATTAAATATGACATTGAAGAACAGAAGTTTAAGCAAATCAACTCATTTACTAATACGCAATACCTGCTGAAAAAGTTTACTAAAAAACCAGAAATATGTATTAATACATTCATTCCTTAGTTTCTGCAGGATACTCAAATTACACGACTTTTAATTTAAAGCAAAAAAGATTGGGGAGAGTGATTTTGACTGTTTCAACTGTATCGATTATAAATTAAATGACTATCATTTAAATGAACAAATATTGTTTTTTAATTTTATTGTGGTACTAAAATGGAAAGTCACCAAAAAAAAGAGATCCTTCTAAAAAAATATCTGGGAAAGAAAAGTAAAATTTTTAGACGAACTGAAATATGAGCAAGGTTCAACATCCATTATAAAAGAATCTTGAATATGTAAAGACACATTTTTAAGACATTAAAGTGAATGGAAGTTTCGGTTTGAAATAATGTATCCCGTGGAGCTACTTCCGTGCAAACTTTGTGCATACACTATTGTAAAGAATACGATTGGTCAATATGAAGTAACTTATAAGAATAAACACCAGAGTAAGCAAATGTTATTCACTGATTTTACACCTTACAAAAGCAATTCAATTATGATCAAAGAAGAGAAGAATATATAGTCAATATCTCAAATTGTGAATAATTATCTAAGAACAAACAAATTTAACTTAATTCATACTTTTGTCAACAAAGAAAAATTTTATTTTAGTTAATTTTTATTAAATAATTACAATTAATATAAATATGTGTATACATATGACAGAATCACAACATTAATTAAATTTAATTATTCTATTAAAATAGAATAATAAAAAAAATCACATTCACAAAAAATTAGGCCATCCCAGGAGGGATTCAAACCAACGACCTTGAGATTAGAAGTCCAAATCGCTATCCATTGCACTACAGGGACACAAGGGGAACGATTTCCCTTTCTATATATGCTGCTGGACTATTATTTTTGTTAGTTACTATTTATTCATTTTTTAATTTAATCAATGAATTAATATTTAAAAAAACTGTATTAATATCAAGTGCTATCCATTACAAGTTTTAAAAAATGTATTTGAATTTGAATGAATAGAAATACTACATTTTTGTCACAAGTTCGAGCCCTAAAGACCCACCGTGTAGGGCAGCGATGCACGCTAAATCTCTCTAGAGCGTCCTCCCATTGGTGTGGTGTGGTAGTTAGGAGAGGGGGTGCCAGCTCAGGTGTCGTCCACGTCACTTGACCATGGTTCAGAATTACGTGGTCCGTCGCCAAAAGCCCTCGTGTTGCTGAACAGTGCGGCGTAAATATTGACTCACTCACTCATATATATATAGGAAGAGAGTGAACTAACAGTAAGAGTTGATAAAGGTAAAGAAATTTTCTTTTAGAAATTCGGACAGTGATACTACACATGAGCAAAGAAAAGTAGGATTCCAGTTTTTCAAAGCTCTGAAGGTGGCTTTTTTGAAGTTGTACTTGTTAAGAATAATATTTGCGTTTTTGAATTATGTTATCTGTGACTCTTATTAATTATATGTAAATTAATAATAGTCTTTTTGCATGGATTATTATTAATTTATTTATGTTTTTTGATTTATTTTTAAAACATATTCTTAATTTTGGTTTATATTTTTCTTGGTTTTTTTGTGCTGAATACTATTAATTTATGCTTATGCTTTTTTATTTTCAAACATAAATTTTAAACTATTAGAATTAAATCGTCTCCCAAATTACAGAAATAATTTCCTTTTTTCAAGGAATAATTATTTTATTTTATATGGTTACGTTGGACATATCCTCGTTTTTTCTTTATCTTTAAATCTATTTACATGATTAATAGTTTATTGTTAAGCATATCTTTCTATGCTTATGAATTCAATATTTCGTTTCTAATGGTTTGAGTTTTCTCGATTTCTCGAACAGCAAATTTACAGTGTAAATTAAGAGATGAATTCAAATGCAATACATTCTAATACAGAGAAATATATAATATATATGCATTATCACACTTACAGAAGTTAATACATTAATTATTGAAATATATATATTAAAAGATTTAGATAAATATGTTAACACATATTTATGTTTATAAATTGCTTTAATTTTCTAATATCAACGATAAAATTGTCATTATAACACTTGAAGCATTATCACTTTCTTACATAGCCTTACCATTCAACAAAAGTTTTTAAATGAAATATTAATATGAAATTTGAAATTATTGTCGTGTATAATATCGTGATGTTTAAAAAAATCTCTTTTAAAATTGAGAACTTTTTTAAAGTTTGAATACAAATTTTGAATTTTATACTCTTCGCTTGTAATGAAAATTTAAAAATTGAAAACTTATTTATCATGTTACTGTCATGAGTGCAATGATAAGTGCAGTCTAAAACAAAAGGGCCCTAATAGGTGCTATTTTTAGTGTTTTGAAAAATAATATGGGCGTTACGCGGACCAGTATGTGTAGATGAAAACAGAAAAAAAGTGTACTGTGAAAAAATAAAGAAGCTTACTAACTATATGAAAGATGAAATTTTTCAATTAATCTAACAAATTCTTGTACAATATTGTATATTGTACACAAATTTACAAGTAATATATGCATGTTTATTTAAAAAAAAAGGATGATAAAATTCCGCCCTCTTTCTTTCCGCGAACAAAGTCAACGTATTTACATTTGGAACTTTTTAAAATGAAGTATAAAAGATTAAAAACTCTTTTCCTGCACAAAATTTCCTCGGCATACAAACTCTTTTTTTTCTGAAATAAGCAATAAAATGCAGTAACTTAATTGTGGGTTTTTTTTCAGAAGACAAAAAATAATTCTAGTTTCGTTGTAGTGTTTGATTCTTATAAGTGTTATTAGCCGTTATATTAAATATTGATAGTAGTAATATATCTAATATGTTTTAAAAAATAATTTGGACCATTAAATCATAAATCTATGTGTGTTTCATTTTTTATTTATTCATACGTATAATTTACATTTCTTACGAAGTTTGTCATGTGTATGTTTAAATACGGTTGTTGTATAAAAAGTTACATGTCAAATCAATATTTAACTCATCATTTTTTTATCATCATCATTTATGGTATATTTTATCAGCATTTTTTATATTTTAGAAGTTTTATATATCATCAAATAAAGATATTGTTAGATATATATTAACATATCTCAAAAAAAATTACATTTCCTCTTATAGCTTATTTATATTCCAGGTATTTTTCCTTAAAAACTATTTTACACTAATCATTGATAACTAAATTAATTAAGCTGAAAATGAGATTTTCTTCTGAGTGCTCTTTCTACATAGTGCGTGCGTTAGTTTTCCCAGTTTAAACAGATATTTCAAATTCGTACTTATAATGCTGCGGTCCTTTTTAAGTGACAGCACAAATTTATTCAATATAATAACCATTCTAGGCTTTTCTTTCTTAAAAGCTGGAATTTCCCAAAATTTCAAATATATCTAGTTTAATTTTGATACAACCAAAAAATCTTCTAATGAGAGATTCTGCGCGTTATGATCCTACTCAGCATAAAAACTCGAATAGTCAGGAAGTTGGCTTTTACTTATCTAAAGTCATTACTAAAGATACACTGTGATATTTAATGCTACACTAATAACAAACTAAATACAAATATGGTACTTCTTACGAAAATTCACTTTTGTTGCTATTAAAAATCCTAATAATATGGAAAATATATAAAACAATATTATTATTTGAGTATTATATGTATTAAAACAGAAATAGACTTCTTCCAGAACTGGTGTCATTTATTGAAGTGGCCTTTAATTAATATATCGATCTTTAAAAAGTTATTCTTCCTTCTTCAATTTGTTGATCAATGTTATCAATATTGTTTTCAAACAGCTTGAATGCCACGTTTATAAACCTAGTTGCTGAAAATAATAATCATTAAATTTCCATTGCAGTTAATGAACAAAACGATAATTGTATATAAAAAAATTTCCTTTTGTGTAGTAAAAAACTTTTTTTGTGTGTGAAAATTTTTAAGGATAATTTTTGTGGTTTCTCTCTCTCTAGAGGTTTATAGTTTCCATATATTGTTCTCTTATTCATGTTAATAGTCCTCCTTCTAATCAATCTTGTCAACCGTCATCCTAATCCGATTGTTACTTCTTCTCATCTATTTTAAGATACTTTTAACTTACATATATATACTTTTATCATGTTTATTTTTTTTTCATTTTTCAATCCACAGTCGAGACCCAGGGATTACATTTATTTTTCAACAAACGTAGTAAAGTTATCGAAATGAAAGTAAAATAAATAGGAAAATTTGAAAGTTTGTGTGTAAAATACTACGAAATTACATGGAATTTTTTCAAAATATAAAAATACATGAATTTAAATCAATATATATAGAGAGAGAGAGGAGAGGAGAGGAAAAAAGCAACTCACATTCACTTACAAGTATCCCCAGAACTATCAGACCTACAGACTTGAAATTTGCACAAGCATGTCTGCCATACTGTTAGACCGACTATGAACTGTTAGATTAAAAAATTCGAGATTTGATAGGCATCTTAATATTAATAAGTAGAGACGTGTTTTGTGAAAATCGAACCAACAAGTGGATTTGTGAAGGATACTGAGGCATTATAAATAAACAACAATAACAAATATAACTTGAAGTTTCGCAAACAATTTTCGTTTCTTGAGTAGAGTCTTGTAGAAATCAACTGGGAAGGGAATTATGGGGAAGTATAAGATAATAACACCTACATTTTAGAAATTTAATTCGTTTTATTTATTTTTTTTCTAAATCAAAAGACGAGGGCTATTTGAATGTTTTCTGTAAAATCGAAAGCTTACTGATGGGATTTAGCAATCAATAACATAAATTTTTAAGGTATCCGACTACGTTCGGAACCGTGATTTAAAAAAGCACATAAATGGATACTTTTCGTCATATTTAGTGTCACTTAGATTAGAATACATGTATAAAATTGTTTTAAGGACATTTTGACAAAAAGAAATATTTAAATACAATATTTTGGCAAAAAATTAACTTAGAATAACCTTTTTTCAAAATGTTCTCTACTTATTAAAAATTCTTCTAAAATAATAATATTTTGCTTATATAAAGCAAAGACTTCTCCAGAAAGTCTGAACTATATGATTTTTGAAAAATTCACATTATTTTCAGAGTTACCACCAATTAAAATAATTATGGGCAATTTTTTCTTAAAATTTATCCCCTCTGTTGTCGTAAAACACGGATAAAACCACTTCTAAGCAGTATATTTCGAAAATTCTAGTTGACCCTCTGTGCAGAGGTCTGAGCTATATACAGGCAAAATATTATTACAATAGAAGCATTTATCAAAAAAGGAGAATATTTTGAAAATGGGTCATTCTATGTTCATTTTTTGTCAAAATATTGTACCTAAATAATTTTTTATTGTAATACTATTCTTGAAACAATTTTATATATGTTTTCTAATCTAAGTGACACTAAATATCACAAATATTATCCATTTATACGCTTTTGTAAAATCACGGTTCCGAACGTAGTCCGATACCTTAACTTGTCTTACAACATTAAGAAATATCCAGTGAAGCGAGATTTTCACATATATAAAAGCTAAACCTATATTTTTCTCTCAAATTAGAGCATACATAGCTATTGTATACCTTGATCACTTCGAAAACATGTACTCATTTTAAAAAACTAATTCTAACTTTTAAAAAATTCAATAACACGATGATTTTACTGTATTCGGATTATATATATATATATATATATATATATATATATATATATATATATATATATATATATATATAAAGCACACAATCCTTCAAAATCATATTTTCCCTTGAAATTTCATTTTTTATTTTATTTTCGTTTTTGTTCAATTACAATCTACATTTTTTTCACAAAGAAAGAAAAGAGTATGGGAAATAATAAAATTTTATAGCAAGATTCCATTATTCACAAATAACCGTAATACCAGTTTACTCATTAACTGTTGCCAACGAATTTCAGTGGACGCACTTTTATTGAAAGCTTCGCTATATTGAGGTCACATCCGGTAAAGGCAGCTTTGGCTCCATCGGAAGTTTGTTTCGCCTGGGAATATCAAGATTGGCATCGCTTGTATTTCAACGACAAAAAATAAAATGGCATACATTTTAATGTATTGAATTCCGGATTAAAATTCGAAAAGTTTTTCACTTTCAAAAGCGAAACTGTAAAATAAATGCCATAATAAAAATAAAAGGTTTAAGTAGCTTTTTTGCTTTTAATATTCAGTAACGGATATTCTCCTGAATATGAGAGAGTTTAATGTTTAGGCTAAAAGTGCATAATAATTCTCAAAATATTTGAGCAGGCATTTTACTTTTTCATTTTGAAATGCATGTTATCTGTATTTTCTCCGATCAAAATAAATATTTACTTCAATCAGTTTTAGTCGTAACTCCCTTTGAAAACATTTTAATATCATTCAAGTAAAGATAGAAGTTTTATCAAAAATTGAACGTAATTTCATTTGTGATTCTCAGTTGCAACAATAACTGGAGAACAAGTAAAAAAATTGAAAAATGGTTTAATCTATTTATTAGGAATTAGTTTTTAATTTGTATTCGGAATTAGATAACTGGAGGGGGGAAGGAGGAAAAATAAAAAAAATTTTACTAAATTTTTCTAAGGCAATTCGTGTATGCCTAGATTTTAACAAGAAACCTTATTTTATTTTAGGGACAAATCAAATAACAGATATTTCCTGTAACAATTTTATCTGAGATAGGGCTTGAGTGTTAAAGATTTTATTTTTGAAATAGTATCCCATTTATAAATTTTAACATGTTGGATTAAAATACTTCTAAAAATTAAATATTTTTGAATTAACAACCGAATGTGTTATCTAATTTTGAATTAATTTATATGGAGAAAAATTAAAAACTATTATTGAAAATATATGAACTTTATGACTAAACATTTTTAATAATAAAACAGCAAATTTTCCTGAATACTCTACAAAATATTTTAAATTTAAATAGCCTTTATTACTTCCTTCAAGAAGTAAATTTGTAAAGTTTAATACTGTGTTGGTTTTGTTTTCATTATAATATCTTACAATTGCATTAAATTTGTCAAAGAATTAGATAAGTTCAGTCTTACTATCAAAATCCTAAAATATAATTCCACAATTCAGTAACAACGTAGTTAAGACGATCTCTAACATAATATATGCATCAGAGTACTTACTGTGTTTGAATAAACAAGCATTATTAAAGTAACATTACAAAAATACCAGAATTGGAAAATTGTTAATGTTTTGATTCTGTCTAATACTCTCTATTAGGCTTTCATATTCTTA
This sequence comes from Trichonephila clavipes, assembly GCA_019973935.1. NCBI lineage: Eukaryota > Metazoa > Arthropoda > Arachnida > Araneae > Nephilidae > Trichonephila > Trichonephila clavipes. The sequence goes on along the minus strand of BMAU01018153.1, from coordinate 1,468,963 downwards.
AATACCTCAGTTTTTGTATATTTTCCTTACCATATCTGAAAACGTAATAAAAAGTTCCGGATTACAAGAAAGATTTTGTTTTCATTGTTCGAAACATCTCATTTTTAGCAATTTAAAGAGTATTCTTAAGTACATTTAAATTAGGAATTATAGTACCGGATAAAATTTCACGTCGACATTAACAATACCGTATAGTTATCTCTATCAAAAATAGACCTGGTGGTTTAATTGAAACAAGCTAATAGATGTATCTAGTGATTTAACTGAACAGCTTGCTTATAATTTGGAGCAGAATCCATTCTATCATTTTGAGTATCAGTATTATTTCTCTGATTCATGTAATCTGTTATTCAACTTAAAATAAATAAATAATTCATTTTTGAGTATATTAATCTGCTTCGCAAATTTTACAGAGAAGCCAGAATAGAGAGAGACAAAATACTTGCAAAAGCAATTTATGGGAAAATTATTAGTAGAAAAACATGAAGACATGAGAGAAACATTTTATTTTTAATTTAATACCTTAAGAATTCCAGTTGGTCTAAAATGGAAACGAATGAATTTTGTATTAAAGTAGAATATTTAATCCTCCAAATTAAAGTACTAAACTATCATAAATATTTTTACATTTTTTTTCGCATTGAAATTTATTCTATAAGATAACGCGGCGGGTTATTTAAACCTGCCATGTTTTACTGACTTAAATTAAAATGTAAAAGTGTTTTGTAAAGCTATAATGAATGTTACGATACCTAAATAAAATTTTAATACATGCGAAAGATAAATTTCATAAACTTGCTTGCCCCATCTACAGCTTATTTCTGAAAATTTTATTAAAACGCACAGTCGTCAAAACAAAGGTCATTCATAACAATTTTCGTTATTTTCGTCTCAATAAAATAAATTTGATCTCCTTCGTTTATTTACAGAACAGCTCTGGGTGGGACAAGGACTTCTCAAGAACTCTTTCCATTCCGATCTTCGCCTAGCAACAGTTATCCAATTTTAGTTACTTTTAAAACTTTAAAATCATCCACCACACAATCAGCCCATCTCAATTTGGGCTTACCACTAGTTCTAGTTCCAATAGGTTTGTAGTTGAAAATTCTAAACTTCTAGGATACCCATACGGCAAATGTGGCACGCAAACGTCAAACAACCAATCTTGAGGAATTTAATGATATCAGCTTCCTTAAATAGCTTATGTAATTCAAAATTATGTCGTGTTCTCCACAATACATTCTCATTTTCAGCACCAAAGGTATATCTAAGGACATTTCGCTCAAAGATTCATTCTGTGATTTAGTCAAAGTTCAAGTTTCCGATCCATAGGTAAATACGGGTCTGATTATTGTTTTGTATAGTGTTAGAAATAAAATAGATATCATTATTAAAGGTCATAAGCAACCAAATCATGGTAATATATTAATTTAAAAATTGTCAATTTTTTAATGAAAAGCTTCTCATCGTGGAATCCATAATTTTAAAAAATTATGAAGAAAATAGTCCAAATAACTTGTAATCCGGCTGGGTGGTGCGGTTGGTTTGTCACTGGCCTTCTGCACCTAAGATTGTGGGTTCGACTCTCGCCCAAGATGGTGGATTTTCATGATGCAGAAAATTGACAGCGGCCATGTCGTATAATTATACGACATGTAAAAGATCCCTAGAGTGTTTGGCTTGGATGCTTTCGGCAAAATTAAATTATAGTACATGTTCTCATCGTCAGAGCTCAGGTGCCTGTCTCTAGGGAGGAAACTGGGCATCAAAATTACCTGCGGCGATTGGTATCCGCCTCTACGGTACAGTACTAACGAGAGATACCAGCTTGCGTAGAATGTACTAGGTCTGCAATGATAAAAAACGAAACCGCAGCCCCCTTTAGAAATTAAAAAAAAATTTTTAACTTGTGTATCCCAAATTTTATATAAATCTGATCCTTTGTTCTAGAGACATAAAAATTTTCCTTAGAAGGCCATATATTAAAGTCTTCAGTGCAAACGATGTGTTTGAAAAATATTCTACAGTATACAAAAGATCTTCTTTCTTCGAAGCTTTTCTAAGGATTTTTTTTTATTTTAATAGTTTTATTGTTATATTTATATATATATAATGATCATGTGTGGTCTCCGAATTCCACTTTAATACAATACGTATTGAAAATCCTCACAAGGCATTCAACGCGTTGTAATTGCGTATTTTTATCTGATTTTTTAAATTAAAATTTAAATAAGGACTCTAGTCAGCTAAAAATTTTATAGTCAACAAGATTATGGTATGCAGTTTAATACATTTTTATTTTCATTATTTGTCTGAATGCTATTTCAATTATTATAATCAAAAAAATATCAAAATTTATTTTAGAATTTTACATTCAATATGATGCGTAAAATTTTTTATATGTATATTTTTACTGAAAAGCTTTTAAAAAGTTTGTATTTTCATTTCCCAAGGCAGCAATTAACTTGAAAAGATTTTTTTTTATTTATGAAAGTTTTAAATTACTTTATAATCTATCATTTATGAGGAAAAGTTTGTTTAAGTTTTAATCCGATTTTCTCAAACAAATAAAATGTTTTTCTTCTTTCTATACTGTTTTATTAACTTATTGCTATTTACGAAATACTTTTACAATAATAGAAAACTCACTCTTTTTTTATTATATTTGAACTTAGATTGCGAAACTTTTAATTTACAAAACTTAAGAATCTTTTTAAAAAATAAAATTATTTTCATGTAATATTTCACAGAAGAAAAGAATAAATTTTGTACGTTTTGTTACAGTAAAAACTAGAGTACTTCGGGGACATTTATTTATTTAAAAGAAAGCTGCATATTAATGTTAGTTTAAAGGAAGTATTTGAAATAATTAAAATTAAATACATGTGCATAAATTAAGTTTATAAGTAGATGCTTATTTCTTTACTTTACAAGCATGATTTCAATATCCCACAATTATGCAGATTAACTCTTAAAAGGAAGAAAAAATTTCTCACTTTTGCTAAAAATATACTTCGAAGAACTTTTTCGGCTAGAGATAATTTTAAAAATATGAATATTTCAAATTCCCTTTTTTCGAAATAAAAAATAATTTTAAATGAGATTGAAAGTATTTTAAATTTTTAAAAATTATTGTTTGTTACAAAAAAAAGTATTTCAGCATTATTCACTCTATGGAAAGATTCATAAAATTTTGTATTTTTTTTTCTGGTAGTGTTTCAATGCAATATTCAATAATATTTATTAAAAAAGAAAAGAAATTAAAAAAAATCTCTTGACTTTGATATAGGTTTATTTATAAAGGAAAAGAACTTGCCTGTCCCTTAAAAACAAAATGGGAACAGTCGCGTTTCCAAAAAATGTGTGCTTAGCTTAATTTTTTCGAGATGCCTGTTTTTTTTTCTTATGCGAGAAATTTAATTTTTATATTTTAGCACTGTGCCAACACATAGCAGTCAGATTTAGTGCCAGCCTTTTGAACAAAACAGTTTTTTTTATTTAAAATAATTAAATCTCATCGGATTTTTAAAACATAATGTTCAAGCTTTTTTAATGTATAGTGACACCTGTTTAAAGTAAAATATCTAAAGAATTAAAAGGAAGTAATTTTCATATCTTTTTTCAATTGTTGAAAGCTTTTTATGGTCATATTAAAATATATTCTGTTAGATTTAAAAACTTTACAAGAATATTCACAAATTAGTACAAAATCAACTATCAGTATTAGAATGTATTTTAAAATAAAATTTTCTCAGTTATAGGAAAAATAGAAATGTTTCGCTATTTCTGAAGTATTTAATGCAGAATTTAATTTGATAGAAGCATATTTAAATTATGACTAATATTAGGGTTTGGGAATTCAAAATGGCGTACATATTAGAACGTTAAGAAAATTCTAAAATGTTTATTAAAAATTATTATTTATGGCCATCCATTTAAAAACATTGACAAATCAATTATCCCAATCATCTGATTTTATAAATTTTCAATACTAAGAACTGCGATTATAAAGCTTAAAATAAGACTTTTTTTAATTTAACCTCAAACTTATTGCCAAATTTACTTGTCAGGTGTGTTTATTTCCAATATAAACTGTAATTAAAAGCATTGTTTTAGATCTGGTGGAAATAGACTAAGTAAATAGGTCAGCTTGTTTTTAAATTTAAACAAGCAATTTAATGCTGTCTAAGCTGGAAATAGAACACATCCAAGAAGTTCAGGTACCATACGTCTGCATAAGCAAAATAAATTATCTAGACAATTAAAAGAGAAACACACATGCTTTTTATATATAGTGAAATCTCAGAAGAGTATTTTAGAATGGAACATAGCTAAAACTTTTTCCAAATGTAAGAGCCATGATGAGGTACCGTGAAATTAAGATAGAATTTTAAGTCAAAAAAAATTTAAAGTTTTAACTTTTTTTACAAAAAAAAAAGAAAAAAACTGTAGAATCTTATAAAATTACATAAAATATTTGAAATATATATCAAACACACACAAAATACAAAAGCAAACAAAAAATTACGCGTCAAACGTCCAAGAAATCATGCAGGCAATAAACAAGTGAAATGGCATAGAAGAAGCAAAAATAAGAAGTGCATTACTCAAGAAAGCACTACAAACAAGAACATGGAAGTAGAGAACATAGAATTCATAACAAATAGGGAAAATATGGAAGGCACTTTATGAAATATAAAAGAATATGCCAATACGCATAAACCAAAAGTATGAAAGAAGTAGCTTACCAGAAAGCTGAATCAAGGAAGCAGAAATATACATAACAGACTAAAATATGTAGCCCATTATACAAGATAGAAATATACATCACAAGCAGGAAAATTTCACTAATAATTGTAAAAGAAAAGCGAATGCATTTCACATAAGAAAGCTCTTTATAATGACGAATGATCCCAACACAAGAAATGCAATTTAAATAGAAAAGTTATTAACAAAAATAAATTCTTATCTCTTTAAGGTGACTACGTTAAGAACTGTGATTTTCAAAGAACCAATAAATGGATTCTTCTTATATTTAATGTTATTTGAATTAGAATATGCATGTAAATCTATTTTAGGAATATTGTTAAAGAGAAAAAATTATTTAAATGCTATTTCTTGCCACACAAAAATATGAGAAAGAATGACATAATTTCAAAGCATTCTACTTTAAGGGAAAAAAACGCTTCGATAATAATAATATTTTGTTCACATATATACCTAGGACTTCTAAACCGGGGTCGGATGAAAATTTTTGAAGTATATAATTTAGAAGGGGTTTTATTCATATTTTATTATATCAGAGTTGTGAAATTTTAAAATAATATGAATTTTTCAAAAACTTTAGTTCAACTTCAGTATTAAAGTCTTATCTATATATAGGCAAAATATTATTATTATAGAAGCATTTTTCATAAAAAGATAATATCTTAAAAACATGCTTTTTCTTTCATTTCTTTCCAAAAGATTGCATTTAAATATTTTTTATTGTAGTAATATTCTTAAAGTAATATTACATGCATATTTTAATTTCACTGACACTAAATGTCAAAAAAAAATATTCATTTATAAGCTTTTGCAAAAACATTGTTCCGAACGTAGCCCAGTCACCTTAAATAAAACCTACAAATGGGAAGGAAATTTGACTGAAAAGAGTAATTTTGAATGCATAAAAACATTTACACGTTGCAAAAAAATCACCGTAAAAATTTGCTAATATTAAAAACATTTTATTTAAGAGACTTAAATATCCAAAACCAAAAAATCAGATGTTAAAATCCTTGTTACAATTCCTTTGAGAATGGGAAGGAGTGGGAAACAATTCAATATTGTTTATGAAACATGGGGTACGATTTATAACGAAAAAAATTGATTTAGTGATTTTCAAAATTTTTGGGTTGATTGTCTCCTAACTATATGTATTATGTAAAATAAGTTTTGTAGTATTATCACAAAAAGCTAACCATTTAACTTTTAAAAGAAAAATTTTTAAATTCATGAAGTTATTTTAATTTACTATTTCAACACTAATAGACGCACGTACATGAAATTTGATTGACAAATACATCGAACTATATGTAATAAAAGATGGTATGGATTTTGTTATAACATGATTTGATATTCGTAAAATGCTTTTTCTTGTAAATGCTTGTTGAAAAATCCTTAATAAATGTATAAATCCTATGTTCAACTATTTTTTTTAAAAAAATAAGTATTGCTTCGATTAAAAAAATACATATCAACTTTTGTTACATCTGTTAGTAGCAACAATTAGAAAAAAATATCAAAGCATTTTGGTACAATAGATACAAGTATTAGCATTTTAAACGAAGATAAGCTAGTTATTTTTTTCTGATATAAATCGATGCAATTTTTTTCCCATTGGGTTGTGAATAAAATCGAACACCAAAGTTACTATAACTCTGGGTTTCCTTAACTTTGAAGCTTTCGAGTTTTGTGAGATTATAGAAAAATACATGAAGAACAATTTAGGCCAAGAAGTTAGATTTCGAATTTTTGATTGATTTTTGTCAATTGAATCGTAGTACTGTGTCATCTTAACAAATATTTAATACTAGAATAAACAAATTCTGTATTTTCTCATTCTATTTAATTATACATATTTTAGCATTACTTTTATCCTATTACATACAAATTATTTCAAATATAATGAATAACACATTTCAGCAAAAATAATCCTAAGATATCAGTATTTTTTTAAAAGGTGGCAACTCTCCATGAAACCCAGTGATAAATATGGAAATGATGTGAATGGCACGAATTTTTCATTGTAAATGAAATCATTTTGCTATATTTTGGGTGGGAAAAAAAACCACAAGTTTCTCTTTCATTTTTGATTTTTATCTCATTCATACAATGTAGCCTGACTTTAATAGAGCTTTATCTGACATGGATATGTGCATTAAAAATATCCACAACAAAGCGAGCAAACTTTCGCATGCACGAGATATACGATGCATGAAATGGTATCACATGAATGCTTTCTAAGCGAGTTAGTATTAAAAAATACATCTGAATTTATTCTTACAGAAGTATTTGTATTATTTAAGGAAATAAATAATACATCAAAGTAATAATGAATATATTGAGGTAGTAATTTCTTTAGAAGGAAACATGATTACACATTCGTAGAAATTAGAGCCTTAACAAGTTATAAAGATTAACCTTCATGAAGTTAATTTCATAATGTTTTTCATTTTATAAGTATATAAATCATTCTTTCCATCCAGTATATGTTACGTTGGACTGTTTTAAGGGGACATGGTATAATTTATAAGATTTTTTTTTATTTAAAAATATTCAAAAATTTCTGGTTGCACCCTACGTATATGTATTGTGTAAAGCATACAGTTTTTGTGTGTGTTTAAAATACCGTCCAGTTTTTAAGGAAAAATTTAAAAATTCAGGATCTTAAAATGCTACTCCTCCTACAATATTTGACGTAAACACATAAAATTTGATTTACAAGTAGATGATCTATGTACAGTTGAAGTTAATATAGTTTTTATGATTGCATGATTGATGCTCGTGCCTTTTATGAAGGCTTATTGAAAATTCTTTAAAAAAAACTGCATAAATTCTAAATTTAAGTATTTTTTTAAAAGAAACAAGTATTGTTTTGATTTAAAAAGGCATACCAACTTTGTTACATTTACTAATGACAATGGATAGAGAAAAAATATCAGAATATTTGGCTCAATCGAAAAGAGCCGTAACACTACAAAATAAGAATATAAACTGGTTTTTTTATATAAATCCGTTTAAAGTTTTTACTTTCCATTGGGATATGAATAAAATTGAAAATAAAAGTCCTCAAAACTCTGGATTTTTTTTTAATTTAAATCTTTCAAATTTTATAGAAAAAAGTATATGAAGAATAATTTAGGCTAAAAAAATGGATTTGGTTTATTGACCGACTATTGTCAATTGAATTGTGCTGTGTCATTTCGCATTCAAGTAAGAAAGTTAAAACAGAATACTATTGGAATAAAAAAATGGTGATACATGAAGAAGTATACTTCAATTTAAATAGATATTTTAGACTAAAATAAGAGCATATTTTCTTTTTTTGGATAAGTACATATTAAAACTTTATCAGAATTTTTAAATTATATGTTACATATATTTCTATCTAGTTGAAAAGGTTTTCAGATACTCTTTGTAAATAATCCAATGCTACTATCTCACTTCATGCAGTCAAGATATAAAAAACATCTAAAGTAAATCAGTGCATTTATAACTAAATGTTGACTTTAAGTGAGTTTTACGCTCTACAGTGCCTGTTAGAAGTTTTAACACTCACCTAATATAATATATTCTTCTATAAGTATAATTTTTTTCAAGTCATCAATTTTCTTCATCAGCTGTGAAAAAACATTGTCAATAACCTAATGGTAAATCTGCATATTAACACTTTGCCTTGGAGATCAAATAGTCCTAATTTCTTGTTTCATGACAATTCCAAGAACTTCGTTGAAGATGAACGGTCAACTTTTTCTAATTAATTTAAAAGAAGACCATATCATAGCAACTCTGATATAGTTCACACATTTTACAATGACCAAAAGAGTTGACCAAGCTAATAGCACTACGCTTCAGCTATGGCTTTCACCGAACAGGTTGATGTCCATTGCTGTGGTTTTCTGCAAAATCCTCGTTTTGGACACGGACTGTAGATATGGCTGCTGTGTCGGTCTTCTACCAAATGGTCTGTGAAGAGTTATGAGCGGACCAGTTTGTTAGGTGGCTACTCGGTCATTGTGCTTTGGAGTCACTTCCACCTCGCTGTTTTTGTCGCTCTGTTTTTGACACGGGAAGTTACTCTTTCTACGTGTTTATGTGTGCCTGTGTGTGTGTAGAGGGTTTATCTTCCTTTTTTTCGGGATTATTCTGTGGCAGATTCCCGCCAAAAAAATCGCCTAGGACTTTTCGGCCTTGGATTTACTCTTTTTTTATTTTATTTTTGTGGAAAACTTTGTTGAATGGCGCTCCCGAATGATTATTTGAGGCTATGCGCTTCGGAGATATGGCTAAGACCTTGTCCTCTTATGATTGTTCCTTTTCTCTGCGTGAAAGGGAGCATGATGTTTTACTGTTCCTCCGGTTTTGCACGTGCTGGATCAACAGGTGGAGTTATATTGTGGGGGTGGTTTCGGTTTTGATAGGTGTTTGGGAAGAATGTTAACAAAGAGCATTGAAAACTATTATAACCCTGCTTCGTGAAATTCAATGTTTATCCATTTATATATTCAATTAGATCATAAGTTTGTTGCGTTAAGTATAGTTAAATTTAGTAATATAAAATTCTTCCTGATCTCTGCCAGTTTGTTTTAATACTACTTTCCTTGTTTTCAATTACAGTTATCATAACTTGCTCCGATTGATGAGTTACTTGAAAAATTTTTAAAAAGTATTTGTATTATTCATAAATTAATTGCACAATAAACCGAAATAAAAATAGTCCTATAAAGGCCTTACTAAGAATTAATGCACACTAGATTTCCAGTGCCTTACTTTTGTTCATTTTTAATGTACTTCCTCTAATTATTAAGGCTTTATTATTTAAACCAAACAAATTAACGTTATACATTATTTCCTCTACATTATATATTACTCATATTACTCAAACTAAATATATTTTATTTATTAGAAATTGCACTATTTTTATTAATTAATAGCTTTTTTTAATATATATTGTTCCCCTTAAAAAAGATTTTACATAGATAGAATTATGCATATTAAAATCTAATAAAAGAAATTAAAAGAATATTATGAATGCGCAACAATTATGCACACACTCATAATATTCTTAAGCATTTTAATTACTTGCCTTTTTCCATATTTGTAAAACTTATAAAAAATACTTTATGAATCAGTGGTGCTAAAATGCCGTAAAAAATTTCCATTGATTAAAGTGCATATCAAAATACAAAATCGATTCGCTATACCCTCAATTAACCTACTAAAAAATTTATTTAATAAACAAAATACTCAAATTTTAAAAGGAATTCAACAATAAATATTTGTTGTTTCTTTTCACCCCTTAACTGCCGCTTGCGTATATTTCCGTCCCGCACAACCCATATGTTAAGTGCCTCGGACGCATATATCGTCCTTCCAGAATACCATTCTTTTCTTTGAGCTGTTATTAATAAAACTATTCCGAAGGTTGTGGAATGCAAGAAAATGATCTTGACAGTCTTTGCGAAGGTTTTACTTTTTGCAGAGAAAAATTTACTTATATGAGCCTTTTCTCTGTCCCCCAGCCCCCCAAAAAACACAATATACATGCACCTATGTGAAAAATGATGGCACGGGGGAGTGAACCGCATAAATTTTCATCGGCATTTAAAGGGTTAATAAAATAATAATATTATTTTATGTTATGTATTTTAAGTCCATTGGAAAAACAGACAGTTTATGTATTGTAAATCTATGAATGACGTTGAAATTATATATGTTTCAAATTTAGAATATATAAGGAAAAAGAGTAGTTCTTTACACTTTCCGAATGATTCAAATACATTATTTTTTGAATTAAATAAAGTGAATAATTGTAATAAGTGCTTTATTTTATTTTGTTTTAAATTATATAACATTATGTGTATATTGCATTATCACTTTAATAATCTGTTTTGCATTTTAAGAAACCTATGCTAATTAATATCTACATGTCTTTTTTCCATTTATTGCTTCAAAAGATTTTTAGCTTCCAATTTTTTATACATAATTTGTGTAATAAAATGTAAGCCAACGAATTAAATAAACAAGGGTTCAATATGAAAATAAAGACTGTTTATATATATATATATATATATATATATATATATATATATATATATATATCAAGTTTCTTAATAAACTCACCAGACTGTAAATTAAAACCCTTTTAATAATAGCAAAATATTTATTGCGCTTTTTATTTACTTTTATAAAAAGCACAGGATTCTATCATATTTATGTAAGCATCAAACGATTCAAAGTGCGCGCGCACGTGTGTGCGTGCACGCGTGAGTGTGTAATTTAACTAAGTGAAAGTATACATAGCTACTTTGAAGAACTTTTCAATTTTTCTTTGATCATTTTAGAAAAAATATCAATTAAGCTGAACCAAGAAGTTTCAAAGGTGCGTGATTTTAATGAAGGACACACATCACGGACACTTTAAAATTACTGGAATGTTATTTGCAGGTAAAGCTGTCGTATGTTGTTCAAGTTATTGTGGTTTTATTCTCCTTTGATGATCAACAAGCAGCATGTTGAACTGAAATAGCATGTAGCTTGTGTCTTCTTCTACTCTTAAGACTTTATATTTTTCTTGATGGAGTTCTTTAGTTACCATTTGAAAATCTTCCTTTCAACTCAAACGTTTTATGTCCATCACTTTTCTCAAATTTACTTTCGGTATGATTATTAATATACATTATTTCATATGATCTTCCCTTGCTCGATCATTTTCAACTTCTTTCCATAGAGATCACAAATACCATTTCTTTTTCTTTCTTGTTTTTAATATTCTGCTCATTTACATTTATAAACCATAATAAGTCTTACAACACAGCAATCAAAACCACTAAGTTGTTCACAGTGAAAAAATGTACCATGTTCATAGAAAATATTTTGGAACAAAAGTGATCGCGTGGGGGAGCTCAGTCAAAACAAATACCTTAAGAATGTAAAAAACTGTTTGTCACTTCCAAAAAAGAAAGAAATATGTTACAAATACATTTTATTTCCCATGAAGACTGTCCTATAGGAAGCTACTGTCAAGGTTATTGGTAATAAGTAAACAGTTTTCCTAAAATTAACAATTTCGTGAGCCTGGGGAGACTATGTGCCCCGCACGCCCTCTCCCGGATTAATGGTTTATTATAACGCAGGCTTATTTTAGATTTTTTGTTTAGTTTGTACTAATTTAATTTTTTTCCAGTTGAAGGGTTCCTAATAAATGCTATAAATGGTAGTATTTTATTGAAATGGTTTATCATAGTTAATATTTCTTTTGGTTTATCTATTTCAGGTTATTTCACTCATAGTTCACATAGGAAAATCATACTACTGCTATTACGTTTCTGTTATAATTATTATTTCTATATTTCCATTCTTTCATTTCTATTTCCATTCTTAACATGTTAATTTTCTCTCTTACATTCAAATATATGTTTTTATGAAATCATTTTTACTGTGAAGCCAAATTTTGCAATGTGAACACTCATTAAAAAATTATTTTTAATTTTTTAATACACTACCTGCAATAGTTCTACCCTCTTTAAAAAATATCATGTTTGCTATAAAAAAAGCTGAATTTTATTTATTTTAAAATTTATCCCACGCGAAGATAGAGTACTTCAGCTAGTGTAGTGTGTGTTTGATAAAAAATTTGATGCAGTATTAAAATATAAGAGATGAAAAGGAGAATTCACATATATTTTGATCAATTTTGGGTATTCCAGTGTTGTTTTGATTTTATAGTGTCTTTCCCCTTATTATCTGTATGTTGCGGCCCGCGTGAAATATCTGTCATATGTATGTGGCCCGGCGGGAAAAAAAAAGGTTGGTATCCCTGCTCTAGGATGATCTTTAGGACTTTCTGAAAATACAGACTACGCTCTTGATCTTGGTTTTTGTTTTGAATTTCATGCAAAATTCTATACTTGTCTGCGTATGGATTTTTATTCATAATTGGCTGTAAAATTTGCAATGCATCGTCACGTTTAACTATTATTTAATGTTCATGCAAAGTCTCATCATCATCAAAAATGTAAATTTGTCTAAGCCATGTGTGACCAACTTAAATGACCTTGCGAGCCATTTTGGAAAAACATAATCCCGCGGGCCGCATATAAAAATATCTGTCTTTATATTAGATTTAGATCTAATACAAACATTTACTGGAGTGAAATTTAAAACAAAATGAATTATTAATATTGTTTTCATTATTTTTATGTATACAAACATAGATCATATTTTTATTTATTATTCTTAATAATAAGTCAGTGAAATCAAATAATGTTTAATTTATTTACTTAGTGAGATATTTGTTTCTCAATTCTTTCCCTCAGTTCTTGCAAATCTATCTCAATGCAACTAAAAAACAAAAGCAGCTTGATAAAATAGAAACAAGCGTGGGATTTATTTATTACAAAACACAACACTAAAAACAAAAATATTGCACAAAATAATCGTATTATGTAAAGTTGTAATGAATCTCGAGGGTCGCAAAATTATTCAAGCCGGGCCTCAGGTTGGACACCACTGAACCAAACTGTGATTATGTACAAATAAATTTTTTACAGCGTTACAAAAAAAAAAATTTATAGAGAGAGCGAAATTTATTTGAACTGTTTCCTTCATATCGAATTTTAAAAAAAAATATTCAAATTTGTTATTAATTACTTTCACTTTTACTTTAAGATCTAATTTAAATCCTTAAGATAACCACCCTAACCTTTACTTTAAAAGAAATATTTTTGCTGATATGTTTGCAATAATAATAAAATGTTCAGTAAAAACTATAATATGTATTGAGATTTTCTACAATCTAACTTTCTAATTTAGAGAGAATTTGTTTTCATTCATTAAAATGCCATCCAAGCTTCAGTTTGTAAGAGTTAATTATTGTTATTAACGTTGCATTCTAAATTAATGAGGGTTATTGGCCATGGACTTTGTAAATTTTTACTATGTATTCGAAACGATAACGAGACTTAAGTTGGCAGTCATTCCTCCAAATAAATTTAAAAGGAATTTGGGCTTAATTTTTTAATAATTATTCAGTTTTATTAGGATTCAACCATGTGATGGGTTCAAAAAATCTAAAGAATTTTTTTTCATAAATTACTTTCTTAACATGTCTAGAATACAGTGGTAAAGTGTTTTTTTAAAATTTTAAGTCGTTATAAAGAAGTAGCTGTAAGAAGAGCAGCTGTTCGGAGCGCAAAGTTTATTGTTGTTCGCTAAGATTTTTATTATTTTAATTGGACTTGAAACTTTAAACACGTTTTTCTCAAAAACTATGCTTTTCAGGCTTTCCTCCATCAAATCTCAAGAGCCGTTTGACCGAATGACTTCACATTTATAGGGTAGACTCAGAATATATATACGCAGCAAATGGACTACGATTTTCTTAAAATGTAAAATATTTCCATTTTTTATAACAAAAACATAACAAAAAAACCATGAATTTCGAAAGTTTTTCTTCAGAGGTTTACCAAAAATCCAATTTTCAATTGAATATAGTCCATTCTGTGCATTTAAGGTATCCGACTACATTCGGAACCGTGATTTTGCAAAAGCGCATAAATGGATTCATATTTAGTGTCACTTAGATTAGAATGTATGCATAAAATTGTTTTAAGGACATTTTGACCAAAAAAATTTATTTAAATACAATATTTTGGCAAAAAATTAACTTAGAATAATCTTTTTTCCAAATGTTCTCCTTTTGTGAAAAATGCTTCTATTATAATATTTTGCCTGTATATAGCTCAAACTTCTGTACAGAGGTTCAACTAGAATATTTGAAATGTATAACTTAGAAGTGGGTTTATTCATATTTTACGACAACAGAGGGGAGCAATTTTAAGAAAAAAAAGCCAATAATTATTTCAATTGGTGGTAACTCTGAAAATAATGTGAATTTTTGAAAACTTCTAGTTGAGCCTCTGTAGAGAGGTCTGAGCTATATACAGGCAAAATATTATTATAATAGAACCATTTTTCACAAAAGGAAAACATTTGGAAAAAAGATTATTCTAAGTTAATTTTTTGCCAAAATATTGTATTTAAATAAAAAAAAATTGTCACAATGTTCTTAAAACAATTTTATACATGTATTCTAATCTAAGTGACACTAAATATCTTGAAAATTATCCATTTATGCGCTTTTTTAAAATCACGGTTCCGAACGTAGTCGGATACCTTAAGCTTACAGATTAAAACACCGTTATTTTTTTTATTTCAAATAAGCCAATCAGCCGGAATCTCGTGGTGGAAGTAATCATCCATTTTTTCGAGGCGGGTGTGTTCAGAGCGCTATAACTCACGTTTTATTGTCTATTTTTGGCTATACATGTATATACATACTCTTAAAAAACAGGCCGTCATATGAGTGAACCTCCTTAAGTCCGAGGAATATTTAAAAAATTTATTTACTTTCTGATGAAGCAAAATCTTACATGAATAAAAGGAGAGAGTGAAAAAAAATTCTGCTCCCACCAATCATATAATTGAAATGCACATCAATATTTTCAAATCCCAACCTTGATTTTGAAATGTAATCTTTTTTGGCTGTGCAAATTATAAATATTTCATGTATAAATTTCTATGAAGGCTTCTAAATTAAAGAAATGCACCTTTATTGCGCCACTTTATGTTGTTTTTCCTATTTTGAAACCATTTTCATCTGTTTTTTAAAATTTTTCTTCTGAAATTTTAAAAGTTTTGATTTAGATAAGTTTTTGTGTTTTACACAATATAATTATTGAATAAAAAATTGCACTTAATTTCCTTCTAAATAATCATCAGGATTATTTATAATAAAAATACATATAATTTAGTATAACAGAAGTATTAAGACAAATTTTTTTTCTCCTTTGCTATAAAATGAAGGAACTCATGGGTTAAAAAGTTAAAATAGAAGAATATTCAGACAGGCTGTGTTTGTGTGAAAAAAAGAAAATATAAATTTTCGGTATAGCATATGAGGTTTCCGAACATGTTCAGAGAACTTTTTTAAAAAATAACATTCTAAGACATTATAAATACCTTCTTAGGGATCAATACCAATAAATAGTAATACTTAACCATACGCACACACAGCAATACTTGAAGTAAATTATCTAAATTTTGCGAAGATCGCTATTATAAGTGAAACTTGAGCAGTTTTTAATAATTCTTTAAGGCAATTTGAGAAAACTAATAATAATAAACATACAGTTAGCAAAATGATTATTTGTACACTTAAAATTTTGTATGTTCTTCAAGAATAAATTAAGTAATATAACTAAAAGTTATTGAGATACATTTAAATAGTTTTAAAAAATAAGATTCTTTCACAATAAAAAATAAAATAAGCATTTATTTCAAATAAGTGAATTTTTTAAAAAAAAATTATACATAAAAGATTATTTGTACATTTGCTTAGTAAACATTAACAAAAAATATGCAACAATGTCATGAAATTTCAATACTTTGTAAACAGTCCATTGGCTTTTATAACTGCTTCAAGGCGCCTTGGCATTGACTCAATTAATTTCTTTGTGATTTCTGTGTCAATGGAGTTTCAAAATTCTTGAAGTTTTTCTTTTAAGTTATCTTTACTTGTTACCTTTTTTTTCCGAACTTCAGTGTCCAAATCCGTCCAGAAATGTTCTATAGGATTAAGATCTGGAGATTGTGGAGGAGTTTCAAGTCGCCTTGGAGCATAATAAAGCAACCAGGTCGCAGTAACAATAGCGGTGTGCTTCGGGTCATTGTCTTGTTGGAATATAAGTGTTCTCCGTGCTCAACTTCTTAGCATTATCTAACAAATTATGTCGCAACACATCGACATAAGCTAAAGCATTGATTTTATTGTCAATTAATGCTAAGTTGTCCTCTCCATTATGAGCTACACATCCCCACACCATAACATTTTCACCATTTTATTTTAAAGTGGGAAGTACATTTTTGGGTTCAAAAGCTGTTTTATTTTTTCTCCAAATTTTTCGAATACTTGGGGGTGTAAAAATCTCAAAGTTACTCTTATCAGAAGAAGAAAAAAAACCTTTTTCCAAAAATCCATGGGTTTATTTTTGTACTTCATGGTAAACTCTAGACGTGTTTTCCTGTTTACTTCACTAATATAAGGTTTTTTCTGGGAGTTCTGGCTTTCAGACCAGCGCTGTACAGTACATTTCTGACTGTCTGAGCAGATACTGAAACGTTACATGACAGAGAAGTTCATGGGCAATATTTTGAGATGATGTCATTGGTTTATTTGTTGCTGACATTACAATCATTCATTTAGCTCTTGAAGTCAGTTTACTCGGACCACCAGGTCTGGGCTTATTTTCAACACTGCCGGTCTCTTAGTACTTTTTTACGATGTAACCAACGGTTGTAAATGATAGTTTTAAAAAATTGTTCCTATTCCCGGAAAGATTTTCCCTTTTTATGGAGCTCTGTAATATGTTTTCTCGTATCTAAAGAAATTTCTTTGGTTTTAGGAGCCATTTTCTCAAGATTATATCTGTAAATTTAAATATATAATCTGAAACTATTTAAATATTATTGATAAACTAAGAGAGAGAAAAACGTATGAAAAACTAAATTGAATCTAAAAAGTTTAATCAAACCTTTTGCCATACTTACACCAAAAGAATTCTGTATAAATACTCTTTTTGCAACGATTTTTCACACTTTTCCAGATTACAATTTACTTTTACACTTAAAAAGAAAAATAATTTGCATACAACAATTAGACGCATTAAAGGAATGCATGATTAATTCGCAACTAAAATGTGGGTATTTATTTCAGCAAAAACGAAGAAAAAAGTGGTGTACAAATAATCATTCTGTCAACTGTATATCAATAAAAGTATTTGTAAATTTACCACACGCATTTATCAACGGAATGTACTAAAATTGTAATATTTTATTAAAGATAAAAATTTTAGAACTTATCGAAAAAATATTATAAGAAGAATGACACACTGAAAAAGTTGTTATTGCAAAAAACTGAACATAACTAAAAATATTCATACATTTAGAATTGTTTTAGTACTTTCTCTAGAAAATAATATAAATCTCAAGTTCAAAAAGGTTTCCTAGAAATACGTCCATAATATGAGTTATCAAGCTCATCTCATGATAGATTTTGAACAATTTAAATCCCCATTTCTGATAGATTAATGACCCACTTTCGGTTTTTCTAATTTCCTGTAATTTATTGTAACTTGAGCTCTATGAAATTTTAATACAAAATAATATTTGTTTTGTAAATCCAAAAGGTTTCTGTATTCAATAAAGTTACAAAAATTAGCTTTGATCGAAATTGTCTATTTTAACGTGTAAGGGTACTTTAAACGGATGCATTTAATAGATATCATGTACACATACAATTTATTGTTTAATTATTATGGAGAAAAAAATCGATAAAAAAATTGTTTAAAAGCAAAAATTTAAAAGAAATAATAATAAAAAAAAGAAAGTCAAAACATAAAAAGTAAGAATATACCAAGCAGATGTTTCTAAAGTATACAAGATAATTATTCTGCTGTCAACATGTTTTTCAATAGAAAATATTCCAAATCCTTACTTAATATTTCCTGAACATTTCATTTGTAAGACATCACTAATAAAACGGCTTTTTTTTTGTTCCCAAAATAATTAATCAAGAATTGATTAAAAAGACATCTTAATTTAATTTTCATCAAAATGGTTACGATATAGAAAAAAATTAACTCTATAACTTCACGCAGACGATTTGATCAATTTCAAGTAAAAGACACCATTCTAATTTCTTATGACAGCTAAAATACAAACTCGTGAAAGCTTTTTTTATTATAATGAATTGAAAACAACCTTTTTCTACGAGACTAATTTTTTTTTCTTTCTGAAACTGTCTCTGTTTAACAGGATTGATGAAAAGGGCTACAATGCAGACTAAAAAGAGCTTAAAAGATTAGTATCACTTCCACTTCACGATCATCATTTTAAAGAAGATTAAGCCGACTTAAGTTTGTGTATGAAAAGAAAGTATCGAAATTTCAAAAAACACTGTTTTTCTTCAAGCTTCACCTTTTTTTAATGCTAAAAGTAAGCGAGTCGATAAATAAAAGCAGCGTAGATAAAATTCTCTTTTTCAGCATTAAGTTCCCTTTTTCGTTAGGAAAAAAAATAGCATTGTTAATTTAATTATGTATGCATATTATACATATCCACATTTTTATAATGGAAAGAAACAAAAATTATAATTAGTTTTAAATAATTTAATCTTGTAAATATTTTCGTATAAATAGCAAGTGTATATAGTCTTTAAAATTTAAAATACATTTTGAAGAAAATCAAATTAATATCTTAAGACTATAATTTTGTGGATTTTTTAGAATGTATGCAAGATGAAAAATAATCTATTTGGGAATCTATAATCTAGAGTAATCATCTATATCAGGGGTGGGCAGACTTTTACATGGTACGGTCTATTTCTCATTTTTACATGGTACGGTCTATTTCTAATTTTTACATGGTACGGTCTATTTCTAATTTTTACAAGGTGTTCCGGTCCACCCTATGACGTAGGTGTGGTGAACTAAAAAAAGGTCAACAATATTTATATTATGTATGTATCAAGTACAGAATATGTACTTACCTACATAACTAAAGAGTGTTTTTTTCCAGGTATAGAAGTTTAAGTTGACATTACTTTCCAAGATGGCGACCGATTTAACAGCTGTCAAGTGATTTATTCTCAGTTTGGTTTGGCAATTCATCATGAATAGACTCACGCCTCATAGAGATTCATTGAATGGGCCCAAAACGAGATGGCCGTTGTTCCCGATTTTCATAAGCGAATTTTGTTTAGCGATGAAGCGCACTTCTGGTTGAATGGCTACGTCAACAAACAAAACTGCCACATTTGGAGTGAAGCTAATCCACAAGTGTATGTCGAAACACCGTTACATCCAGAAAAACTGACTGTTTGGTGTGCTTTATGGGCTGGTGGAATCCTTCTTCAAAAACGATGAAGGCCACAACGTTACAGTCAATGGTGATCGGTATAGAGCCATGATTACTAACTTTTTCATTCCTAAATTGAACAATAATGATGTCCAGGAGCTGTGGTTCCAACAAGAGGGCGCAACATGTCACACAGCTCGTGCCACAATCGATTTATTGAAAGACACGTTTGGTGACCGCCTAATTTCACATTTTGGACCTGTGAATTGGCCTCCAAGATCTTGTGATTTAACACCGCTAGACTATTTTCTGTGGGGCTATGTAAAGTCATTGGTCTATGCGGATAAGCCACAAACGCTTGACCATTTGGAAGACAACATTCGCCGTGTTATTGCCGATATACGGCCACAAAGTTTGGAAAAAGTCATCGAAAATTGGACGTCCAGATTGGACTGCATCCGAGCCAGCCGTGGCAGTCCTATGCCAGAAATCATATTTAAAATGTAATGCCACAAGATTATCTTTCGAATAAAAAAATTCATGTCAATCGAATAATACATCGTTGTTTTATTGCAATTTAAAGTTCTATACCTCTAAAAAAACACTTTTTACAATTAAAAAAATTAAGCTTTAGCTCTTGTTCAAAGCAAAACGCAAGATACAAACATAATAATAATAATACTCATAAATTTTATAATATCACATGATACATTTAATATCAAACAATTCAAATACATTAAAAAGTAAATCATTTCCATTTAAAGTTAGTTCTTTTAGTTATAGTCAGTAGAAGACTTAGTCTGCATAATGTCCGCACACAAGTCTTGAATATCTAGTTACTAATTGCTAATCTTACATTGGATCTGTGAAACGGGAGCAATATGTTGTCTTATTTATATTCATCGTTTAAAATGCAGATTCACACAGGCAGGTCAATCGCATCAATTGTAAAAAGCTAATTTTCCAGTCTAACTCTGGTATCGTTTTTCTGTACCATAAAATCCGGCGTATAACGCGCACCTATACTTTCAAGCTGTTTTTTTTTTTTTTTTTTTTTTAGTTTTTAGGTATATTCGCCGCATAACGCGCACCCCGTTTTTTACGAAGAAACCTAAAATGATAGAATTTCTATGCTCTTATGTTTTTAAGTTATTTATTCGAAATATTATTCTAGACTTTAGAAATAATAGTATATTTCTAGAGCTAGAACTCTCTCTTTTTTAGTTCATAATGTAAAAAATTTCTTTTAAATAAACCGTATTCCCATATGTATAGAAGTAAATTTTTTTATGCTCATTTCTTTTGTTATTTTTAAAACTGTCGTTTTTATTCTCGGCGTATAACACGAACCCTAATATTCCGGTCTCATTTTTTGTGTTCAAAGTGCGCATTATACGCCGGATTTTACGGTAATTGTTTTTTAGTAAAGAGTGTTTTTTAGAGGTATAGAACTTTAAATTGCAATAAAACAATGATGTATTATTCGATTGACATGAATTTTTTTTATTCGAAAGATAATCTTGTAGCATTACATTTTAAATATGATCAAGCAAGGCGTAGATTCGTCGAATGGGCCCAAAACGAGATTGCCGTTGTTCCCGATTTTCATAAGCGAATTTTGTTTAGCGATGAAGCGCACTTCTGGTTGAATGGCTACATCAACAAACAAAACTGCCGCATTTGGAGTGAAGCTAATCCACAAGTGTATGTCAAAACACCGTTACATCCAGAAAAACTGACTGTTTGGTGCGCTTTATGGGCTGGTGGAATCATTGGTCCGTACTTTCAAAACGATGAAGGCCACAACGTTACAGTCAATGGTGATCGGTATAGAGCCATGATTACTAACTTTTTCATTCCTGAATTGAACAATCATGATGTCCAGGAGCTGTGGTTCCAACAAGAAGGCGCAACATGTCACACAGCTCGTGCCACAATCGATTTATTAAAAGACACGTTTGGTGACCGCCTAATTTCACGTTTTAGACCTGTGAATTGGCCTCCAAGATCTTGTGATTTAACACCGCTAGACTATTTTCTGTGGAGCTATGTAAAGTCATTGGTCTATGCGGATAAGCCACAAATGCTTGACCATTTGGAAAACAACATTCGCCGTGTTATTGCCGATATACGGCCACACATGTTGGAAAAAGTCATCGAAAATTGGACGTCCAGATTGGACTACATCCGAGCCAGCCGTGGCAGTCCTATGCCAGAAATCATATTTAAAATGCAATGCCAGAAGATTATCTTTCGAATAAAAAAAATTCATGTCAATCGATTAATACATCGTTGTTTTATTGCAATTTAAAGTTCTATACCTCTAAAAAAACACCCTTTACGTGCGTCTGAGATCTCAGTAAAGGCAGTTGCCCCAAAATGTCTTGGCGGTCTACCGGTCGATCGCTATCGACTAAATGCCCACACCTGATCTATATATTCACAAGTCTAGAAATTTTTTATGAAGTATGAGTTAATTTCTCTATCCTTTTGCTATAGAGATTTGTATTGAGTGTAAGGGAAAGTTCTCTGTCGTTTATTTTTAAAGACGAAAGAAAATATTTTTTTCACTTTTTATTTAAAATATAATCTAAAATATAACGTCATTTGTTATTTACAACTGTGTGCTAGCTTTCAGGCAGTTTGTCTAACCCCCTGGAAAGGAAGTTCTCTGTTTTGGTGACTAAGTATTCATCAACTGACATTTAGGCATCCTCATAATTTATGTATTCATTTCCATCAAGAAAGTTTTACGGTAACTTGAACAGATGATAATCAGATGGGGCGATATCAGAAGTATATGCTGTGGCTGAGGTATTTTCCTAACTCAACTCTGCAATTTTTTTATGCGATGTTCCTTGCTACGTGTTGTCGTGTTGAAGAATCACACCCTTTCTATTAGCCAAAGATAGACGTTTATATCTAATTATTTATTCAAAACATCAAGTTGCGAACAGGAGCGACCATTTCATTTTCTTTCAGTAACTCAGAATTAGGGATAGCAATACCGTTATACCGGGATACCGAATACTGGTATTTTGGGCCATTTGTACAATTTTGTTAAACCGGTATTCACAATTTTAAATACCGGTTTTTCGGTACTTACTAGGAAAATATATACTAACTGAAAATAGAATAAAACGGAACATTTGTAAATATTAGGTTCTAAAACAAGTTGGAACAATGTATTCCTAATGATAGAACGATTTTTGAAACTGAAATATCCAATCAAAAAGCAATGATTGGTTTAAGCCTGCAAATCAGTTTTTCCGATAGTGAATTCGACGTAATATAAAGAATTGCATCATCTCTACTTTCAATAAAACTGGCTTTTGAGGAATTATGTGTGTGTGTGTGTCGGAAAGATTCTAATTTATTAACAGCTAATGTAAGAATAAATTTCGTGTTGCAGTCACTAAAAGAACAGTACACATCATTATCTGAAGAATTATACATTGAAAAAAATCGTACAGAAGAAGGACATACCGAGATAGAAAAGGTCTTACGGTTCTTACGAAATTATAATGATTTTAAAAATGAAAATAAAAAAGAAGAAAAGAGATTAACCAATACAAATATGATCAGGATTATTGTAAATTTTCTTAAAATTTTTTACCCACAAACCTACCCACGCTCAGAAGAATTCGGTACAGTTATCGAAGATAATAATCCAAAACCATCCGATGAGAAATCGATTTATTTGAAGAAGAGGGATTTAGAGGTAAATACTAGGGAAAAGAGAGAGAGTATATCACGCATTGCTAACGGTACCATCAACTAGCGTAGATGCCGAAAAAGCATTTTCGACAGCTCGTAATTTTTGCACAAAATTACGTTACAGGCTTAATGTACAGTACAATTGATGCATTAGGTTTTATAAGATCACATTTAAAAAATTTGTAATAGTACCACAGACTGAATAGTGATATTTACACTTTATTGTGTGATTTAAATAAATAAGATGTTCCTTTACTTTTTTGTGATTCTCTATATACTGTTATAATTTATAAGTTGCAAATTATTTTCTGTGACATTTACACTCTAATAAAACTGACAAATATGAAACAAAGTAACACACCCTTGTTTTCTTTCTTTTTCTAAAATTTCCACTACCGTTATTAAGAGCTAAAAAATACCGAATACCGGCATTGAGCTTTTAGTCCGATATTGCAATCCCTACTCAGAGTGCACTGTACCCTTGCTGTGTCAACAACAACACAACATAACCTTCTTTTGAAAAAACTACAGCTTTGGATGTGGGTGGTAATGTCTCCCCTTTGTAAACATATACTTTTTTTCTAACCACATGTTTGTACACTATCCACTTTTCATCTCCAGTCACCAAGGGGTCCAAAACTGGTTCCTTTTTGTGACGAGCAATACCTGAAGAACATATCGAAATTCTGTCCATTAAAATTTTTTCGTTTAATTCGTGTGACACCCAAACAGAGAATTTGGACACGCGAAACGAAGCCTTTTAATACAACTCAAAGCAGGAGTATGTTGAATTCCAAGCTTAAAGCCCATTTCTGGGAAAGTTAACGTGAGATTTGTCCTGATCATTTTGCTTAGCACTTCATCACTGACATCTGATGGCCTTTTTTATCTGGATTCCTCTTTCAAAGAAAAATCACCCAAGCGAAATTTCACAAGTCATCCTTGACATGCTCGAGCTGTTACTGCTTCTTCTCCAAACACCTCACACAAGTTTCTTTTTGCCTCCATCGAGTTATTTCTTTTTTTGGAAGTCAAACAACATTACAACGACGTAAGTGTACTTTTTCTTCACTCATGATGTCAGTTTTACAAGTTAAAAAAACTAAGATGCAAAAGGATGTGTATAAATCATCAATAATATACTAATCTACTTGTTTAAACCAATTTCAGTTGGATCAAAGTTCTTGGTAAAGATCGACAACGCATAAAAGTGCAAGTGTTCAAAAACGACAGAACTTTTCCTTATACCCAATAACATATGAAGAAATTAGATCAGTTACTTTTGAGTGTTATTTTTCAAGTAATTAGAAAAATCTATAGATAGTATTCATAAAAAATTCTGTGCATTTGCAACATGTAGGTGAGGCATATTAAATCTATGGAAACTAAGTCCTCACATTGGGGTGATCTGGTGATTCAGGTATCGTCTTCGTCACCACTTTACCATGTGTATGCGATTCAAAATCCGTGGACAATAAAATTCTCCTGTTAAAAAAAAAGAAAATGTTTTTGCTTAACGAAAGCTGAAGTTGGGTGGCTGTTTCCCAAGGAGGTGGGTATTGTAAACCAGAACTCTTTCAGTGTTGAGAGAGCTTCGTTCTTTTTGGTCAATCCGCCAATAGCTTTCGTGTAACTTCGAAAAACGTTATAAATAAGTAGTGCGTGCGTGCACATGCGTAACTGTGTATGTATCTGCGTGTTCAGATTTGCGAAGTCCGTCTCCAACTGACTTCGCGTTGCTTTAGGGTGTGACGTTAATAAAAATCAAATCAAATTACCAAATATATATATGAAAGTTAATAATGATGAATCGTAGTGCTTCTAAATAATAATTCATAAATAACTGGATAATAGCTAAATATGTATAATCAAACCTGAAACATTCGCTTATTAGGCTGGTCTTGACTATACAATATTAAGAAACTGAATTTAAATTAATAATTCTTTGAATCCAATCCACATATTCAATTTTTATTTATTTTAAATTTAACAGCATAAAATAGAAAAAAATATCGACTTCGCATGTTTCGAAAGTGACGGAAGAAACACAGAACGTGAGTTTCAAAAATTAGTGCATCGCAAAATAAAAATTTCTTTTCCAGACCATATCGCTCTAACTATAAATATAATAGATGAGTATCCGAAGAATTGTATTCATTCAGTTTTTGAAAAGGACTGGTGTTATATTGATCAATTTCAAACAAAAAAATAGTAGATGTTTCGACTCAGATACAACATGATGAAAAATGTTCGACTTATTTTTAAAGCTTATGATTTCCAAAAATCAAAAACAATTTTATCATTAGATTTCTTTAAAAATTAGAAAATATACTAGACAATATAAACTTTTTAACTATATATATATATATATATATATATATATATATATATAAATTTCTAAGCAAAAGGAAGCAAAATCTTAACATAAATTGGGAAAAATTTTGACCTTGCAACTTAGAACAATTTTATTCAGTTGTCATTTTTTTTTAATTTTTTTTTATTATTATTATTTTGTTGTTATTGTTTTAGGTTTTTAAAAGAATTTTAAAGGCGTGTTTTCAAACTTGATGAATATATAAGTCGTAAGTATTATACTATCTATGATTAATGAATGCATAAATGTACTAATTGCTTAGAAATTATATGTTGAAATTGTAAAAAATGATAAAAGAAATTAAAATAAACCTTTTTTTACTCTAATGGTTTTAATACGTCGAGAAATATCATATCTTAAGCATGAAATGTCTTGGTTTGCCCATTTTTAGTGGAATCACATTAATTCCTGATGAGATTTTCAAAAACATGCTTCGTTACACGAATACAGAGCTTGCAGATATCCATCTGATGCAAGAGGTTGAATAATATAAAGTTACTAACCACTGAGAGAGAGAAATATTTTATAAAGAATGTTTCCAGTCTAACGTTATGCTTCAAAATGCGCAGATATCCATATGTTGAAAATGTGATGCCCATTTTTGTGCCTATATGTACTGTCTCTTTTTTATATATACCAAAAAACAATATTCATCAAGTTCTGACTATATTTTGCTTATAATTCTTTATAAATTCAGATTTCAAACCATTCTTAATCATTATTACTTAATCGCAATAGTCTGGAACATGCGTTTCAGGGCAAAATAAGAAAAAGAAAACATATTTCGCTTTCCTTTACTATATTTTACAATTATTGCACCAAATATTCTGAATTCTACCTCTAATGAATACTGATGCCAGCCAGCATTTAAAAAAGAATATAATTCTAAAGTTAGTTATCATTCAAGAGAGACAGGAATACTAAAAAACATGCATCACAACTCAAATTGGGAAAGAAAAATGGTATTTTTTTATGTATTCCTTCTATAGCTGTTTCAAAAAAAATGGTGTGCTGTTGAATAGATTGAGTCATTATACGATTTTCTGTCTAGTTTTGAAAACTGGACAATGGAGTCATTTAGAAACTTATTGCTAAAATGTTATTCAAAATTTCAGAATACTGGTGCTAATTGTCAATAATGGTTGGGTGCACAAAGTACCAATCAGCACTCCTAACACGTTTTGGCATTCATGATACATTCCAAACAAATGATGAATTCCTTATCCGCAGAACATTTCGATCTCAAACTCCCTGATTCCTGTGAATTCCTATTTCGAGATTATTTTTACTGTTTGGCATCAATTTAATTTCTATGAATACTAAAAATATAATCACATTTTATTGGAATTTGTTTACAGAATATCTACATTTACATAATTCATATAAAATTTAAAACTTATCAATAGATTAGTTAATGCAAGTAATTTAAACAGATTTCATATAATATCCAAGGACCTAATAGTGAAAACGTGTTTCTATGAATCATAGATTTATTATAATTCATTTTTCAAACCATATATTTATACAGCTTATTGCAGCATTTAGTGTAGCATTAGTGTGTGTACTCCTGATTGTGGAGTGAGTAAGTGAATATTAACATCGCACTATTTAGCTTCTCGAGGGCTTTTAGGTGACGGATCTAGTAATTTTGAACGATGGTTAAGTGACGAGGACGACACCAGAACTGGCGCACACATACCCCCTTTCCCACACCACATCAACGGGAGGGAATTTGAGCTTCAACAATTTTAGTGTGCATACGGTGGGTCTTAAGTGGTACCAGGCTCGAAATCGTGACACGCCGGCCACGAGTCCATTGCCTTGACCACTAGGTTACTGCGACCACTCTTGATTGGGGAATAAAATGACTTAGTTCCCCTAATTTTATTCAGGTTATTCCATACATATATATCATAAAAAACGTAAGAAATCAGATAGATCTTATTTATACACTGGTGTTCAAAATTAAGAGAAATTGCATACTTTGTTCAATATCTCGTAAAATGCTTACACAAAGATAAAACTCGTGGTTTTATAATCGATTGCGAAAGCTTACGTGTGTATCTAAGCTGTGCATTTAGAGGAAAGTGCTTTGTAGGCATAAGATATGCAGTCCAATGTTCATTCTTCATTCATTAACAACAATTCGATGATTTTAGTAAAATTTGTTTAAATACACGGGGAAATTCAAAACAATTACTGTGAATTACTAACAACGCTTCAATAACTGAATAAACTAGGGCAGGCTCTATTGCAAATATGGTAGAGACTTCACTCTAATGTACAGTGTTATGGAATTTATGAAAATAGTTTAATGAAAACAATCCGTGGAAAATGCCTGATCAAAGTTATCTAAACCACCACCACTGCAGCAAATGCATATATTTGTCCATTACAGTAAGACTTAACAGAAACGCTTAGGAACAACTTTTCAGATGTTTCGTGAACTTAATGAGGCAGCAAAAAACCCATGTCTTTAAGGTTCTTATTCCTAGAATATATGAGAAAGCCCTGGTTACAAGAAGACCTGATCTTTGCATCCCGTTTACTTCCCCACACAGAAAGACCCTTTTAGCATAACGGTACAGCATCAATTTTAAAGTAAATATCTGCGAAACCATTCTCTTCTTTGGTGTGAATTCATATTCAATTAACTATTGATCATCTGATGATCCCTTACACTAGTGATATTCAACCTACGACCCGTCGGCCTTTTTTGAGTGGCCCGGCCATGGCCCGTTACACTAAGAAATTAAATGATTTAAGAATAATGTATTCAAAATTTAGCGGAAAATTCTATCAACCAAGCAATCAAATCTATGAATTTTGCTATCAATTTGCTTTTTTTGTTTATAAAATAAGGTAAACAAGAGGTTTGGTCCTGGATGAAAGAAAATCGAAACTACTCCATAACTCATTAAAAGATACATAAAAGTAAATATTTAGCATGTGTTTTTGATAGAAAGGTTAATATAGTATTAAAGTAAAAGCCAAAAAATTTGGTTTAAATATTTTGATTAATTTTGCTTCTTACAATGTTGCTTTAGTCTTATAGTGTTGTTTTTTTTTTCATTATTCTTATGTTGCGGCACAAGCGAAATACCTTTCAAAAGTATGTGACCCGGCGGGAAAAAAATTAAGTTATTCCTTACATGTCCCTAACATGCGAGACAATGACAGCGAAAATTTGATGGTCTAGTGAGATCTCATGTAAGACGGGGATTCAAAGAATTTCAATTAGTGAAGAAGTTCTGTGAATCTGTGATATATGAAGAGAGGAATCTTGAAGTCCTGTGTTAGTATTTTAAGGGCTGCATTCGGTCCCCTATCTCAATTCCATAGGTGGCAACGCTCGTCAACATAGAGTTCATCTAACCAATGAATTCCTTTAAAGTAAAGGTAGTCGACGAGCAACTGTATCTACTGACTTTAACCCTATAAAGCACATTTGGATTGCTTTTCAGAAAAAAATTTCAACTAACTTTCCCTCTCCCAGAACCCTCCAAAACCTGAAAACCGTGATCCTGAATGAATGTCATCTATAAACAGTGGAATCCATTCATTTTTATTTCCATCACGAGCTCACATTGTAAAACTGTTTAACTCATTTTTTGTTCCATATTGTGGCCTATCTTTTAGACATTCCTGCACTGATGAGCTATGCACATGATCATGCATGTGCATGGCTTATACATGTGCTCTTATACATGTGCCATAACTCTTATATATGTACCATAACTCGTATGTATGTGCTATAACTCTTATATATGTGCCATAACTCTTATATATGTACCATAACTCGAATGTATGTGCTATAATTCTTATATATGTGCCATAACTCTTATATATGTACCATAATTTTTGTTATATCCACGGCTGTATGTATACCTAATTCCAATAAATTCTATTCAGTACTTCGAAGATAATCAAAACAGGGGAAACTCTTAACTGTATACTTCATTGTTTATAATTATATATATAACTTTAAAAGCTTCTGCAAAATAAACTGGAAAGTCAAACTTTATTTCCATAATGAAAACAAACTATTTTTCTAAATAATTCAACGCGCAAAATATAAAACATGCTAATGTATTACGCATAATCCTACCAAGTTTCCAATATCCCACTGCCCCGAAAACCCAAACGGAACAAAACATCCCCAGCAAATCAGAGGCAGCCTAAAC
Organism: Trichonephila clavipes; assembly: GCA_019973935.1. Lineage (NCBI taxonomy): Eukaryota > Metazoa > Arthropoda > Arachnida > Araneae > Nephilidae > Trichonephila > Trichonephila clavipes. The sequence continues at coordinate 1,439,008 of BMAU01018153.1, read as the reverse complement.
TGATTATTCGAAATCCAAAAGTTAGGGTTCAGCGTTCGATTTTCAATTTCTCTTCTCGATAATCCCATACAAATGAAGTTCTTAATACGGAAATATGCGACAGGTCGAAATCGAAATCTCCTCTGCGGATATGAGAATCCATAAATCGTTATGCGAGGAAAGGATTACTGCAATAAAGTAACGATGAGTTCCAACTTCTGATGACAAAGGCGAAGATTTTAGAGAAAGTTCATCACGCATAAAGCACCGAGGGATTGGCCCCATTTGGAACAAAAAGCTCCGTTTTAAGGCAGACGATGAAATGGTTTATTGAAAAATAGTGAAAACATTGTGTTCAATGAAAAATCGGACAGGAGAGTTAGGGAATCCTTTTATGTTTGTTCATTATTTAATCGTCAGGATGTTCCCACGATAAAAAGACGACATTTGTGCTTTTTGTGACAGGTATAGAGTTTTCGTGCTGCTAGGGTGAAAGGCAGAGGGGTCGTTGAATTTGATTTCACGTGAGAGTTCGGACTATGGTCTGAGCTCTCTTATGAAGCGCGACAACAAGTGGACTGTGTAATGATTGGAAGACGGGCGGATTTCACTCTCTGTTGTCCTGCTTAGAATATTTTTGATCGATTTCAATCGACTGAACTAAATATTCTGAGTTTGGAATCGTTGATTGTTTATACTTATTAATTTATCCTCAATGCTTAAATTAGCTTAGACCTATTAACTAAACATAATTTTAAACGAAAAATAAATATAATCAATCCAAATAACAAAGAGCGTTAATTTTTTTTTTATATAAAGTCCATATAAATCAAAAGAAGTTCCCTAAAAGACAAGTAATATAAAAAAAATTTTAATCAATTCCTACTTAGGTCAACAAAGAAAAATTTTATTTTCGTTACTTTTTATTAAATAATTACAATTAATATAAATATGTATATATATATGACAATCACAATATGAAATGACAAAATAGAAAGCGATTTTCCATTTTTCTTGAGTGTATAGAGTGTTAGACTAGTTTGTTCTGTTTCTTACTGTTTATTCATTAATTAAATTTGATTATTGTGATAAAATAGTATAGTAAACAGAAATCACATTCTTATAAATTAGGACATTCCACGTGGGACTGGAAACCATGGCCCTTGGATTAAAAGTCCAAAGCCGTATTCATTGCGCTACAGGGACACGACGAGCGATTTTCCTTTCTCTTTACAGTGTTGGACTTCTATTTGTGTTTGTTACTATTTATTCAATAATTAAATTTAATTAATGAATTAATATTTGAAAAAACTGTGTTAACATGAAATGCCGTCCACTACAAGTTTTAAAAATGCATTTGAACTTGAATAGATGAATAAAAAATATTTTATTAACATTAATATTATTAAAAAATATTATTATTAAAAAATATTTTATATATATGTATATATATATATATAGGAAGATAGTGAACTAAAAGTAGGAATTGAATAATAATCAGCGATATTATTTTAATTATTCTTATCAATGTTTACCCTTCACAAATATATTTCAAATCATTTGGGCAGATGTTTACTGGTTTTAACTACATATATATTACGAATTTCTTTTTAAATAGCTTACCTTACATAATTTTTCAATCAACTTTTTGTTAAAATGATCCTGATGGAACGTTAGATATTATTTTCTTCGGGCAATGTGTTTTTTGTTGAAATACATACTACATAATATCCTTCATTTTTCGCTTAGATTTGTTCTTAATTTATAAAAATCTTTGAAGAAAAATGTTTTTTTTCATCATTTTGATTTTTGATACGGAATACTTTTAAAAAATAAATGCATAAACTATAAACCTTATATATAAACCTTATATATACTCATCTCCCTTTGTTTATACTTAACCGCGACTCAAAACTGCGAAATCTGTCACCGACTGCCCTCGTATAGCTTCGAAATACGACTCAATAAACAATCAATAAATCTCTTGTTTATACTGAAATGTTAGTATTTTTATCAATGAAAATTTATAAGGGAACGCAAAATTTTTTGGGGGGGAAATTTCATTTCATGAATGTGTAGTTTAATTAGAATTAAATGTTTTGGATTAACACATTTAAAAAAAACGTTGTGAAATTAAATAACTAACAATTGTACATAAAAGATGTTTTAAAATAATATCCCGAAGGAAATATATTTATTTATGAAGTACGTGTGGAAATATACAGTGGGTGATCGGATAACGAACGAATCGGTTAACAAACACTTTCACGAAAGATTTTTGTGTTCAGATAACGAACACACATTCGGATAACGAACACTTTCAAGAAAGATTTTTTGTGTTTGGACAACGAACACATATTCGGAGGTGCTCAGGGAGACACCCCTTAAATTATGGATGAAATTTTGACAACTGCTAGACATCTGGAATTGGAGGTGAACGAGGATGACATAGAAGAGCTCTTAATGGGACATGACGATGAACTGACAATAGAAGAACTCCAAGAAATTTTGAATGATGAACACCAAGAAACACAACGAAATGTGTCTAAACAAGAGGAAGACGAAAGAGGACCGATGCCGACATCTGCCATTAAAGATCTTTTGAAAAAGTGGGATGCTGTTAGAGCAATGATCTTAGAATGGCACCCAAACCAAGCTGATGTCAGTAGGGTTGGGATCATTACAACGACAATGCTATTAATTACTTCCAGAAAATCCTGAAAAAGAGAGAAAAGCAATCGACATTGGACATGTTCTTCAACGCCCCATAAGCAAAAAATGAAAAGGGCTGATTAATATGTAAGGCTATATGTATGCGTTATTTTTTAAAAAACTTACTAAGAAATAATACATTTTTTAAAATTTAATTTTTAGGGTCTCCAGAACGAATTAATCGATTTCACATAGAAGTGTATGGTGAATCGATGATCGGTTAACGAACAATTAGGATAGCGAACATAGTCTTGGAACGGATTATGATCGTTAACAGATCACCCACTGTATATCGTGAACTCTCTCTCTTACTGTTTAAGTGAAGTAATGTGCTTTTATGTAGGTTTTGATGTCTGCCATTGATACAATACATATATTCGAAGAATATTTATTCATTTTTTATAATACATAGAAGAGAAATACTTCAGGAAAAGCTTTAGATAACGAAACATCCAACATCAGACAATTTTTTTTCTTTTGGTTCTAAAAATTAATAAATTTTAGTAGGTTAATAAAAAAATTTAAGGCACTTTTTATATAGTTTTGTTTTTCCATATATGTTTTATTATTTTAATTTCATTATTAGTATACATTATTATTATTTCTATTTGAAATTTTGCTGTGGAAATATTCTAAATTGGTTCACACTTTTATCCGCTATACAAAAAATGGGTGGTGAATATTACAGAAAATGACAAGACAAATCAATTAAAGTATCCGACTACTTGCGACAAATTTTTTTTAAAAAAATGGAGATATGGAGATTTTTTTGAGGTATTTAGATTTTTTAGTACATTTTAAGAAAATAAAAGCTAAAATAAAGATGAGAAAAATAAATTATTACTAGTAAAATGGAAAAAATGAATAAAAACTGACAAAAAATTACATAAACGGGGCCCTTTCTGTACAAATAGTAAATGAACAAACTCTAAATTTTTCAATTTTGATGTAATACTCTGCTATTCCTTTTTGAAATGACCCTCAGGATAAGATATATTTAAATATTTACAAAAACTAGAGCACTTTAACTTAGTTATTATATGAAATTGCTTAAAAAAACAGTGATTATATTCACATAAAGAACTGTAAATTTTGTAATAAAACATTGACTGATAAATTTGAAGGTTAAAACACTTCTACTATTACACAGAACATACACAAAAAATTTCAGCAAGTTATTTAAAAAACTTTTTGAGCAATCGCTGCCCCCGTTTGATTTTATCAAAAAGAAATAAAAACACATTTCGAGCCAAACGCACTTTAAAATTTGACATCTTATGTAAAGTTATGGCACCTGCGTTTTTACTAAAACACTTGTAGTTTTTGTTCTAATGAACAGAAAGTAAAAATTTTGGAATTTTTATAAAGCTAATAACATGACCTATAAAATAAAATCATAAAAAATTGTAATTTTTTTTTAAAAAAAAATCATGATTTTAGGGTAGTAGGATATCTTAATACGAATAGTATTTAAAATAGACCCATGCTCTCACGAGTTAATTGAAGTTAAGCTCAAAATGAACTGTCGTTATAAATAGAGACCACCCCCATCCCACCCCCTCTCTCTCTCTCTCTCTTTCTGTATACCTACTCTTCGTTAGCTTAACCAGTGTTAGTTTCAAGTAGTGTGAAATCAACAACAATCGAACCTATCGTTCTACTACAAAAGTATCTAAATATTTCAAATAATTTTAAAAGATTCACAGGAAGGGTGTTTAATGCATAATCTATTTTATAAACATTCGCTCTCTTCTATTTTATAAACATTTTCTCAAACAGAACTCGTCTAAAAGTCATTGCTATTGGAAGACTTTATTCTATGGTCTTTATAGAAAAACTTTTAAAAGATGAACTAGCTGTTATATGTAATATAAGCTGTTAAAAAATAATATAATAATCTACAAATTTGTGAGCTGTGCAAAATTAAATGAACGCTACCCATTAGAAAACTTAATTCTTCGAAATAACTCCAGTGGTTAATAGATGCTAAAAAAAAGAAAGAAAGAAATTCATCATTATAAAACACTTTTTAATGTTTCGGACAAATAAAGCTCAATTTTAACAGCTTAAAATAAGTAAACGGTGTATATAAACCTCTCCGAGAAGAATTTCGTTTTTAGGTATCAGAAATTTAATGCATTTAAACTAGTGAAACACTGACACATACAGAGTATGATAGATTGTTGTCTCGTAAAACTTTCGAAAAACTGTGTTACAAAAATTCTTAATATTGTATTTTAATTAAACAGACTTTGATGACAGGTGACAGTGGTAGATTTGTAGATACGGTCACGAACTTCGGGGCCTGGGTTCAAGTCCTGGTGCCACTAAAGACTCCCCGTTAGAGGCAGATGATGCACGTTAAATCTATTCCGTTAACGCGGTGTGGTAGTTTGCAAGGGTGCCTGCTCGGGTGTCGTTTTCGTCATTTGACCGAGGCTTAAAATTACAAGGTCTCAGTTACTAATAACCCTCGTGTTGTTTTACATTGTGACGTTAATATAAATGTCACTCGCGCGTTAGATGCAATAGTTCATACATATGAACACATAATTGAACATAGGATTGACTTTTTTAGTTATTAATTATTGAAGATGTTTTTAACAAAAAAACTTTTAGTTAAATTCATGAAGAAAGGTAAATTTAATAAGATTTTAATAAGATTTTAAATATCTTGAAATATTTAAGGTAACTAACTGGGACGTGAAACTGCTTTAACTTTTGCATTTTTTAATTTTACTTTTAAAAAATAGAGGGCTCTTTTCTGCATCCATAGATGCATTATTGATGAAAATGCGATAAATAGAACGATAGAAAATTGAATTTTAAAATTGTAAGCAAATGTGATGTAAGTATGATTAAGGTACACTTTCTTCAAAATCCACTTTGTATATAATGTGTATTGTAAAAAACTAATTTTTCTGTACAAAAAATGTATTTTTTCTGTATTATATGTTCAAATTTATTGAAAATTCTACATTTTTCCTGCAAAAATTACAAAAAGTTTAAATAGTTAGAAAATTTTAAAAAAAATTGTTTTTTAAATGTTAATTATGTTTAGTTTTACGTTAATAAATACTCAGTGTAGTTCTTAAATTATAAATTAATTGTATTTAGTACAAAGTGGATATCTTCAGGATTAATCTAAATTAAGTGCACAGCTTGTAAAACAGACATTTCGTTTTTCCTCTAACTACTTATTGTTAACATTTGAATACTCATTAATATCTCTATATGTTTATAGCTATTGGTTTTACATTAAAATAAATATTGATATGTTTGAGTAAAAATACAGATTATTTTGTTAAAATTTTTAAAAACAGAGTTCCATTTAAATAAGACATCAAATTAACTTTTTTAATTAATCAAAGACATTTTCTTTGTGTATTTATATAATAATAAAGATATGTATAAGGAATTCTGTAATATCCTGTAATCATGATGTTCAAAGTAAAGTAAAAGTACTAAAACTTATAGACATAAATGTTTGGTATTTTAAACGGAAGAAGGTGTGAATCTTTGACACACACAACACGTGTTGATGAAGTAAAGAAAGAGTAGTTATAAAAAGACTACTAAATAATCTAGAAATTTAAACTTAGAATTTACAAACTGAAAAATGATGCAAAATAATCCAATTAATTATGGTATGACTTTATATTACATTAAAAAATATTATTTTACAAATCATAGATGAAAATATCTTTATTTGCGATTTTCTCAAAATGCATTTTTTGTTCATTCCGGTACACTTTTCTCAAAATCTACTTTACCTATATTGCTGATATTTTGCATATTATAAGATCCCCAAATTTTCAAAAATGTGAATGAATTCGTTTTCAAATAAACATTCACAAATTTTAGATGTAGCACAATTTTTGCGTAAAATTTAACAGAAATTTGAATCACTAAATTAAAATTTTTTCTTAACTTTTTATAAATTTAATTTTTAAAATTCCATTTCATTCATTTTATAGATTGTTATGTTTGCAACAACTCTGCAAAATTGTATAGCTATATATGCGGTAGGTTTTATGCAAACTGTACCTAAAGGTAAAAACGTGTCTCGAAAATAAAAAATAGTTGTTGATTGTTTTTTGCTGCTACAGATTTAATAGTAAGTTAATGATTTTTTTACATTAACAGGTACATAAATGTACAGATAATTCAACTTAAAAATTTTACTTCCGTTGCTTTTAATTTAAGTAAGTGAGTACCATTTAAATTTGGTGAAGAAAAAAAGTTCATTTTTCCTTCTCGCAGACGTCCCAGTTATCTTAAGAAACAAAATTCTGAAAATATTACTGAAATGAAATTGAATGTGTACAACTGCATGAATTGTGATTAATTATTTAAAACAAAAGTGAGACCTAAATTTTAAATAGTATTTATAATGAATTAAAACTCTAAAAAACGAAAAGTTCAGTTATCTTTAAAAAATTTTTATGTTTTTAAAAAAGCAGGAATATATGCATTGAATATTTGCAATTATAACATCCATTCCACTGATAGAAAAAAAAGTAAAAGAAGCGAGTAACATTATCTGGTCATCAGTTTTTATTATTCTACAATCCATGACCCAACTGTCACTAAAAGTACAGTGTTGTGTTGGCATTTGCCTTTTGCTTCGAAATGAAATACAGCTGCCCTTTCAAAAATTAATATCTTGTATAGTATCAGATATTTCATCAATTCTTATACACTTTCAAAGGAAGGATATTATACACCGAATAATTTCCTTAGTCTAGAATTTGTTAATTTTATATGTAATGAAACCTTTCTATACTTAGAATTTTCTCCAAAGAATAATTCTTAGATCAGTGGTTCTCAAACTTTCACTTCTGGCGACCCAATTTTAAATCATAATTTTTATCGCGCCCCTCCCCCTCAAATAATAATGTATTGAATGCAATAATAATGCACTTTTGTGGGGGTAGGGGGTGCTAAAGCTACAATACGATCATAGTTATAAACCGTACAAATTAAAAAGTATTAAATTTTGTATATGTTACTTTAAAAGTAATATATAATTTTATTTTATTTTTTTTTACTTTTTAGTTCGATTCACAATAAAAGCGTGATTTTTAGTTTGTTTAAAACTATAATTTATTTTATAATTATTTTTATTTTACAAGATAAAAATCACAAATCCAGTGAATTATTTAATTAAGAGAAAATATGCTTACCCCTACTTTTAAGGACTTTTCAATTTTTCGTTGATAATTTGAGAAAAAAAATCCAATAAAACTAAAGAAAATGTTCCAAATGTGCGTGTCCTTAATAAAGGACGTAAATCACAGACCCTTTTCGCTAACAATACAGGAGCGTTATTTTCCTACAAAACTGTCATAATTTGTTCACATTATTGTATTTTTGCTGTCGTTTGATAATTTACAAATAGCATTTTGAACTTTTTCTTCCTTGTGTCTTTGACAAAGCGAAGTGCTACATTTATGGCTTCATTGTTTTCTTCATAGAGATCTTTAGGCAGCATTTGAAAATTTCAAATCAACTCAAACGTTTCATGTCTATCGTTTTTCTCATATTTACTCTTTCGCTATCTTGATTAATATACATTATTTCAGCAGGTTCTTCAATTGCTTGATCAGTTTCAACTTCCTTCAATAGGGATCACAAATGCCATTTTTTTACATTCTTCTCATTTATATTTATAAACCATAATAAGTCGTACAACACAGCAATCAAAACCACAAAATTGTTCATGGAGAAAGTGCAGCATGTTCTAAAAAATAATTGTGTAAAACCTTTTTTCTTATATGTTTCAGAATACTCATAAAAATACATCTTGGCCAAATAATCCTTCAAAGTGCTCAATATACTTATCCATGTATCATAAAATTCATTCACATGGGAAAAAAGCATCCGAAAAATATTATTTATAACTTTCCTGAAAGAAAATGAGACGGAGTGAAACATACCAGTAAGTTTGAAGGTCAAATGTATGATATTCAAAAGTAGTATTTTAGGGGTTAAAAGAAACGTAATAAAAAAATCTCTCATCGTGGGATTACATTAAAGCCAACAAAATGTCTTTTTTTATTTGGTTATAGGATCAAAGATGGTTAATGAGCGTTTGAAGTGGAATCTTTTATTTTTGATGATCACCAGATGATAAAAATAAATTATATCAGTGTAAAAGTGTATTTTTTGTTATGTCAGAATGCATTTTGTTTTACTTCATTCCAAAAAGTTATTTTTTAAACCTTTTATTTTCAATATGCTCGCCCCCCATAGGACCCGCCCCACAGTTTGAGAAACACTGAGCTAATGTATTTTTAGAAAAACGCATCCAAATGAAAATATGTATTACGAGGTATAAAAATTCATGTCCACGTTCTACTAAAAAGGGAAAAAAACTGTTGAACTAAAAACTTATTGTTGTAGTTTTAGAGAATAGCTAAATTATCATTATCAGGCATACAAAACATCTGTTTAATAAAATGAGGTATATTAACATCTTACAGCAGTACTTCTCAAAGTTTCAATACTTGCGATCCAATTTTCAATCATAATTTTCTTCGCGCCCCGCTACAAACAATAACAATGTATTGAATTTAATAATAATGTAATTTGACATAAATCTACAATATGAATTTAATTACAAACCGTGCAATTATCAAGATAAAAATTAAATTTTTTATATAATTTTATACATGACAAGCCCATGAGGTCATTGGAAATTGTTAAACTGTTCCTAACTTGGTATTGTTAAATAGTTATCAAATATAGTGTGCAGTACTGATACATTTACAAATATGTATATTATATCAGTATAAAGGCGTATTTTATTTTTTACTATATCAGAATGTATTTTGTTTTGCTTCCTTTCAGCAAATTAATAATATTTTAAAATAATGTTTTATTTTCGACTTTTCGATACGTTCGCGCCCCCCTCGTAAGGTTATCACGCCCCCTTAGGGGGGGCGCCCCGCAGTTTGAGAAACACTGCCTTAGATGCGACACACCGGACTATGCATTAATACATCCTATCCATGTTAATTTATTTAAATTACTTTCATTATACGTTTATCTGCAAAAGACATTTTTCATTAATGTAGTAAAAATGAATGTTCACACACACACAAAATCTAATTTCTCTTAAAAATTATTAGAGTTTATTTCTAATTGAATTATTTTAGAGTGACGAGTTCAAGTGGCATAAAAACTCACAATTTAGTCTTTCGTGAATTTAGAATTTGAACATCCGACCGTGAAGTTCACAAACTTAACCTCTATATCCCCTCCCTTCCTATCTGGTAGATAAAAAAATCAGATTACACATACAGAAATAAATCCCTTTAATATGTTTCTCGTCTTAGTTTAGTTATTTGCGTTTTATATTTGATTTAATTTAAGAAAAGTAAATTATTACTTATTAGAGAAGTTATACATTTATTTCTCAATATAATTCATTCAGTATTTAATCCGAGTGTTTAATATGCTAACAAAAATTTCACAGGGTCGTTTGACGAAATTTTAAAAAAGAAAAGCTTTATCTCTCTTTTGTATTTGCAAATAAATTCAAGTTCTTAAGTCAACAAGATTCATGGTTGTTATATAACATTTCATTTAAAAATTATTTGATTTTTTTTCGTATAGTTTCTATATTTGTCCGTTGACTGTGAGATACATTTTAATTGAATCCGTTCCACTTTTAACTCTTTAAACACTTAAACTTCCAATTTAAACATTTTACTCGTAAATCATACTCTTTGACTTTAATTGAGTTGTTTCTAAAAAATCCCTCTAAAGCAGAAATTTTCATTCTTTGCACGACATTGGAGTTTTTTTATACCTACCACAGTTTTTAATTTTAAAAGAAATATATCTTTTTCTGTATTATTATTATTATAAAACTTTAAGAATATGTTTTGTTAAAATAGAAGATTTTTCACTCTGTGTTGTGCAACATGTATCCCGAGAAAACTTGGTGTTCAAAGTTCCAACCAAACGATCTTCTTTACATCAAAAATTAAAGTACAAAAACTTAATTTCGAACACAAAAAAGAGTCCCAATTTTCAAACAATTTAGAATTTTTTACACTTTAATATGCATTATACTGTGTTCTTAAGATTTTAGGAAACATTAAATAAATATTCAACTTTTTCCCTTTAATGAAAGTTAAAAATCTCTACGACCTTAAAATTAGAAGATGAAATATATAGAATGCATCCATTGTACACAGGAAATAAATTAAATATGTCAAACAGAAATAAGTAATATAATATTGAAAGTTATCGAAAGGAAAATTTGATGATAATATCGGAGCCTTTTTCTATCGCAAAAAGTAGTTGAGGTATGTGTCTTTTCTACAACAATACATAATGAAAGCCTTTTCGAATATGATATGAACATTTACTTTTACTGATTTAAATTGATTTCATTTTTCTTGTATGCAATTTTGTGTCTAATTGAAAACAACATACATGATAAATGTCACATTTTAGTTTTCTGTCCATAAAATATGATTCAGTTGTTACGTTTTGATTTTTTTTTGTTAGTTTTTAATTGAAAGAGGAAATGTTATTCATCTTTTGGAAAGGTTAAAATACAATGAACAGATTATCAGAGATGCACCTTATACATAAAAATATTTCCATGGTAGAAGATATGGCTCAAAAAAATTAATAAACCGATCTATGTCCTCACTTAATAAAGATGGTATCAGTCAAAAAACTGTTCTCTTGTCCTCGATTGGGCGTGGTATGTCCTCCGATTCAAATTCAGATAAAATTGTTCTCGCCTATGAGTTTCTCAAATCACAGTTAATCCTGAAAAGTGAAAAATAGGACAAGGATAAATTGATAAAAATCGCAGGAATGCATTAAACTACGTGATTCGTCTCTTGTCATTTTGACCTAATTTTTGTAGTGATTTGTAAGCATATATCCCCACTTCCACACTTTTAGTTTAACCTTTTGAGGGATTATTTTAACATAATTAATGTATTGCCGAGAAGGATTAGTTAAAAAAATGCAGTTCTTTTCGTACAACATTTGAAATTTGTTTAAAATATTTCAAACTCATTAATTGTATAAAATCTTACTTTAAGATTTTTCAACATATATAATTTTTATTCTATAGAAATTCGAATTTAAAAGTATTTTAACCTTATTTAACCTTTAATCATTTCTTTCCCTTCAATTATTCTAAGGATTTATAGCACTCCGAATTTAAGAGGACTTTAAAAATTTAACATTAAGTATAATTGCTCATGGTGTTTTAATCTACTATTTCAACTTTTCCATGAAATATACATTATCTCATAAACTTAGGGAAATGGGGTTAATATTAAATATATTTTCCGCATCTAATGAAGTTTTACAACCAAAAACATTCAGTATTGCAAACTAATACAAATATTTAATATTTTTTTCATTTTTGCTTTCCTCCAATCTATTTGAAACATTCTATGAAAAAAATGTTATTATCATTGTCTATAAAACATCAAAGTCTCGCAGATATCCCTTTTGTCTACAAAAGGTTCATTTGAAGTTCACTGCAATTTTGAAAACACTAATGATAAGATATTTTCGAAAATTATGTGGCCATGTAAATAAAAATATAGCCGCTCTTGTTACAATAACCGTTACTAACTGAACCAACCAACAGAAGTGCCCTCTATCGACAACCAATCTTCACTAGAGACCAAGTGAGGACACAACGGGGTCGCTATGAAAAACCGTCCATGTTCTTTGCCCATTATTTTTGTTAACGACACGTGTTGTCTTTATGCAACCTATCTGAAAATAATAAATAATTGTTACACTAACGGAGAATGTCCAACCCCGAATTTACCACATTTAGTTTAATCTTTTAACGTTTACGAACTACAAAACATATTTTTCTTTATGTTGTACGTGTGCGTAAAATCAATATTTGTTCTAATTCATTAGTAGATTTATTGTTTCTTTATTCATTAAGCTGATATTGATACAGAGTCGTCATGTATTCGTTTTCCCAAAGCAAAAAATTTCGAAATATTCAAAGACTAGAAATTTAAACAATATCATAAGTTTAAAAGTGTTTTCTGATAAAATGTAAAGATATTTCTTTGAGAAATTCATTACTCTTTCTTGGACCTTTTGCAAATTTTATTTTCTGTTTTGCAGTAGTACAATTGTGTTAATGTGTTACTTTTTTTATAATCTGAACGGTCGAATTATACAATTATTTGCTTCCCATTGAGGAATTTCTTTCAAATTATCTCTTTAAATCATTCCTGGTATTCAGATTTTTTATTGTTTGAGAATTTTGGACTGTTTTAGATTGTTTATTGTTGTTACATTTTTAATCTCATGAAGACTATAGGCTTGAAAGGTCAAATGAGGAGGATATACCTGAATTGGTTAACTCACTCTCCAAACTTCCTCACCACGCAACTTCGATTGATTTAAAAAGTTATCTCTCTCTACACACACACACATGTGGGTCTTTAGTGGATCGAAGCTCAAAGTTCTGCTCGACAAAATAACGCTGGACACGAGTTTGTGACCATGACAGTTCGACTATCATAATCACGTAATAATTTTGAAAACTACATAAAAAATTAACAGTACTTCTTTAAAAAATATTTTAAATTGCTTGAAATTTTTGGTCTTTGAAAGATTTGAACCAAGAAATATTATTAAGAGTTAATCATATTGGCTTCAAAGAATTTTAATTTTCATTTCAAATTGTTTTTAAATAGCATCGCTCTAGAAGCTGTACATCAGCAATTATGTCTAAGTTATGTTTCTGAGATACCAACATTTCACAAAGATGATTCCTGAATAAAAGTTCTTGTGTGCAATATTTACCCTCACGTCATCATAATTAAGGGAAATGTCATGCAGTAAGGTAGGAACCAATCCATAGAGGCAAAGATAAACCACTTGTACACGGATCTTAGCCATTAACATTGACAAAGTTGACCACAAAAGCGCAAAAGGGTGGGAAAAGAACACTTTTTACCTTATAAAAATTAAATCTAACATAAATCTAACGTATCGAGCATAGATAAAATCCTAAAACTAAAAAATGGATTTAATATATTGGAATGAGAATCTATAGTGAGAGAGAGAGATGTCCTCCCCTGCCGCTGATAAAGGGAAGGAATCATTAGAGTTGCTCCGGTATTGGATCTTTCCAAAGGTGCTAAACGTTTTTCTTGACCATCAGAATCCGAAACGCACACTATTCGTAGTTGAGCAAAATATGAATTTTACTTTTTCCTAGTAGGTATCATTTTTGGATCCTGAAACACCAACTATGACTGGGATTCTATATCTTGGTGTCTTTTCACCTGGAAGTATGGCACAATTATTAAGTAGGTATTCACTTTGCATTTCCGAACCTCTTGAAATGTAATTATTCCGATTATCGATGGAGACTATGACATCAATTTTGTATAAGGTGTCGTCAACTTTCTCCACGATGTCAAGGTGTAGTCTCGTTTAGTCTATGGCAGGATTAGAGGAGATAATTATACCTCTTTACATTACTACCTACTCGAGACTGTCTTGTATTACAATATTTATTAATTGTCAAGCAACTTAAAAGTAGAAACAGTGGCCTATATATAATAAGGAATTCATCCCGTCCTCCACGTCACCTCTACAGTTTTGACACCGAGCTTCCTTGTCAGCATGCACCAGCATTGAGAGGTACCAGATTCAGACTCCTCTTATGAATGATGCGCCAGTCAGAAAATCAGATATATGAATAGATCACAAAGAAAGTGGACACTCGCCATGCGGTACCTGACCCTTGACATGATCTTGTCCTGCCACAGACCGTGGCACAAATTTACCGATTGAGACTCTTTGAACTTATAGAGTGGTAAGCTTTCATTGAAAATCTGTTATAGTTGTGCGGGGTGGTGAATTAAAGGAAGGTGAGGGAATGCTGATCGTTAATGAAAGAACATGTCATCTTTTATCTGAATGAATCTTTACAGGCTTGTATTATTACATCATAGGCTATGTTTGTAGAAATGGGGATCCATTGAAGAAGCTTGCCAGGTCATCATCAATGAGACTTGATGTAATATCTTTCTTCTATACTTTCATTTAAGTCACGTTAAAACTGAAATAATTATATTTAAAGTGCTCCAGCCATCATCAGTAAGTATAACGGTCTTCAGGAAAACCCGAATATAAATTTGTCCTTTTTATTCTGCATTTCAATATTAGAAGAAGTGAAAATTACGATTTTTTATTCATGCATGTATAAGTGATCTAAATTTAAAACTAACATATTTCTACTCAAAGTATTCGAGACATCATTGTCCTTCTACATTTTATTATTTTCTTGAAAGCAAACTGGACAAGATTTTTTTTCTCAAATCTAGAAGTAACTTAAATGTATTCATAATGATCATCAGACAATGGCGGTTTAAATTAAAATTCAATACTTAAGATAAAATTTGCATTATATTTTATTGGATGTACTGGATACTATTTAAAAGACTATAATTATCTTGTATATGTATTAAGTGGAAAAGCTTGAGAAGAGGAGGGGGGGTATATTAACTTTGTCAGCATTCATGTTTTTTCTCACAGACTGAGATTTTTTTTTAAAATGTGGCATAAACTTGATACATTTGTTTCGAAAATGTTTTGTTAATTTGCAAAAAAATTCACATAAAAACTATGATGTTTCGATCTATGCATTTGTCTGTATATTTATTACCTTATGCAAAAAATTTATAAGTAATCAACAGTGGTGCAAATAGGAATTTTTTAAGCGGGCGTGGAGGAAATCGAGGGTTGATAGTCCACCATTCTCTTATCATACCCAAATATGGTACCAAACATAGTCCTTTGAGTTTGTCGATTGTCGGGAACAAATAACAGTAAAAAATAAATTATTGAATAAATAAATAACATCAATAAATAAAATAAATTATTAAAAACGAATACTTGCTATAGCCCTATTAATATATATATATATATATATATATATATATAAATTTCACGTACTATGTACATAGGATTATAATCAATCAGAAAAAAAATAATGGGGGGAGGGTACCGGACTCATGGCTTCCCTTGTGTGCTCACTGGTAATCAAGAATTCAAAAATGGTAATATATGATCTAATTATTCAAAATTTTATTGCAACTATGAGGTAGTTTACGTTCGTCTAAATGATGTCTTGATCATCAATGTTAGTATTGGAAGGAACTAGGAATAAATTATAAGAAAAAGTTGTACAATATATATATAACTCTATTTTGTTTAATTGAAAATTAAATTAAACTTTTTTTATGGTGCAACAGTTCAAGAGAGCCAAGATGTACTGTGCCCCTCTCAGTTTTTCTTACTTTAGGCGCTGAGGTCCTTGAGCAGATGTTCCAGTCAGGTAATCAATCTGACACGAAACCCCCAATATTTAGTTCCCATGCAAGCTTGGTACTTATTTATCCATCCACTAAAGGGGTGAAAGGCTAAGTCAATCTTGCCCAGCCCAGAATTCGAACCCGATTAATCAAAAAACTGAATAAAATAATGCTATTAAAAAGGCAATTTTTTGCCCTCAATTTCGGTTATGAATAAACTAAGCAGTATTCAATGCTACTTGAGCCCCCCAAAAAAAAAAAAAGCTTAACTTATTATTTGGTCGGACATTCTTTGTTTCAGAACATAGAGAACATTTGATGTGGCATCGTTACATAAAGATCTGAAATTATTCCATAATTTACTGTACTTAATTTTCAGCAGACTTTCACAGACATTGAATATACGATGGAAGAGACAAATCGCCTCTAACCTTTTTTCTAGTACATCGCAAAAGCTTTCCAACGGATTATATAAGGTCTGGGCCTTATGATGGACATTTCTAATAAGAAAATAACTCATCATGTTCCCTGAATCTATTTTGAATATTTGTTTTCACTGTCGTCTAGGAATATGGCAGTTTTATCAGAGAATTAAAAAATCCTGTATGAGATGATTTGGTCCTAAGAAAAATTTAAGCATCCCAACGATTTTACCTCATTGCCACATAATAATGCGTCCGATTCCAGACCAGATCCATTTGCCTACACAGAAGACATTCTACATGAAGCATCCTTCACTAGATGAAGTTTTCTTACCCTGATGCGCCCAACAATGTGGAATTGGTTGAATCTTTATCATGCCACATTTTCTC
The DNA here is from genome assembly GCA_019973935.1 of Trichonephila clavipes. NCBI lineage: Eukaryota > Metazoa > Arthropoda > Arachnida > Araneae > Nephilidae > Trichonephila > Trichonephila clavipes. The sequence continues at coordinate 1,422,162 of BMAU01018153.1, read as the reverse complement.
ATTGCTAATATGTCTAATATTTATCCCTTATAGCAAACTATAGATATTTTTCCTGCGGCTTCACAACCATTAAGTTGAAATCCATTTATTTTGATAGTTAAATATTACAGCAAATTAAGTAGCTGATTTTTTTTAAAAAATTTTCTACCAATCCCTTAGGAGATCGCTGATCCTATTCGAAGAGTTTTCCTGTGACATTTATTCCGAAATGTGTTGACAGTTCACCATTATCTCTCCAGGTTTCAATAATGTATTGGACTCTTATCAACTCAATTTCAGTAATTTCGGCGATTTTTTTTTTTATGTAGATAAAAAATTTGACCATTTGTTATCTTGGAAACGTCTGTTCCGCGACCAAGTAAAACAAATTCATTCATGCTATAGTTACATAAGTGATCAATTGTACAATGCTTCAGCAATAAAGAATAAATTAACGGCTGTAACACACATATAAATCACTGTTCCACTCAATTAATGACGAACTCTTATGCATTTACCTATTTATTTTACATGGCGGCATTTAATGACCAGGAATTGTATTAAAACGAATTATATAATTTACAAATTAATAAATAAATATGGAACTAATAAATAAAATGAGAAAGAGATAAATAAAAATGTAATTACGAGTCGAAGCTTAAACAATTGTACTAAAGTTTATGTAAGTTTATTGATTCTTAGAGATATGTTAAATACGATTTTTCAGAAATAAAGCAATGGGCTTCAAACAGATAAAGGAAAAGTAAAACCCCATCAATGCACATCAGAGAGAAACATGTTCTGAAAGGTCCTCTGCACCCAAAAATGTTGCCAAAATTGACCAAATAAGAACCTTGGTGATCCATGATCGTTGAATTCCTGTACATCACTGTACTGTTACATCACTGAGATTTTATGTTCACAGAGAATTTGAGATTCAGAAGATTTCCGGGATGATCGCATGATCGAGTATTCTTAACCTATTTATTCTTATCAGTTTATTGAAAAAACAAAATACATATGTACTTCAGTCTTTCTATTCATTAGGCATGGCTCCTTGTAACTTCTGGGTATTCTCTTGTTGAAAATGGCCCTGAGTGAACTGGCTGGGAGATGACATCATATGTGAATTGCAATATATCATCAATGCTCCATCCGTGTAATGGGGGCTGGTGCACTGCAAATCTGTTGAGATCAAAGCCTTCCAGCTGGTGGGAATTATTAATGTGAAGAGGGGTTGCCAACTCAGTACTCGTCACTTGATCGAGGCACAAAATTGCGAATCTCGTCACCCATAACCTTCGTGTTACTTTATAGTGAGACTTTTAATATAACTTTCATTTCATTCGCCGTGTTAAATGAGGCATTCCAGTGTCTTTTCCAAAAGTGATAGAGTCGCACAGCTAACATATTTCACACAGGTAATACTTCAATAACAATAATATAAAAAAGATAATTTTATTAGTAATTTTACGAAGGGTTTTTCTCTTTCTTTTGTAATATTAATGAAAAAGTAAATGATACCTAACCAGAAAACAATAAATTTATTGTTGAAGATATTCTCTTATTGCTTCATGAATTAGTTTCCGATTTTGAGATATTCTAACAACCGATTTTCTGAAACCCATTTCTAAAATTTTATCAAACAAATACATGAAAAACGAGTTACTGACTGGTAAGAAAGAGCAGTAAAAATTAAAACAGACGCAACTTCAACTATGGGTTCAAGCGATTTACCAGCGTTCAGTAATGTTTCAAGGATTACGTTGAAACGATTAATATATTTTATTTCATGTTAAGAAATGTATTTAAAATTAAAACCTTAACTATCCCATTTAGTTTATTATCACACAATGCCAAAACTTAAAAATCATATCATTCCAAGTTTGTTATGAAAAATGACTTTAAAAAGTCTCTATGAGGAAATCAAAGTTAGAGCTACTTGAGAAGCCTTACTTTCTGATGTGAATGCTTTAATTGAGTTATTAACTGTAAACCGTCACCAAAACAAATGCGCTTCGTTTGTTGTTATTTGAAGATTCAAGGAGAACTGCTTCATTAGTTTTCATATCATACCTGGCCAAAATGTTACCTTTGTTTCTCATAAATGTTTCTGAAATAGATCAGACGGAACCCTCACATGCGTTTCGTCCTTCTTCGTTGAATATCATCTACAGCTCCAAATCTTCCAAAATAATGGTAAATATTGCAAAACGATAATTTGCTCATCCCCATATTTTTTTATTTAAAGAATGAACAGTCAAGTACATTACATTTATTTAGTATCTATATGTACAAAACTGAATTAATTTATCAAAATATTACTTAATTCGTTCTGAAAAATGTTGCTTAATTCAATTGCTAAGCATTACAGCTGTAGATGTACTTCTTGGGAAATATCTCCAAGTTGTCTGCTTTTGCAGAGAAAATCCAAAAGAAAATTATGCAATTAAAAATTTTACAGCCTCAGAAATACTCAGAGTTACATAATGTATATGATAATGTTATGCAATATGTATGATACGAGACATTTACCAATTTAAATATTTTTCTGTAACATTAGTGAATTTTAAAACCTATGCATGCTCAAACTGTATTTATAAGCAACAAATCTTAGTTTTAAAATTTTCCAGCATTAATTATTTTATACTCATTTTAGATAATAAAGACACTAATAGAAATAAAATGTATTTTCTTCTAAATACTTTTAATTCTTAATATAGCCCATTTAAAAAGTGTGCATTGCATGTTATTTAGAGCTATTAAAATTTGGGATTTATCTTATATGCACTTAAGAATTACTAATCAATCTATTAATTCATGAACAAGTGCATTTGAATTCTCTAATCAAAAAATCAAGTAATATTGCACTTCATCATGAATAATAACAAAGTACCCAAATGTATAATCGAATTTCTTTATTTTGTTAGAGTAAAATGTGCAATATTTACTTTAAAACAGTTTTAACTTAAGAATCAAATTATATTTCCTGTGCTCAAAAGATTGTTTCAAAGATACTTATTTTGGTACTTACGTATTATTGCAACCTATTGGTGACATTACATGAAACGAAGTACATTGTTGCCAATTCAGTGTGTAAGACACATAGGAAATTGTAATTTCCAACTTAGTGAGTGATTAATAGAGTTTACAATTGTTGTTATAATACTTAAGTACCATTATTTTTTAATGATGGATCTTAGCATTGCTTTATGTATTTAAATTTATATACAAGGCTATTCATAAATAAGTATACTGTTTCAATGCACTATAAATCAAGAACAATGTAAAATATTGAGTGTAGCCTGTAACAGAATTGTATGGGACTATTTTAAGTTTTGTTAGAGATAGTCACAGGTATTCTATGTGTGAACCCTTAGTCACACGACACACATCAGGCTAGTGATCCCTTCCTGCCCAAACATGTGTTAAGGTATCAACTCCATCAATAGCGGTTGTGATATGCTGTTTCAGCTTCATCCAGGACTTTTACTTTTGCACAAACAGCCTGTTTTCTTAAATTTTTCATTTACCATTGTTAGATAGACTTTCTAGTCGAAGGTTCTTTTCCAAATCATGGCAAAAAAGGCTGCTGAACAGTAGTTGGAAATTCCATTTTCCTCAATTCAAGGGGGGGGGAAGCCTTTTCTACTGTAGACACCGCCATTTCGACTGATTAGTCACATGATTTGTCCACTATTGCTTACATCCCATCTATCAGAGGCTAGACACAAATTTTAAGTGCATCTACCTTACGATTCACTGAGGTGGTGTTTGTCTTTGAATATTACTATTTTATAGCTTCTGGAAAGTGTACATTTCTTTTTGAATCACCCTGTATATAAGAAATGAAGTACATGTATTGAGTTTAGTAATTATTGTATTGATTATATTGTACATATATGTAAATAATAATTATCTGAAATTCTTAAAACATTTTAAAATAAGATTACAGTTCAGTATAAATTTCAGTTAAAATAACTTTTATATTAATTAGTATGTATCATTAAGTTCTATCAATTTATTCTTATAAATTAATCATTTAATTATAGAAAGACGGAATCCCAAATGTCCACTTCAAAAACTGGGCAGAAACATTTGAATGTGTGCCAGAATTGTTTTTTGCTCCAAAATCTCAAGAAGAAATTGCTCAGGTAGAAATTAATATTTTGGAAGGATATAAATTTATTTTGTATTTATCAACTACCTTTCAGAATTCAAAACTTTATTTTTACTTTTTTTGTTGTACTTTTAAATTACAATTTTTTATATTTTTTAAAATTCTAGATATTAGATTTAGCACGAGAAGAAAACAAAAAGGTGAGAGTTGTGGGCTCTAAACATTCACCTTCTGATATAGCATGTACAAATGGATTTATGATCAGTTTGCAGAATTTTAATAAACTGGTTGAGGTATTATTTCTCTCTATATATATGTATGAATTTTATTTCTAAAAAAATATTTGAGCATATTTAATAGATATTTATTTATATCAACAATTTTTCTTACTTTTTTAGGTTGACAAAAAACTTATGAGAGTAAAAGTGCAAGCTGGTATGAAATTAACTGAGCTTAATGATATTTTATATTCTCATAACCTTGGGCTTTCTGTGTAAGCATTATATTTTATTTAAAATGATTCATATTTAAGTATCAGATTATTTTAATTAATCAGCTTCTTTATCCTTATAATTTATTTTATTCAGTTCGCAATTTAGTTTTTAAGACAGGTTTTGTGGGGATGATTTTTTTTACTTGCTCCTTAAGACAAGATCTAGCACCCTGTGTACATCTTCGTCTTGTTAACCATTATTTACAAGGTTGATGAAGTATTTCACATGGTTTTATAGATAAAAAGTTTATTAATAAATATGAAACAAATCACATTTAACAAAAACCTTTTCACCAAAATATTTCTCTTTCTGCATATATATATGAAGTTCCATTAAGAGCCCGTCAAAAGGGGATCCTGTTCTCTGGCCAACATCTATTTACACTTCTTTAAAATAGACCATATTGATAATGAATCCTATTTTCTTTACCATTATATTGATCATTTAATTGTTTTTCGAAAAAAATGGTGAATTTAAATCATGTGCTTCATTTTGCCCTACCTATCTTAACTCTGACATGTGGTTTAGATTTGGACTTGCAATTAATTTACAATAAAGTAATTAGTAATATTTATGATGAAAGAGATGCATATTGAGATTCCATATAGTTAAAATACCTTTTTGGAAAAGCAATTTGCACACATCAATTTATAAAATTAGTATATTGATTTTTTAACTTTGAAGTAATAATTATGCACAAAATAAACAATTTTTCCGTTACTGTTTGGATCAAGAGTATTCAAAAAACTTCTTAAATATATCAAATACATTGATCATCTTGTAGCCTTTGATTCCAAATTTACTACACAACATTGGGATCACAGGGCCAACTTGTTAGTGGTCTGGATGTGAAGATTGAAACTACTTTCCTCACCATTTACACTTTCCAACACATTCTAAAACGTATCCAATCACAAATTTCAACATTTTACACAACCAAGTAAGTGTCATTAGCATTAATGTTTTTTGACATGCTGGTAAAGCTCTGATATTTTCATTTGTTTAGGATCTATACTTAAACAATAATGGCTTTACAGTTTTTCAAGATTTTCATTTAATTCTGCTATGAGTACTATTTTTTTAAAAAAATTTATTTGTATATCTTTATAAATTGGTTGTTTTTTAACCAATGTAACATTTATAAGAATAAAACTATTGTGTATACCAAAGTATAGAACCTATAAACTGTCTCTATTTATGCTTTTTTTTGTCATTGTTTACAAAAAAAATTATCTTTCACAATTACTGTAGCTCTTCATAATTTTCTATTTTTTGTTTATAAAATGAAATTATTCTGTAACTTGAAATTCTTCTTGTAAATCTTATGTTTAGATTTTCAGTATTTTGCTTTTTATTAACTTTATACACTTCTCCAAAAATACAGTTTGATGTTTTCAGTTGAGTTTTGTTGTGATGATGATTCAAAAAGTAGAAATGAATATAAATTGTATTTACAAGTTATTTGAGAAAGAAACTAAATAATGAATACTGAAATGAATTTCCAATTAGTATCCAATTGATTTTGTATTTAAGTTCTTATAAAATCAAAGATAAGGTTTCATTATTTTTCATTAATGAAGTTTTTAGAAGAAATACAGATGTTAAAAACAAATCAAATTTATTTTGGTTATACTGATGATATTCATTCATATCAGTTTTTCTGATAGCTTTTAGTCATAATTGGTTCTGTCTTTTATAAGAAAAAAATAAATAAACAAGTTTTAAAGTAGAATAACTTTTGCCGAAAATATATCTTTTTTTAAGATAAAAAATGTAATATTTTTAAATTTGCATGAAAAATTTCCTGTAATGCTAAGTTTTATCCTTTTACTAAAAATAATAGAAATTTAAATATTTTCTCAAAATAATACCCAAATTATATGTAGCAATAATTGAATTATTACATTTAAACTTTTTTGTTTTTGCTGAATTTCAGACTTGGATCTGTTTCTGATATCACTATCGGAGGAGCAATTAGTGTTGGTACCCATGGTACAGGTATCGAATATGGGGTCCTTTCATCCTATGTAAGGCATTTTTTGATATAGTTTCTTTAGTTATGGTGATGAGAAATGCTTTTTTTTTACTACTTTTACATTGTAATTTGTAAAGAAAAAAATAGGATTTTTATAAGAGAAATCAAGAGTAACACTCTGTTGTGTGTGTATAATTTTATCCAAAATGGTTATCCATTAATTATTAACATCCATTTAAACTGCTATTATTAATATTGACAAGTTTTTAAGTTCTAACTTTTATGAAGTTCCTGAAATACAATACAACTTCACAAAATTATATTCAACAGAGGAATTTATTTTGGTGCAATCAGTTTTAAGTTGATTACTAACCGCTTCAACTGGGTACAAATTAACCTCTTTAATTTTAGCATTTAAACTCTTTGTACCTGAAAGATTGAGGGTCTTTGCATGGCATCATTTTGTTTTTATAGTAAATTATTTTTCAATTTATTGTTAATACCACACATATTAGATTAGGTTTGATATTATAGTATCTTGCCATATAATGAACAATTTATCTAGACATCCTATCATTGCTTTAAAACATATACAATGAAAAGTAACTATATATCTTTAAAAGTACTCATACATTTACAATAAAAGCACAAATAAATTTTAAATATTTGCCATTTAGTTACAAGCCAGTCATTTAGTATCAGAAAAATTTCTGTGATTTAGTAATTAGCCAGTATTGACAGTTTTTTCTTCTTTTTATCTTTGTTATAATAACAACTGACTTTTTTTTCTCTATATTAAAACTAATGATTATTCTTAGTAAAAACATTTATTGAAATGATATTGCAGAAAGGATTTAATTGTGCTTTGATTATGTACAATATTATGTATTCTTTTACATTATATTTAAAATAAAGTGTATATATATATATATATATATATAATTATTTACTTCTTAAAGCTTTGTCCATACACCAACTACTTTTCTCTAATCAATTAAAGGGTCACATTTTTATGTATATATGATTTAAAAAAAACTTGGCAATTTTTTTTATCTTGGAAATTTATTTCAAAGTGTGGCAGGTTACATTCGTGCAATGAAAAAAGCATATTTAATAATAAATTGGACAAGCTTTTAAAATGACTCATTATTCCTTACTAATCAAAATATGTATTCTAGAAAAATCAGATACCATGTGATATTAGTAAAATTGAAAGCTGATCTTTTTCACATTCAAACATGTCAAAATACAAATTTTGTTTTATCTTGTTTTGCGACTAATTCTAATTTGCTTTGCTTATCAGCCTACATTGCATTGGATATGTTTCAAAAGTTATAAAAAATATATAAAATTCTGAGAATAAATAGAGAAATATGATTGTCTGAAAAATAAATGCTTTACTGTCTCAAATTAATTTTAAAGATATTTTATAGAATTTTGTTAGTATACAGCTTTGAAAAATGTTACTACAAAGAGTTGAATAAAATTAGAGTTCATTTAAAACCAACCTCATTATTAATTACATATTAGTTTTTATCAATAAATACATAACTTAAGTTTTGTAAATTTGGCATGCTTTAAAGGTATTTTACATTTAATATTTTGTAAATTAATTGCAATTGTACAGTTTAATTCTCTGAAACAATTTTTTCAACTTTAATAATCATTTATAAATTTTGTTGCAGGTTTTACTTTAATATGTATTATTTGTTCTAGTGTTTATATGCATTATGTCATATACTAAAGAAATTTTAATTGCAGATAACTGAAATGGAACTGATGTTATCTAATAATGCTGTGATAAAAGTCTCTCCTGAAAAAGATGTCGATGTGTTTCAAGCTGCTGTTTGCAGTCTAGGCTCATTTGGGATTATTTTAACTGTTACAATACAATGTGAACAAGCATTCAATTTGCACATGAGACAATATGGTTTACCTCTAAAAGATGTGAGATATAATTTGATTCTGTTATCATTAACTATAGATAACAAATGCATTGATTTCAATTATTTTGACTAAAGTTAAAAGTATTACTTAACTGAAAAAGTTCTAATGTATTTTCTATATTCTTTTTATGGTCATAAATTATAAGTTTTTTTCTTTCCAAACCATGTTGTGTAATATTAATATAGTTCTTATAATCTTATTTGATAATTCTGTAATTAAATGCTAAGACTTGATATTTTTCCATTGTAAACCTAACGAATGAATCTCTATAGTAAATTGTAAAAATATTTAATAAAAGCATAGGAATGGATTATTTTTAAATATCTTGAGTTTTGTTAAATAAATATAGATTTTTAAATAAAACACACACTTTTCTTTAGGTTGTTGAAAATCTTGACGTACATTTGACAGGATCTGATCATTTTAGATTTATGTGGTTTCCGTATACAGATAATGTAGTTGTATCTCATACTTCAAGGACCGATTTGGTAAAATAATACTTATTATCACATTTAATATTTAATGAAGAGACTCAAAAAAATTATAAATTCCTGTAAAAATTTAGTTTGAATTTTTTTGACATATTGTAAATTTTTGGATATTTACTATGTTTAGCCTGCCAGAAAAGAAACGTGGCTTAGAAAAATTTGGAATCTTTTCTGGAATTACGGCATTGGATATCATGCTCTCGAATTCTGCTATTATGTAAGGTAATGGTAACATTTTTATGTATTTGATTTGCATTTATTTTTCAAATTATATATATATTGAGCCTTGTCATTTCATAAAAATAATTTAAATTTATAATATATGTTATATGTGCATGAATTTAACTATCAAAATATCTTATTTTTCAGTACATTCTTTCCACATTGGGTACCACATATCAATCGAATCTTCTACTACCTGTTGTTTTCAACATCTAGTACAAAAACTGATCGAAGCTACAGAGTCTTTAACTTTGAGTGCCTTTTTAAGCAATATGTAAATGAATGGGCTATTCCTATGTAAGTGGATTTTTCTTTCTTTCTCCCTTCCCTCTGCTGTTTAATCACTAGTTATGATACTGCCTAAAGTAAAGAATTATCAATATATATCTAAAATAAACTGTAAATATTTACTATCAATTTCGTCACTGTCAGAAACAATTCAATTGAAGTTTTCATTTACTGGGGAAAAAATACTTTTTCCATAAATTTCTTCCTTTTTAACAGTGAAAAAACAGGAGTTGTATTATGGCAGCTAAGAGAATGGATTGAAACTACTCCTGATGTTTATGTACATTTTCCAATAGAAGTTAGGTTTACAAAAGCAGACAACATCTTTATCAGCCCTGCATTTGGAAGAGATACTTGTTACATAAATATTATAATGTACAGGTAATTATTTCTTTAAAGCTACTTTTATTAGTTTTACAACTGATTTACTATTGCAATAATTTATAAAGTGTCAGATGATTTCTTAAATTTTAAAACATTATATTCCTGTTGAGGTTAAGTAATGCTAAAAACATTATTTGGGTTAATTGCTATAAATTTCTTTTATCACTTCAATCAACTATTTAACCAAAATTAAAATATTGTTTCATACATTTCTTTCTCTCTTCTGGTAGAATATTATGCATAACTCGATTCATAAAGTATTTTTTTGTTGTTGTTTACAGTTTATATAATACAAACTAGTTTTGAAAACACCAAGAAAAAATGTTTAAAAACAGCATTTTAATATTACCTTTACTTTCAAGATTATTGTTATAATTTATTTGAAGTGAAGTCTTTGTTGTACCTTTATTCATGTTTAATTGTAAAATAAATCTTAATCATATGCAGTTTATTTAAAAAAAACACTGTTGTATTTTAGGCCGTATGGTAAGTCTGTTCCATACAAAACATATTGGGAGGCATATGAACATATTATGTTGCAGGCTGGTGGTCGTCCTCACTGGGCAAAGGTAAATTCTTTTTATTATCAATGTAAAGATTTTTACTGCTTGCCCTTCTTAATCAAATTTTAGCAAAAAATTCTATGTGTTCATTCATAAAATATTAAAATAATTATCATACATAATGTAATTTAGTTCGAACATCTTTAAATACTGGTTTTATTATAACTTCATAGTAATAATAATTTAAATTTTGTTTTGCTCAAAAATTATCTAATTATAATCCAGAACTTCAATCTTCAACTAAAAATAACATATAAAAATGATACCTCTTAAATTCTTCATATATATAATTGTTAAATAACTTGGTTGTGCTTTCGATTTTACCATTAAGTTTGCAATCAATTTCAGAAAATAAAAAGGGCATTTTATTAGTATCTTTGTGAAAAATACCATATTTCAAAATATACGTTCTTTTTTTTAGGCTCATTCAATTACAGCACAGACATTTAGACACATGTATCCATTATTTGGAAAATGGTGTTCAATACGACAACAGTTAGATCCCATAAATATGTTTATGAATTCCTATATGACTCGTATATTCTCATAGTATTTAGATTCAATGCAATTACAAAGTATTTTTATATGTTTTTAATAAGTAATTATTCAATTTCATTGAGAAATTTAAAGGTTTTAGCTGAATTATGTAATTTGCATGAACATGTTGTTCTGTTGGTCATATTGTTTTTGTAATAAATACATTTTTTAATTAGCAAAATAATTTTCTTCTCTAAGCTAATTTAAAATTTATCGAAATATTTATACTTTTATATGATTTTCTACATCAATTTTCATTTAAATTATGTAACCTAATTGTTCTTGTTGAACTTGTGCTTCCATATTACTGCAGATGTGTTAAAACTGTATACTCAATACTATTTACCTATGTGTATAATAAATATACCAACAAGATAGAATAAAAGGACTTTGAATCTACTATTTGTGTTCATTCTGTATATTTGCTACTAAAAAAAATTCTCTCAAATATTTTATAGTACATTAGCTACAGCATGTAGCTTCTATTAACGCTTTATATGATAGCAGATATTTAAAGGAGAGTAAAAGAGTATGATAGCTTTATGTTGCAACTTCAAGAGTAAAGCAGCAGCCCAGTGAATCAAATCTGAAAACCCAAAAACCCTCAGTGCAATTCTGAAGTATGATAAACTCCAAATGAAAAAATAATCAAATCTTGGTCAGTATTATTTTATATTCTTTTTTGAGAGCTAGGGTTGGTTTGTTTTGAAATAATGTTTAACTAAAGCAAACAAATTGTTATGGCTGTAAATGTACCTCGTAATTTTCAAACACAACCAGAAGGAGAGACTCTTTTAAACATTTAAATAAGTAAAAACTTTGCGCAGTTAATTTAACTTTTTAATAATCTTAAAATAAAGCCATGCCAGATATTTAAAAAATATATCAGTTGTGAATTAAAGGTTATTTCACTCAACATTATTAGATTTTCTAGATAATTTTGCTTATATTATTATATCTTTTTCTTCAGCTATCGGGAAATTTATTACTGACTTAATGTGCATTTTGAATACCATTTTAGAAAATAATGGGATATGGGTGATATTCTATGAATTATGGTAAAATCAAATACATCACTATTTTTAAAACTCCATATTGTATAAGGACCTTGAACCTCAAATATTAGTGTATTATATTCTAGGGATGGTGATCCGAGATCGATTAATCGAAAAATCGATCTGAGCTTTGACAATGCAAAAGTGTACTAGGAATTTAATTTTGCTGAAAACACATGAGCCAGACACTCTAGGAGTCTAACATTCCACATAATAAAATGACATGGATGCATCAATTTTTTGCATTATGAAAATTCAACAACTTGTGTCGAGTTCAAACTTGGATGTACAAGGCCAGCGCCTAACCAACTACTCCATTCAGCTGGCCAGACAGAAACATGATATATAAGATAATATGGTCTAACACGGAAATGTCATTTCCTCTAGTCTACACAATATTTTTCCATTGATCTAAATGCATAAACATTCTTGTTCGTGTGATTTAAAGTGTTAAATGATACAATCTTGTCAGTACTCCCTTTGTGTCACATAGGTTGTGTCACATAGGTAACTATACTCTTAGCAGTAATATAAATGAAGTTAGTCACTAAAAATATAGAGAGTTTCTGACTCTAATGGTGCAATTAAAAAATTTATAGTGTAATAAGCAATTGACAATTCAGTAAGAAGTCCAAATTTAAAAGTAGATTAGAATGATACTATAAAATACTAAATCGATGTGAAAATTCAAACAGCAACTGAATGCTATAAATTTAAGATTTTCTATTTTTAAGTAGTTATAATATAATTACTTTTATTTGTGTTTTATAATTATAAATGAAAACACAAATAACATTTCATAAAAAAAGAGAAAACTCAAGATACCTTTTAACAAAATATTTCCAACTGCATAGCAAATGTTAAAATAAATTTAGTAATACAAGAGGGGGGAGAATACTTCCAGTCTCTGCCTAACAGCTTACCAACCCCCACTGTACTAATTATATGACTGTTCATACTCAAATTGTAATTTACATGTACTATATAGTTCTATTTCAAGTCTTTACTTCAATTTAGTGCCTATTCAAAAACACAATGTTCTTAATCACCTTTTATTCTACACTAAATTTTTATTATGTCTTTGCTTCTGCACCTTGACAGCCACATACAATTGTCCATGAGTAAATATTGTTTCCTTCGTTATTACACATAAACCAATTTTATCAAAACTCCACCCCTGAGATTTATGAATATTTAGGGCAAATACCAATAATACAGGGAAATGTGTATGTTTCAGTACAAATGGCGTATCCAAGTCCCCCCCAAGAGGCCAGTTTTATTCTTGGAAAACATACAATTTCGTCTTTCTTATCTCCTGATAAAATTTCACACTGCTGTTTATTCTTCTGAATATTTTTCTTTACCACTCTTGTACCATTGTACAGTCCATCAGTAATACATTACATAAACATCTTAATAGCATGACAATACAGCCTAATTTCAAAAATGCAGTTTACCAGGTGGCATTCCTGATGGAGTTAGAGATACTCAGACAGATACTGTAGCTTAACATTCTCTTAATGATCTCCATCATTCTCTCATTAACTCTTCAGTTGAATTTAACTTTTTATGACCCTTTTTTTTACTACTATACCTTATACATATATTCATTACAACATCTCAAAAAAACTTTTTTATATATAGAAAGGTATTTTTATTTTTAAATATTTGTTACATTTTAAATTTGCACTTAATTATTTTGCCAAAAAAAAGGATATTAAATTATTATTAATTCTAATTTTTTTAAAAAATATGAAAATTATACTAATTAAAAAAATTTTGCATTGTACATACAAAATATGTTCCAGATATACAGAGAAGTGTAACATTTTTAATTGTACATGTATAGAAACTAAAAATTAGTGGGTTCTATTAATTACAATAACTTTCACTGGTACAAAAATAAATTGAATTTTTCAATTTTTTAAATATATTTATTTTTTTACAAAAGAAACAAAAATGTAATCGCATAGAAATGTACAAATTAAAAATTCATTTAGCATTTTATAAAACTGCACATTAATTTCCTTTTCTAAAAAAATTACTACTGTTCTTTAAAATTATGCAATAATGAATACATATACAGTAGTAGAATAAACTGACGTATTTTAATACAATCAAAACAAATTTATTAAATGAAAATCTAAGCAACACTAACTTAAAAAAAATGAATTTATAAAAAAATATTTTATTAGGTATTTGCACTTCATTAGTATAACAAATATATATCAGATATCCAAAACAGGAACACGTAAAAATTGTACTTATAGCAATTCAACTCAAAATTAATATAACTGTGAAAAAAATTAATATACAATTATTTTTTAAATGTATAACATAATTAGTATCTACTCAAGAATGTCCAAATATTTTTGGAACATTCTACATACCTGTTTAAAGTACACTAGAATCACATAAAAAAATAAGTAAATTGCATATATTCACCCTACTAATGAAACTGCTATAGATGCTAGGCAAATATTTTGCAATACAGAGATGTGTGTTGAATCATAATATATATTTATAGGTATATATATCCTACTACTACTAAACGTATATTCATCTGGCAATAACCTAATATTACTAATTTACTAATAAAAAATATCAGGCAAATAATACATACAATATTCAATTTAAATGTATATTGAAAGAGAAAATTAACTTTTGCATACAAAAGCTTTAGTTTAGTGTCTTCAGCGTAAATAAGTACACAAATATCATATTTTTTTCACATTCTTTCAATACTCAAAACAATTTTAACACTGAGTATTTATCTCTTTTTAATTAAATTAGATTTCATAAATTTGATTCATTGATCCATGCAGAACAAGATAATGTATTTAACCAAGATTCATAAAGTTTAAAATAAAAATTTTATTGCTTCTAAATAAAGGATAGGTAAAACTGTTAGAAATAATATAGGTCAAAGATATAATGAAAAATTCTTTAACAAGATAGATAATGTATTGTACCATGATCTTGGCACCAAAATGAAAAACTATGCAAGATATTGATTTTTTTAATCATAAAATATTATAGTATTCAATTCGCCAAAATTTGCTACAATACTTTATATCAACATTACATAAAAAATTTCAAACTAAATACACGAATATAAACATCCTACTGTAACTATGTACAGCAATTCTAAAAAGAGCAGAAATGCTAAAAATTGATTTATAATTTGAGAATCCCTATCCTCAAAATGGACGGTGAATAATGTTCTTTCAATAAAAATATTTCAAATAAAAGAAAAAATATCTCAGAATGTAAGAGAATATTTTAATACCATAACAAACACTCTTGACTAAAAGAATCTAATCATACTCTTTCAATAATTTAAAAGAAAATCATGTAAAGAGCACTGAAAGAAATAATGAAAAAAGCTTAAATAAATTTCGATTTCTGTAGCAATATATTTCATATCACTATATGAAATATATTGCTACAGAATATTAAAATATGAATAATTCGGGCATAAAAGACTAATATGCATCATTATAATAACAAGAAAATTGCAATAAAAGCTTCATAATATTTCAATAGAGAGAGTGCAACATACAAAATAGTCATCATTATCAGTTACAGAAGGTTCAAATTAATAGCAAAACCAACTGGTAAGCATAATTAAAAATTCATTAAAATTGGAATCAATTGTTTTAAGCCAAACTTTCATGTAATGAATTAATCTTTAGAGCATGGCATCCGTATAGTATACAAAGTTAATACCACTACAACACGAAAAGTGCAAAACAAGTAGATGGAAAAGAATGAGAAATATTTTTAAAAAGTAAAATAAACAAGCAAAATAAGTTTTCAAAAAATTATCCAGAGCACTTAAGGATTTTTTTAATTCTTTAATTAATTATGCAAATCAATACAAAAAATTTAAAAATCATACATACAAAACATATATGTAAAAAAAGTGTTAAAATCAGTCTTAAAACTTCAATTATTTTAACAATAAATATTTCAAATCTTAAATAAATTTGTTAAATCTAGAACTAAATTATTTAAAGAAGCAGATAACACTCTTTTGAACTTTCAACATTTTTACACATTAAATAACATAACAAAAACAGAGTATTAAAATATATATCCAAATAAATGTCAGTCTCTGAAAAGTAGAACAGCAATATAAAAACTTAATATTTCATATCACAATAGCAACATATCTTGCAACCCTAGCATCTAATTTATATTAAAAAATAGCATTTGGTTTTATATTTTAATTTTAAAACTAAAACAAAATTTCAGACAAAATTAAATTTGAAAAATACACATTCTATTTTAGAACCATAAAATATGTTTAACTACTAACTCACGATAATTAACACAGGCTCTAAGAATAATGGGAAACTAATATGCATGCAACTCTAATATTACAAAAAAGAAATTACAAATGATGGAGACACATGGAAGTGAAAATATATACAAAATATTCAAAACTCTTCTCTGCTAATAAATAAAATTTAAAGTACGTTAAAGATACCGAGAAACAGCACCAAATCTCACTAAACAAAACTAAAGCATATTTGAAAAATAGGAAAATTGCTTAAAACATAGAACTAATTAAATATGATTTCAGAAATATTTTTGAAATCACATTTAATTTTTCTCCCCCTTGCCAAATGCAACAAAATCAGCAAGAACAATTTAAACTTTATTCAAATTACCTCATCTGGATTATATACATAATTTTAACTCTTTCATATTCATGACAAACGTTTAAAATGCTTACCAACATGACATTTTATACTCAAACTTAAATTATTCAAAAAATGTCAGATATACATATAAAATGATATGTTAAGGAGAGAAAAAATAACACTTTGAATGCATTGCAAGCAATATAAACAAGGAACGGTACTTCAATATATAAATGCATAATGCTCAGTATTAATAAAACACAATTTCACTCTTTATTTTTGATAATTGAGGCAATAAGGTGTAGGTAGATTAATATACTTCATCTACACTGTCTACAGAGTTATGAAAAATGGAAGAGATTCTTTTGTTAGGGCGATTCAAGTGCCCCAAAAAGGTCATTAAGTTCAAGCATTTGCAGATCTACAAAAAATACAAAAAATGCTCACTTAAAGAATGAAAAGAATAGTCGCAATCCTACTAAAGACTATTGTTGACTGATGGATGGCTGTTATAGCTGAAGTGGTCTTCACTGGAAGAGTTTAATTCCTCAATTATTGCAAGTGGGGCACGCTGAATCTGAAAAGAAAATAATTATACAAACACTGTTTCATTTTTTTATATAAACAAAGAGGTTAAGGTTAGAAAGAAAGAATGCTTTACCATGCATTTTCGATTTTATTGCTCCTGAGTAAAGTCATGGAAAATAACAAATAAGAAAATTTAATAACAAAATATATTTATATTAGAAATACATGTAAATGTAATTTTAATGCAATTTTTATTTTTATATGACAAAAAATTAATGTTAAAGATATTATAATACTAAAGGTAGACTACATAAAGAGCAGGAAAATAACTAATGCAATTTAACTTCTAAAGCATGGTTTTACACTTTTTAAAAGAAAAAAAAATAATGAAAATTATAGCTCTTGACATTTTTTTTTTAAGAAAACAATTTTTTTTTAAAATATCATAACTTTCAAGTCATATTTTTTATAGGAAAGTTGAAATCTTGTATACATCAAAACTTTTGAATAAAATTATACCAAGTTCCTTTATTTAAAATTGTTCTTTTCCATTTTATAAGCAAAATATGGAGCATATATTACTTTAAAACAATATTTCATCCTGTAATGTACTTTTCTTACTATAATCAACACATTGATATATTCACTGCATCTCATTTCTAAATGACACATTTTGAAACGTTTCTTTAAATCTAAAACAATAACATTAAGAAAATTGAAATGCATTGCTTAAATGTCAATTAAAAGAGCAATGTAATACAACTTTAATTTTTTATTAATTAATTAATAATATATTTGCATATTTGGACCATTAGCAAATAAAATATTTTTTTATCATATTTCAAAAAATATAGTGTCTCAATACCTGAGATTGTACATTTTCTCCGGTTATTCGAGATTCCCCATTTGGCAAATCCACGTTTCGACTACTATGCTCCTCTGTAAGAAAAAGTAATAAAAAATATATTGCAATAATTATTAAAACCAGTTATGCTATATAAAAAAAATATTTTATTCCAATACGTACCTACAACTTCTGCCAAATTATTTGACACTCTTCTATTAGAAGCTACAGATGCACGCCTAAAATATAAAGCATTGCTCATAGAGAAGTAGATTATATATATATACATACATACTACCAATTACCTACTTGCTCCACTGTGTATTTCATAATAATGTATAATTATATACATTTTTTTAAAGTTATTGATATCTAAGTTTTAGCTAAGCTTTTGATTGTATTCTAAAACATTTTTACATCCCTCATTTTTTTTTAATTTAAAAAGAACATAATGCGAATTTCTAAGATAGAACATATTTATCTTTTAACGCTCCAATAATCCTATCCCTTAGAGGTCGATCTCTGTAAAACCCATTCCTAGCAAATCTCTACTCAACAAAAGATACATGTTCAACAATTTTCAAATCTGTTGTCTAATAATTCAAAAACAGAATTTTTGACTACAGTTGCTTTTTCTAGGAGTTTTGCTACCTCTCCCCTTGGAAATCGATTTCAGCAGAAATGTTGCCAAATCGAAAGATTTCAGCAAATACAATAATTTTCTATCGATGAGTGGGAACGGCTTTCCACTATTGGCTACATTTCATAACATTTGGTAACTTTGCACATACATGCACAGATCCTTTTTTTAAGCAAGCAGGTTTTGGAAAAAATTCACTCAAAACAAATTTGAAAACTTTTTTTACGGCAGAAATATGCTTATGCCTCCTTTGAAGCATCAGCAAAGCTCGTTATAAAATTTTGGAGCTGTAAGATTAATGGTGTGGATTTGTAATTTTCTCAAACAAATATACAAGCATTTATATTTTTATATAAGATAATGAAAAGAGAATTAAAATTAAATATTTACATTTTATTCATATCTAAAAAAGTTTTAAACTCAATTTCATTTCTTAAGAAAATTAAAATATGTACTTAAATAAAGAAAATAATGTAAATGAAAAAAAATTTAAACAATTAAATTAAACAATAACGTTATGTTTTAATATTAATTCCTATTAATAAGATAAGAAACAAACAACTAAGCAATATTAAATTTTTAAGCCAAAATTTTTACATTTATCATATCTAATAAATTTAATTATAAACTCAAACTCTCAGTAGTGCAACAGCCCATGAAAGTCAGGGCCTACTGTGCCCAAGGTCGGATCTATGTATGGGCTGAAGCCCAGGGCCCCCGGTTTCTAGGAGGCCCCGTTCTCCATTGAAAGTAAAAAACAGAAAAATATGTAATAAAATAATAAATTTCAAAATACAATAGTAATAAACAATATAAATATAGAAGTAAAAGAAAAAACTAAAATCAAAAGAAAAAAATTAAATGTCAAATTTAACATTTTTTACAATGGAACAAAGAACAAGAATATAACAAACGCAAAGACATTAACAAGCGAAAGAGAAAGGAACTTAGCCAAAACAAATGGAGAAACACAACAAGCAAATATTAATGATGAAAATAATAAGATTGCAATGACCAGCAGCCTTCTAAAAGATATTGTTCAGCCAGAGGACATCAGTAATGCATCAAAAAGTATTTAGAAAATGCTGGGTATAAGTTTGAGAACTATACGTTGCCTGGGTTCTATTCTCTAAGTAATAATTTTATTGATTATATCTTTTCACATGAAATGAGTTATTTTCAAAAAATAAAGATCCAAGCAATATATATTCTGTTTGGTAAGAGGATATAAAGAAAAAAAAAGAGATAATTTTCGAATAATCATTTAATTGAAAACTTAAAAATGGCCAAGTGCTGGAAAGATCTTTGTTAGGTTATTCAACTAGTATTAGTAGTATTTTTAGTTTGATTTGCAAACTTTTTCTAAAACAAATTCTCAATTCACAACCAGCTTTTCTGACTGGAAACACGTATGATTGGAAACAGTAGTTAAGAGAATTCTTAGATTTCTATTGAAAAAATTCAATGTTAGTTTGGTTGGCTCGAAAAGAAAATAAGTCTTTTTAGATAGACAGTTACAGGAGCAACTAAGACAAGATACAGAATATTACCACAATGTCCTCAAACGGGTTATTTGTCTGGTAAAGTATTTGGCTATAAGAGGTTTATCAATTAGAGGGGTACCGAGGAAGTTTTTGGTTCTCCTCATAGTGGTAATGTTAAACTAGCAGAGTTCAACCCATTCATTGGATTCATGAACATATTGAACAGCGAGAATTATGGAAAATCTTTAGCATCGTCTTCAAAAACAATATATGAGCAAATAATTGAGATCATGGGCAAGCAAATTATTAAAACAATAGCAACTCAAATAAATAACGATGACACACGGAAAAACTATTCAATTGTGATGGATTAAAAACCAGATTCGGCCATAATGACCAATTTGCTATTGTACTACGATATTGTTTTTTATGAAAGATGAGTCTCATTAATTAAGATTAGCAGTCACACTGGGCTTACTAATTCACTACAAGAATATTTAAAACAAATGGTTTGCTATTGGTTAATTGTAGGGGACAGTCATTTGACAACGAACATGTCGGGTTATAATGATATGCAAACTTTTTAAAAGAAAAAAATAAATTCACTAATTATGCGCAGTGTGCTGCCCATTCTCTTAATCTGGTTAGTGCAGAATCAGTTAAGGTTGCAACTGAAATCGTGAACATTTTTGGTTTAGTGCAACACGTTGTTTTCTTTTCTGCTTTGACTCATAGGTGGGAACTAAATTTTAAACTGAAATTTACCTTAAAATGTCAGACCAGATGGTCTTGTCACTGATGTTGTTGAAGCCTTAAAAGATAATTATGGTAATGTGGCGGTAGTTCTATATAAGCCAGTAACAGCCTTAAATTACCATTTTAGTCTAGTGGTTAAGTTGCATGCTTACAGACCTAAGGTGCCGAGCTTTAATCTCCTATTGGTGACCCTGACTGAACATTGGAAAACGCACTATGCAGCTGTTAAATCTACCCACCACAAAAGAACCAAAAGCCATCACACATGACGCAGCAAACCAAGCTGTCAGATCTTTGACGTGACAATCAACAAAGTAACATGAGAACATAACAACTCACACGCTCACATTAATACTGTTCGCGCCTATCCACTGACTCACTGGTAGGGAATGTGTAGCCAAATCTACATAATGGAGAAACACAACAAGAAATCATTTTAGTCTATGAAAATAAGCAAGGAATCGCAATGAATCTTCAGCATGAATATTCTTAAGACATTTTAGCCAGAATGAAAATGAGAAAATTGATTTCCCCGAAAAGGGGCAGTAAATTTATTAAATAAATTAACAAAATCAAAACTGGGTTTTAATTAATTTTGGGAAGAAATTTTAGAAAGATTTAATTCAATTAACAAAAAATTACAGACCTGATTTGAGCATCTGTGAAGGGAATAAGTTAATTATGTCATGAAAAACCTAATAATTTTACAATTTGAGTCATATTGATTACCATTCAGATGACATAGATTGACATTTATAAATCAGGTTTCACAGTTTTTATCTAACAATAAAAAAAATCTGTCCTTACTTGTAGTGATATGTTCAATTTAATTTCTGAAAACAAACTTGATGATTTTCCAAATTTGTATCATTTTAAAAAAACACTCCCTAAAAATTACTAGTTCCAAAATGGAGCCTTGTTCTCTAAAATGTCCTATATAGGACAACAAGGACAAATACTAGGCTTAATTATTTATCACTTATTTCTATTAATACTGATTTCACCAAAGACTTAAAATATGATGAACAAATAATAGAATTTGCCACACAAAAGTGTAGAAAAGTTTTTTTGTAAATTATGTAATTGTTTATAACGTATTTAGATTGTATGTGAATTCTCATATATTTTAAATTTTCCCACACAAATTTCTTTTTAGGAAAATGGCAAAAATTTTAATTATTTAGTGGGCCCCCAGATATTGTTAGCCCAGGGCCCCCAAAGGTCATGGTCCAGTGCTGACTGTGCCCATTCCAGTATACATGACCATTGGGCGCTGAGGTGAATGAGCAGATGTCCCGTTTAAGTGGTCATTCTGAAGCATGACCCCCAGTGTTTAAGTCCCCAAGCAAGCTTGGTACTCATTTATCGACCCACTGCAGCAGGGATGAAAGGTTGAGTCGACTTTTCCTAGCCCCGGGAATAGAACCTGCACCAGTGGCGTGGAACGCGATACGCTACCACACGACCACCGGGCCCTAAATTTAATTATAATCCTCTTCAATAAGCTTTGTGGTTGGCAATATATAATAAATATATTAATAATTTATGTAAATATTTAATCACTTAATGGTCGCATAATTTTGAAGAAAACGGTCATAAAAGTGACTACTTTTTTTATTCAAGAAAATTATATAAAACTAAGTTTATGTGCAATATATGTATTTATTTTTAAATTTTGGGTAAATTTTTAACTTGAAATAGAAAAAAAATTTATTTATTAAGAAAAGCTAACATTTAGGGTTATTACAACTGAATGTAGGTTTTCTGGCAAAGAGAAAAAATTTAAAAAATGAGTTTTAAACATTAAAGGAGAATTTTTTTTACACTTATGCATTCCGTAAATATACATCAGTAATTTTTTTTTCTTGTGAGATAAATTTCGAAGCATGAGATGCAAAGGGGAACATCACAGGTAAGAGTACAGATCCATCATCACTGCTCTCAGATTCACCAACCGAACTTTCAAAACAACCAGTTATTTTAGAATCATCCATTTATATTTAAACTAGAATTCAATTCACTTCCTGATTAACTCCATAATGTATACCAGGGATGCACAACCTAAGACCCGTGGGCCAATTTTAGCCCATGAAGCCCTTTAAGTTGGCCAGCGAATGTCTATTATAATATAAGAGTAATCTAAAATGGAATTGACCTTAGTTAATTAAACAGGGAAAAATCGTATATGAAAATAGTATTGCGGCAAATAATTGTTTTACAGTTGTTCATTGTTTTTTTTTCAATTTATTACGCGGCTTTTCAATATATTTCCTTCATGGCTATCTGCATTGCAGACATGATCACCAGAAACCATTATTTCTTCTAACGCATGGTCTAGATGCAGAAAAGGTCAAAGAACAGATGCGTATTCATGCACGCGTGCCAGAACAGTCTCAATTCGAAATTATGCTGAGCCAATCAAAAGTACCTATCGAACTCACGTTTTTCTTTATGGTGAATGTTACCACAATAATAACTTTAACGTCTACTTAGCTGCAACAATCATTATTTTAAACAACCCCATGGTTTTGCTAGTATATCGGGAATGCTGAAATCACTGTCATAGAATGGATCTGATATTCTTTTTTAAATTTCGCATTTTTAGTCTAGTATCATTTATTTATAAAGCCATATAAAATATTTTAGATAATGAGGGAGAAAAAAGGTGATTTTCAAAATCGCGGAAATTTAAAGATGCATGTACAGATAAATACTGTTTTGTCTATTACAATGATAGTGTCACAGGCTTAATATGTGGTTGCAAGATTGCTGTGGCAAGAGTATAATGTAAAGTGGTATTATGAAACAAAGCATAACATTTTGCATCTATGAAAGGATATGAACAATCGTAAAAAATCAAACAACTCAAAAAAACTTTTAGTAGTCAAATAAATTTTTTTTAAAAAATGTACAGTTAACTTGAATTCATACGTGGAAGTGAGCTTAGGGGGGGGGTGTCGCTGAAATTATCGCTAAAGAAAGTCGGCCATTCATAGATGGTGGTTTTGTTAAAAAGTGCTTGTTAATTGCATCTGAAAAACTTTGTCCTGAAGCAAAAAGGAAATTTCAAAATATGAGCTTAAATAGAATGACTATTCAAAGAAGAATTCAACACTTGAATGAGGACATTGAAAATCAAGTAAAATCAGCCGCTTCAAACTTTGTATATTTTTCTTTAGATATTGATGAATCTACAGATCCAACATCAGTTAGCCAATTGCTTGTGTTTGTTTGTGTAATTGATAACAAATTTTGTGTTACGGAAGAACTTCTTGGAATGTTTGTTTCCCATGAAGGTGACTTCTTTCCAGTTTGATACATTTGTGTGATGCAGCTTCCTTAACATGAACAACTGTGTTAGCATTACCACAGATGGAGCAAAATCAATGACTGACACAAAAATTTGAACGGTTACGCTGCTAAAAGAAAGCCTTACCCATTGTGGTGTAGAACTATTGCAGCTTCAATGCATTATTCATCAAGAGAATTTATGTTGTAAAGAATCACAATTTGCAACCTTAATGCAGAGTGTATCTGAAGCAATTAACTTTATTTTTAGTAATGCCCTCAAACATAGACAATTTAAAGAATTTTTAAAAGATTTTGATGATTTGCCTTCTGATATTCTTTATTACACAGAAGTTAGATGGCTCAGCTAAGGAGTTCCCTTAAGCATTTTTTGGAACTATTTGATGAAACTAACATTTCTAAGTGACTGTGGTAGAAATACTAGAAGGTTAAAAGAAGTGTTTCCAGTATGATTTAGCTTTTCTCACAGACATAACAGGCCATTTGAATGACTTAAACACAAAGCTATAAAGAAAGAATCAATTCATTTTTCGATTGATAAATAACGTAAAGACATTTATACAAAAATTATGTTTATTTCAAAACTAGCTGTAAACACAAAGCTATAAAGAAAGAATCAATTCATTTTTCAAAAATAACTAAAGCACTGTTTATTTCAAAACTAGCTGAAAACAAAATTTTGCACACCTTCCCTACAGCCAAAAAATGCATTAAAAATTTCCACACATAAAGATGCAGTATGAGGAACAAATTCAAACCTTAGGCAACGCATTTGATGATCGGTTTTTAGATTTAAAAAAGCAACAAATTTCTTCTCAATTTTCTGTTGATATAAATCTAGTGGATGAGAATATGCAGTTAGCCTTAATTGATTCACAGAATTATGATGTTATCAAAAATCAATTCAAAGAAAAATCAATATTAGAATTTTATAAAAACTCACCCGAGGATTTTTCGTGCTGAAAGCACTACAATGCACAACTACATATGCCACTTTCTTTGGCAGCACTTACATTTGTAAGCTAACTTTCTCACTCTAATGAATTTAAACAAACTAAAAATAAGAAATAGAACAGCATATGAGAACCTTTCTCCTGTTCTCATATTGCCACAAGTCTTAAGCCCGAAGTAAAATCAATAACTTCAAATATTCACACACAGTCCCAGCCATCTCATCAAATTTTACATACTAATTTTTTTTTAATTTAAATTGAGTTCTCTGTATAGTTAGCAAAACTTTTATTCTGTTATGTAACTTCAAGTTTGCCACCTTTTTAGCATGAATCTTTTTTTTTTTTGAGCTAAAGTATTTTGACCATTTCAAGTGTTTGTGCTTCATCCCTGTATCAACTGTATAATGTGTAAACGAGTAAAATAAGTAAAGTAATAATTGTGATAAATATTTATTGTCATAAAACAGTATTTTCATGCTTATAACATATTTACTATCCCACAATACTGTGGCCCTTGATATGATTTTTTGGCCCCACATCCTAAAAAGGTTGTGCACCTCTGATGTATACAATATTAAAGAATACATATATATTATCACAGAACGCAAACAATGTGTATTCACAAAGAGCGTAACTAAGTAACTAAGCTAAGGTTACAAAAACATATTGCTAATATACATGTTTGATTGTGCTAACATTTAATTTAAAATAAAATAACTATCTCTAAACACTAACAATTTGGTTCTGCCAGCTGGTGAGAAATAATCATGATTCTGGGCATAAGAAATAAGCAGTTTCATCTTTATTTAGCAAATTACTTTTGAACACTCCAGCCTGGAAATATCACAGGAGCGAGAAAAAGAGGGGGAAATTTCACTCCATGATTTTAACGGGAACGAGAAGGAAGAGGTTAAAGAAAAAAAAATTTTCTTCAAGGGGCTATTTAAGGAATTACAGCAATGAAGCTTTAAAAAAATAAATAAAAAGCCATACATACTGAAGTTTTATCTTTATAATAACAAAATTGTGCTATGATTATTATCATGATATAAAGTGTAAACAATTTTAATAAAATACATAGATAAAAATTGACAAATAGCTTCACACCTTTCAATCTTAAAAAAATAATAATAATAAGTTAGATGCTGATTATACAAAGGGGAAATAAAACTTTCAAAAAGTAGTTAAAATCCTTTACCTAGCTTCTTCGGCTTTATTTTCTATATCATTCAGCTCATTTTGGACCTGAGGATCAACAACGTCAGAGAGACTGCCACGCATTTCTGAGCTGCAAGAAATTAAAAATATGAACAAATGTGTTGGTTAACAGTTATTCTCAATATATCATAGTAATTTTTTTTTAAATTACCTTTCTTGTCCATTTTGTGATTCATAAGCCTGCATTTCTAAAACTATGTTTTCTAAAGGCTTTAAAGGTTCTCTAGCTCCGTCTGGAATTTCAATTCCACATACAGCTTTTGTTGTGATTGCAGTGGATAAAGAAACTATTTCAAATTCAGATAATGAAGCTAAATATACAATAAGACCATTGCTTAAAAAGACTGTTTTAGGCAGGTATCTATAATGGAGAGAAAGATTTATTTGAATTTTATTAGAATAGATTAAAATCTAGTTTTAATTATTTCAAATGTAATTTCTTTTTCTTTTTTTACTCAGGACAAAAAAAAAATATGCATATTTTGGGTGAAATTAAAAAAAAGATTTTTAAAAATTTGAGAATAACCAAAATATAACTCAGCATAAAAATGTTTGTCTCATAATTAAAATTTTTAAGATTTTTTTTTTTAATTTGACATTGGAACACCTTTTACAAAAATTCCAGAATTTAAAGTGTGTGTGTGCTTTATTGAAATATCAAATATTGTATGCATAGTTATGTATATAATAAATAAAAGTATATAAATAAAATGATATTTATTGTAATATTTTTTTAATATTTTACATGACAAAAGATGTTAATGAATAATACTTTAAAAAGAAAAACCCAATAAACTCATTCTTTTCAAAATATACTCTTTTGTTTTGAATTTATTTTGTACATTTTTAGAAATCGCTGAATTGTTACAAAATAAACATTAAAATAAATTAAAATTTGAAATAAGTTAAGAGTATTTCAAGAATTAGTTTCAAATAGACTACAAGCTGAAGATTAATTCTACTATCAATAAAAAGGGCTGAATCAAATAAACACCATGTGAAAAATTCATTTTTACACATCTGTACAAAAAGAGATAGGGAAAAAACAATTTTCATACAAGTTTATCTACCACTTTCTTCCTCAGAAAGCAAACGTGTCATTTCATACAAACATTGGTAACATTTAAAATGGTTAAAAATAGCTTTTATTATGAATGAAACGAGAGAGTATCTTCCAATTGAAAATTGCATTTCAGGAAAACAAATTAATATTCGAATATAAACGAAACCTTTATATTCAAATATAAATAAAAAATAAATTGAAGCATATCTTATTTCACTAGATTTTTAAAACACTAAAATAATTTTTTTTCAGTATTTATAAATACATTTAATGTTTGTTTGTTTTTAATCATTTTTTCTAAAAACGATTGCTGTTTTGAGCTAAATCTTTTAAAATTATAATTAAATTTATAATCTGTATACTCCATGTGTTCATATCACCTGGGATAAAAAAACTTTAAATTGCCTAGTGGGAGAAAAATTTGAAATCCTGTTAATGCCCCTCCCCCCCCCCTTTTACCATCACCAACATATACTTTCCATCTAGCTTAGATACTGACCAATTTTCCAGCACATAGAGAAATATAAAATAATTAGAATAATTTTTCCCTTAGAGAAATAATTTTTCCCTTAATTTTGCTTCATACATGTAACATTCCCCCCCCCCTAATATAATATATCTTAGAAAGCTTTTAAAGTCTTACCTACATTAAAAACAAAAAATATTTAATAATTTTACTATTGCCTTTTAATATTAGTAACAATTAATTTTCAATAACTGAAATTTTAAGAAAGTATCTCAATCATTTATTTGAGAAACAGATTTTATTCTATAAAACTTCCAATGTATTAAATATTGAATTAGCTGTATCAAATTGTATTACATTAAATATACAAATCCATGCATAGCGCATAGTTATTTGAAGAGTCATTGAGTATGTGAATTATTGTGCGAAAGGTAAAGAATTTGAAGACACATATATATAGAAAATTACATAAATAAAATATAGAGTTTCAGGGAAATTTTTTTCAACTTTTTATAAAAACATGTTAATAAAATCGTAAATAGCCCTTAAGGGCAATCATATGTGGTATACCAAATTTTGAAAAAAATAATATGAAAAAGTTATAATTTTTTCAAAAAGATGTAACTCATTTTTACTAAACTTAATCAAAATAATGTTTTAACACATTTTATATGGCCTGGGAATAATAACAAAAAGCATTTATAAAAATTAAATTTTTAAAAGTAGTGCTTAATATAAATAAAAACTTTTTCTTACTCTAAATCTTCTGACGAACAAAAATTGTAGGAAATAAATTTTTTAAGTTCAGGAATGTTGTAGAGAGAAATTCCATTAGAGCGAGAAAGACATAAGACACAATTTTCACAAGATTTTGAATCTAAAATAATAATGAAAAAATAACCAAAAAATTACATTTTGAAGAAATTTTTTTTTTACCTCTGTGTACATATTATTTTCACATATTTATGTACTTTCTAGATAATTTTAAATACAATCATTGCTAGTCTATAAATGTAGTTAAAAAGTTTTTAAAATTATAAATTAAAAAATCAAACCATTTAAAAAGAAGAATTCTAAATACTTAGATGGAATTAATACAACAGTGCAAATGCCACTAAATGTTTCAGAATTTTTCCATACATTACCTTAAATTTAAAACTTACCATTTTTATTAAGAAAAGATGAAAATCCAACTTTAGATATGTGGTACCCTTCTGTCAAGGTTACTTTATTTTTACAAAATGGTTTCATGCTGGGTAAAGTAAAGACCTAAAAATATAACTTTATTTAATATATAATTCATTAACTTCAAAACCAGTTATAAAAAAAATATGAAAAATCAGAGGAAAATTACAATTTTATAATTTATAAAGTTAAACAATATTTCTAAAAATATTGAGATTTATGAATAAGTTTTTAGGGCAAAATCATTAATGTTTAAAATAATGATAAACAGATATTTATACTCATAAATAAAACAAGCAACCTGTAATATATGTCACATAACTGTGTCTTTATATTTTTTTTCAAGAAACTATTCTTCAGAATTGCAAATTTCAGCAAGTTACTATTTTACATATGTCTAGATGAAAATTTAAAAATTTAATAAAACCCCTCATTCGTAAGTTTTAAAAAATTCACTCGGTTGATATATATATTTTTTAAATATACAAGCAATAAGAGTAAAAAAAATACGTTAATTTTCTAATGAGTATATAATTTTAAATATACAGGATGTCATGTAGAAGAATTCTTTTAACAATAGTTATATTATGGAAGAAAGTCACAAACAGAAAGTAAAAGTTTAGCAAAAATTACAATTATTTGGAATGGTTCCAAATATATATTTTTTAAAAATTCTTATTATATGGTATAATGTGTTTTTTTACAACCAGGAAAACTTCTACAATTTTTAATGATTTCTAACTAAGATTTAAAGCTGTTATTACAAAATCTGAAAATGTTGTGTCAAAATATATCAAAAATTATTTTCCTTTAAAGCAGCTGAATTTTTTTAAAAAGAGTAGGCTTCAAATTATAACTCAGTGAAATTAATCTTTACAATAGTTGATTCATTAAATAAGAGACTAATTATAAAAACGAAATTTGAAAAAAAATGTATTTCCACCAAAGAGAGAAAATTCAAATTAAATTTGAAATGGTGAAAAGTTAATTGAATAATAAAGGATATATATTTAAGATTTTAAGAGAATTTTAAACACGAAAAAAAAATCACATTTAACATAAATATTGT
Organism: Trichonephila clavipes; assembly: GCA_019973935.1. NCBI lineage: Eukaryota > Metazoa > Arthropoda > Arachnida > Araneae > Nephilidae > Trichonephila > Trichonephila clavipes. The sequence goes on along the minus strand of BMAU01018153.1, from coordinate 1,391,946 downwards.
AAAATAAAATATAAAAACAAATATTTTATGAAATCAATTCAACTGTTTATTTTCAGAGTGTCAAAAGCTTTATATATATATATATATTACCAATTATTGACATTAAAATAATATAAATTTCAGCTGCAGAAAAAAAAGGAATGCAATATTCATAAATACAGCAATAAAGATATGAAAAAGAATGCTTTAAAATTGGACACAAATAATAAATCTCCCCATTTAAAATTCACAAATAAAAGAATTGAGGAACAGGAAAAAAATTAATACAATCAATCAACCTTGATTTGCTCTTCTGTGCAAATGATCACTCGATGACTTCCGCAAAGATCTGCTGGTTTTGATCTCTGATATTGGACATCAGTAGGGTCAGGAAGTGGATAACCTCTGTGATCAACTATATGGATGCCAAGAACAGATGCTTGATGCTTCATTTGTACTTCCTTACCTTCAGTCAAACATTAAAGATGAATATAATCAAAAACTACAATCAGAACTGTAATTTTATAGTAACTTATACAATTCAAAATATAATAAAATTGCAGAAGATTACCCAATAAGTTCAGTAGGCTTTTGTTAAACAGCTTAACTAACTTTAGATGGATAGTTAAAAACCCATTTAGCGATTGTGAAATGGACATATATTTCAAGCTTTCTTTATTCAAAAATCAAACAAAAATATATTAGTTTCTTATTTTCTTACTATGTTTTAATTAAAGATAGGAAATTCAAAAGATTGTTTTAAATATATATACATATTTCAGTAATTTTAATTCTCTGGTCCAGTCCTTCAGGACAATTGTTTAATTATTTTGACTTGCCTGCCCACATGGTCAGGATTTTAATCTTAATCGAATAGTAGGATTGCATCAGAAACTTGCTCCCACCAATTTCTGACCAATTATGGCTTCTGTTAGAAAAAAGTCACATGACTTTTACAGCCAGTATAAAAAGCAAGAGTTATTTGTACTCACTCTTTGTCTTCACGTTTTTGTTTAAAATATATGTAAATTGCTGCGGCTCTTTAATCTTTTGTGTTTCATATGTTAGTATAATTATTGTGATGCTGTAATGCTGTTGATATTCAATGTGAAAATAAAGAAGAATTAACATTGCAAAGGACTGATTACCTGGTCGGTATCAAACATCAATCACACACACACACAAACATCAAATATTCATCATTAAAAGCCTAATTGTCACTCGCCAGGATTACAATATATATATAATACATTTTTCTTCTTTTTTAAAAAAGTATGAGGGAGGTATTTATAATGTACATGCAAGCATTTGTAAGAATATGGTAATGAAAATGCTTTACTAGAACTTAAATATCAAAAAATATAACAGATTTTTCTTTAGATTACATAAACATAAAAAATATTACATGCTTAAGAAACACAAAATAAAATTGGAAGAAAAAAAATAAAGATATTGATCAATAAAAATGAGAACACATACCTAAGTTTTTAAAAAATTCTAAACAGTAAAATGAAGCATGAAAAATCTTTTAGACATTTAGAGATAATTGTAATATTTTAGGTAATTAAATTTAATATTTAATTTGCTTAGTATATAACAAAACTCCCAACAAGATAAAATTCAAAGTAAACAAAATGGATAAAACACAAAGAGATAAAATTTTAATATTTACAGATATAAAATGAATTATTCAAAAGAGCATAAATTCAATACTTTAACAAAAAAAAGTTTGTAATGATGAGGATGAGGTCATTTTGACACAAAAGTAACTTTGTTTCTGATTTTCTCAAAAAGTTACTAACAGAATTGAAAATAAATTCTTGACTTTTACTATTTTTATACCAATAATAATCTGTGAAAATTTGATGCATTAAATACTTAACATTTTTTTTTTGTTGTTTTTTAATACTTATATACCTAAAACCATGGAATTGGTCATTTTGACCCCATTATAATTACAAGTACTAAATTTTCAATTCAACGTTTACTGGAATGGGAAAAGCTTTTTTGGTCATCTTTCCATTTCCCAGATGTAAGCAGAACAATATTTCAAGGTCAGTTACTGATAACAGAAGAGCAGCTGAGAATTTTGTTGTAGTAGTAGCCCGTGTTGCACCCCCTCCTGTTATCATTCTGTATGGGAAAAATGCCTCTGGTTAGCCTATTCAAGGAATGTTTTCTCTCCAATGTTTTTTGTTTTGGCTTATTGGATGGAATGGGGTGCAATACTACCATAGGCAATGTGGTAGTCTAACGCAGGGGTGTCCAACCCAAATGACCTTGCGGGCCACTTCGGAAAAACATTATAATCATGTACCTTTATATCAGATTTGGAAACAAAAAACCATTTATTGGAGTGAAAATTTAAAACAGAATGAATTATTTTTATTGTTTTCATTATTTTTCATATATACCTCCAGTCATAGATAATATAATAATGTTTATGTAATATAATAACGTAATGATCAAATAATGTTTAAAATATTCCAGTTGCGATTTTATTGAAAATTACAGTGTTCCTTTTGAATTGATCTTTCGTTACTCATTGTTAAAATTTGATTGTGCTGTCATTCAGAAACGATTAAGTATACATTGCCCTTTATCTTAACTGTCCTGAACTTTTTTTTAAACTTTAAAAAACATCTCTAACTGCCTCTTGCTTTTTGGGCAAGCTCCAAACAGAAAAGGAGGAGAAATGAAAGTCGCGCACACAGAGAATCACATGCCATCCATAGTAAAGAATATGCATAATGCAATTCGAAATTTATTTAAAAAGTAATTTACTATAGTAAAATCAAATGTAACTGTTTGATAAAATATAAATCTATTTTAATCTAAAGGACATTTCTATTATTAAAAAGGATTTATTTTAAAACAAGAACAGATAACAGGCAAATACATTGTAGATTAATATATGTATATAAATTTACAGACGTCTATTAATCTATAAACGTAAATTTCCCCTCAAATAAATTTCAAAATGAAAAAACTTTAAAAATGTGATATGTAAAATTTTTTTAAAAAGAGTCGGCGGGTCACAACTTTCGTACTGGCGGGCCACGTGTTGGACAGCCCTGGTCAAAGGGGTGCACATCTAATTCTTTATGACTGCACATCTGGTTGCTCGCATTGCTTTGGAGATAGTTTGAGTGTACGAGTCTGTTCGATTTTTGTCACCTTGTTTACACGCGTAGATAAAATTGATCTTAGGTGAAAATGGCTGGAAGAAATATGTGTAAATTAACAGTTAGTGAGGCCCTCAAATATAAGCGACAATTATCGAAAAATGAATCCAAAAATTATGAAGAAATTGTTTTCTGCGATGATGAATATGTGCCTCTAGATGAAAAAAATATTTCCTCGGATGAAGAGTATCTAATTTTCCTGTACAATGTAAGCAGAAAAACCACTTCTGGAGAGAAAAAACTATGTGTAAATAAACGTAAAAAGTTATCAGGTTCAAATCCAGATGAAATGAACTATGGAACTTTTGTTACAAATGATGGAACATGTTGGAAAAGCATCACCTCAGGAAGTTGTATGTGTGGAAGAATTGCTGAACATAATATTTTCAAAGAAAAGATTGACCCAGCCAGTTGTGCAAAGTGAAATATTGAAAATGGCTATTTAATTAGTTCTTAGAGGCTACTTATAGATGAGCCTATGCCTCATCATATAAAAAATTTACAGAGGAAGGAACTCACCGGCAATTGGGAAAAAAATGAATGGTCCACAATTTTAGACGAACTAAATGCTTTTATGTCAATTTTGTATGCTTGAGGTATATACGGTGCAAATAATCTACAGCCTGATAGTCTGTTTTGTTTGGGGTCCACCTCTTTTCCATGATACTATGGCACGAGATAGATTCAGAGAACTTATGAAATTTCTGCAATTCAACAGAAAAACTATAGGATCTGAACGTCTTCAAACAGATAAATTCTGTTTCATTTTCGAAGTTTGGAAGAAATTTATTGAAAATTCAATAACTAGCTATAAACCAGGACAATATATAACTATACTTTCCATCTAAAGCCAGATGTTGTTTCACGCAATATATGCCAAGTAAACCAGATAAATTTGGTATCAAGTTCTGGCTTGCTGCTGATGTTGATAGTAAATACGTGCTCAATGGTTTTTCCATATTTTGGTAAAGATGAGGAACGTCTTGAAAACCTATCTGTCTCCAAATAATCGTTTTGCATTTGATAGATCCTTTTGAAAATAAAGGAAGAAATATCAGTACAGATAATTTTTTCACTACACTAAATCTGTCCCAAATGTTAAAAATGAAGAACACAAGTTTAACTGGAACAATGAAACGAAATCGGAAAGAAGTACCTGAATTTGTGAAAAAAGTAAAGATGCCATTATACGATACATTGTTACTGGAGCATGATGATGCAACTTTGACAGTTTATCAGGGAAAAAACCAGTGAAAATGTCTTATTATTGAGCTTCCTTCATCCCTCAGTTGATATCGACAATAATCACCCAAAAAAGCTTCCAGAAACAATATCATTTTACAACTCAACAAAATTTGGTGTTGACATTGCCAACCAAATTGCTTGGAAATATTCTGTGAAGGCAGGATCAAGGAGATGGCCAGTTCATGTACCCTACAATATTGATCTTGCAAGGATTAATTCATGGATTTTATACAAAGGAGTTACTGGAAAAAAACTTAAGAGGAGAGAATATCTTCAAAAACTCATTCAAGAATTGAGTAGTGCATATATTCACAAAAGAAAGTACAAGTCAGATAGACAGATAAAAGCGGACAATACTGCAGAATCTGCACTGATGCAAAAAAAAGTCCATTGCCAAGCTTTCAAATGTAGAAACAAAACTGTAAATACTTGTTCTGACTGTAAAATACCAATTTGTAGAAAGTGTACATAATATTAACAGAAGTTGCCCAAAATGCGAATGAACTGTGAAGGAAATCTTGACTGGTAAGAAACTAAGTATTTCTATTAAAGTTGTATATTTTACTAACTGTATGCAATATTCCATATTGTAATATCTTATTATTTTTTATCACTTATTATAACAATTTAATGTTAAAAATCAATAAATATCATTGCCGAATAATTACAGCATACTTTTAGCATAATAACACAGGTTTTTATTAATTGGGGTCAATTTGACCCAGCCAGCGGTTTTAGGTATACTGAAACTACAACGGTTCTAGTGTTAATTAACTTCCAACATTAAAAAATAACCAATGACTAAAAGAGAAAATAATGTGAACTTTAAAATTGAATTGTTAAAACAATTAGAATTAAAAGTGGTATTACATAACTGTCATAATGGTTAAAGGTAATACTAGAATCAGTTTCATTGTAAATTTCATCTATAGATCATGCAAACAGTATTGAATCTAAAGAGTATTCAGCTTCTTCATAAAGCTTTTATTTGATATATTAGCTTTAGTTAAATTATAAAATGATAATCATGCGTGTGGATGTGTGTATGAAAGGAAAGTTACTGAAGTATTACTAAAGTTATTTTGCTTTATCCTATGCTATCCTGCCCTTTTCGAGCTTATTTTTCAGCTTTAAGTTAAAATTATAGTTAATTAGTATATTATTACCAATGTATATATATATATATATATATATATATATATATATATATATATACAGGTTGTCTCATCAAAGCTGCCTAAACTCTGTACAACGAACAGTGAATAAAGAATACTTAAAAAATTTAACTCTATAACCATTAGTTTTCGAGTAAAATGCAAGAGAAAAATATGATGTCATACTTGGTGCATTAAAAAATTATTGGAAACATAAACATCAGTATTTGTAAATGTATACAAATGAAGATGTTTGAAATGTTAGCAATGCATAACGAGGCTTACATTTAAATGCACTGGAATGGCTGAAGTGAATCCTCCTGTGATAACTACTGGTAACTGCTAGATTTAAAAAACCTTTTAAAAATTATTCCAATAATGGTTTGATGTTATTCAATGACACAGTTATGCATGCATTAATATACACAGTGAATTTTGAACATTTTCATCCAGAAACACGCATTTGCTGATGTTCATGTTTCTACTGGGGTCTCTCACCCTTCTTTACACCCTATATAATATCTCACTTTTCCTTTGCATTTTCCTCAAAAACTATGAATAAAATTGATACAATCACTTAAGGCCTTTTTATGAATTCCAAACAAGGAATATGAGCACATTTTGGGTGGTCTTGAAAGAATTCTTTTTATAAATATATATTGAAGACACAAAGGATGCTTTAACCATTTGTAAAAATAAAATATCATTCATAACATTTTGAATCGATATTTTTTTTCATAATTGTGTAAAGCTGAAATTTTATTTTCAAAACAGAAAGAAACAATAATTTTTGCTCTTTCACAAATAAAGTTTAAGTTCCTTCCTGCCGCACAATTAAACAGAATCCATATATATTCACAATGTTACCTACAAGTCTTTCCTTCATTAATTTCATTTAATTCTTATCCTTTTAAATATAACCAAATGCTATTAGCATGAATTTTATCTTAATATATATATATATATATATATAATTTTGATCAAAGTATTAAATCATCCAAGAAATCTTTAATTATTATGTAATGTAATGTTTTAAATACATTTACAGAAAAAATATTTGAAGATCAGCAAATAAAAAATGATAAAGCAACACATACCTAACTGGCATGCAACAGCATCAGAAGTTCGACAATCATTAGCTGGCATTGTGATGGTATAAATATAAATGCATCCACTACTAGTCCCTACCCATAATGTTGGTGTTGTAATTACATCTAAATGAAAAAAATTATTCATCATATATATTCATTAATATATCCATAACAAAATTTAGAGTACATCATGTACAGTGTTATCAGTACATGATTCGACAATTTCAAGATAAATAAGCAAAATGTAAAACAAATGTAAGGGAAAATATTAAGACTTACTATTTATTATGAAACTTTGTGCAAAATATAAACATTGAATGGAATTGATGGCATCATTTATTTGAGATTCTCCATCAAATGAATGAAGTTCAGGTGATATAGAACTGCCTAATGTAGGATCAGGACTAGAAGTAAAACTTTCACGCTTGCTGCTGCTTAGAGAGCTGCAAAAAGTAAATTATGCACAAATAAATTAATAATAAGCCATTATATAATTAAAATAACATATTATAAACAGTAAATTAAGCACAACATGTAAAAGAAATTTAACTCAATTGAATATTTATTCTCCCTTTTTGACATAAAAAATACTAAATAATTCAGCAGAAATTTAATAAAGGAGCAATAATTTGAAATATTTATTCATAACAATTTTTATAATTAAAATTTCAATTAAAATAATCAAATATCAATTTACAAACAATTTGACACAAAAGTCAATTTCTTTTTTTTCCTAAAAACAGCCCTTAAAAAAATTTAGATTTTTTTTTTTAAAGTATAAGCTCATTATTATTTTCTAATAAAGATTACTGTTTAATCAAAAACTAGTTACCAGTTTTTAAAAAAAGATGCACAGATTTGATTACTTAAAAATTATACGTCGATAGTAATTACATGTAAATAAAACATGAAAAGATTATTTTCTTTTGCTGGAATTCTTTCTACACAGTAAAAAGTTCCCATTTTTTTTTATTTAAAAAGTTTCCAGAAATGAAAAAAATATATCAGATTATTTAAGTTTTTATTTTAAATAAATATATACCTCCATTTTTTACTTGCATATTAATCAAACTACCTTATTTTAATTCAGTTTCATAAATTTTTATCACTATCTTAATCTTAAGTAATCACAATCTATTAGTTCCTTAAGGAAAAAGATTAAATGACAAATAAAGAATTTATTGCTTTTAAAAACTTAAAAATACATCAAAATATCCATAAAAAATAACGTACATTTCTTCTTGCTTGTCACTGCTTAAAGACTCAGTTCGTTCTTTCTTCAGCGATTTGCTTTTTGTGATTTTTAATTTGCGAAATGATTCCCTAAATGACCTCCTTAAGGATTTAGTCTTTGGAGAAACATTTGCTATCACAGTGCCACTTTCTGAAAAAAATATTACATAAGAATCTTTCAAAATGCAGGAAAAGAACAATCAAAACAAAAACTAACAAAACCAACATATATTTTTCATAACGAAACATTTTAACTAATTAAAAAGCAAAGATTGCTTTATAAAATATTAATATAAATGACAAAAAAAAATCTTAATGTGTACATACCAACAATATTTAATGTGTACCTAGATAAAACAGATTTCTTCTGAACAATGTCATACAAAAGAAAGCCATGTGTAATTCCTGCAGCTATTCTGAAATTAATATATATTTTTCAATATATCAAACAATAAATGCAATATAAAGTAATAGTTTGATCTTTTCATTTAAACTTTATCCATCAAAAAAAAAATTCAAAATGTATTTAAAAAAATACTTAAATTAATTTGTTATAGAACAAATAAATGAATACAAAACAAGGTTTCATTTGTAAATGCTTTGATATAAATCTTTGCTCTACTAAATAAATTCAATAATTTAAATACTTCAAAATTTAGTACTCATTTAAAAAGCGTTAATAATATTTCGTATTGGAGATTGAACAAATGAATATAAAATTAAGCAGTTTATTTAGTTATGACATATTTATATTTATCTATTTTTGTTGGATAACTATATTTTAGAAAATAAGCAATTGTAATTGATTTATTCTTATCCAATATTCATTTTCAGAGAGGAGACTGTGTTACGAGGAAGAGTTGAAAAATAAGTTTCCTTGGTCGACTGTGATCAGAGTTTAGTCAAAGCATGAATCAGAAACTAAAGATAAGACATAACTTTATTTTTCCACATAAGTACCAAGTACATTGAAACATTTGTCATACCACTTGATAAGCTTCAAAACACTCTGCATGAAAACTCAGAGCTTTGCATACAGAAGCATTTACTTTTGCATGGCGGAAAAATAAAGTTATACCTTATCTTAACTGTCTCATTCTATGTTTTGACTTTCATACACAACTCTGACCACAATCAACAGGGGAAACTTATTTTCCAACTCACCCTTGTAAATGCTCAGAAATTAATTTAATAACATGCTCTCTAGATTCTAACTTTTCAATCAACATCAGATTATCTTCCTGAAATGAAAATAGCATTATAGTCTTTTATAATTAAATAAAATGGTACAGCTTCAAAAAAAAAACCCAGTAAAATGTTTTGGAGAAAAAATGTTTATCCATGCTCACAAGTGAATGAAGTCATGCGAACTCATGCAGATTTGACACTTAAATTATTTGTCTCAAGATAATCTGAGTTAAGTTACTGAGTGAGTTAACACCATAAATGCAAACATTTTTTTTAATTTATATAAATATTTTTATGAAAATTATAATTACTTGTGATTATTTTAAAAATTATTCCATAGACTATGGTCTCTACACAAATTTAAATTTCTGTTACATTTAGTAAAATAAATTTACTTGTACTTTGATGATTTTTAAAAAATATAGCAATATGTAAATGCAAAACAGAATTTTGCTTTTAAAAATTAAAAAATAAATATTCTTAAATAAAATGCAACAATATAAATGTATTCAAATAAAAATATTCAAAGTTAATTCTTTGAGCATTTTATGTAAAAAAAGTTATTTTTAACTTAAAAGTAAAAAATAAATTTTTAATTCAAACTATTTTAATCAAATGCACTTACAAATTCCACTCGGCATGAAAAGCTAAAGATGTTACAGGTGCTGGTGGAGTTAACTGAACAACACACTGAACATGGAAGCCTTTACCATATTTCCTTTTACCATGTTTTACAATTAATGGTTGAGGATTACACCAAAGACTGCTATCCCATTTATCACCAATAGTTACATGAGTTACCTAAAATTTTAAAAGACAGATTGATTTTGTGAAAAATATACTTCTACGTTGATATATTTGTTGGATTCACAAAAATATTTTTTATCATTATTAGTGATAAAAAAAATCCATTACTATTGTTTCCTTTTCACTTTCCAAGTCTAACAATTGAAGTACCAAGACCTGACCAGCAGTTCCAGCAGCTATAAGAGTTTTTGTAATGTCATTCATCACTAGGCTTCTAATTGCAAAACGAGGATCATCCAGGGAGCAATCATAAGTACCAATCTGTAATAAAAAATAATTAACAAGACTTAAAAAGTTCCGAAACTTTTATGCAAAATAAATTTATAATTTGTTCATTTTGAGTATCATGATATACAACATAAATGTTTAACACATACTTTGCGAAAAGGGGGCCATTCTTCAATGAGTTCATCTTTCTCCTCATCACCCTCATAAGTAACAAAAACTTGTGAAGTATGAAAGACATGCATAAGTTGTAATGAAGTACAAGTTGCATTCCATATTTTCACACTGCCATCTTCATGCCCAGTGACTAGAATATTATTGACTACATTATTGACAGTGGTGACTTTTCCACCTTTAATAGGCCATTCCTAAAGCAAATTTTTTTTAATTAAAAAAAAATTATATAAAAATGACAATTTTGGATGTTAATTTTATCTTGAGAGTTGAAAATAATAAGCATTTCTATAAGAAATATTAAGTAAATTTTATGTTGTACACGATATTTTCTAAAATATTAACCTTTGATGTATAAAACTTAATCGAATTATAAAAAAAATGTATGTTTACTCTTTAAACCCTGCATAATTTTAGTATTGTATATCTTTTTATTTCAAAATTTTTTAAAAAATTAGCTATAATTTTATTTATATAAAAATGCTACAGTGTAATAAGGATATACTTAACTTTAAAAATAAACTTATTGCTAATAACTAGAGCTACTATTTTAGAAAGTATCATGCATAATGTAAAACTTTATTAATATTTCTTACAGAAATGTTTGTTTCCACATGCTTATAATTTTTAAAATTATGGTTATACTTTACACATTTTACACTTTTTTCAAACCTCATACTTTTATAACTAATGTATAAAGGAATCCAATAATTTAATTTTAACTAAACTAAACCCAGTGGTGCAACAGCCCATGAGGGGCAACACTGAGTATACTGAGGGCCCACCTCAGTATACGAGACCATTGTGTGCTGAGGAACATGAGCAGATATCCCAATCAGTTGGTCAGTCTGAAGTAAAACTCCCAGTGTTTAATCCCAATGCAAGGTTGGTACTCATTTATTGACCCACTGAAGGGATGAAAAGCTGTGAGTTGACCATGCCCAGCCAAGACCTCCGAGGTGTTGGTGAAGCCCGAGGACAGAACCCGGACCTGTGGCCCGGATGTGCTACCACTAATGTAATTTTAACCTAACAGAACTATATCTAATCAAAAAATTTTCATATTTTCAGCTCTTGAAACAAAATTAACACCCCAGAGAACTTAGAATTTCATTCATTCAACTCTTTAAACATTAGGTACCGCATAAAATACATGAAACTGCAAAATTGAGATAAATGAAATAATTGTACTGTAAATTCAAACAATAAGCAATATATAAGTTAATATTAATATATAAGCAAGTTCACATACAAAATCAATACAAAACTTTAAGAAATTTTTCCACTCATTACAAATAAATTAAAATAAGAATTACATTTTCAGAGAATGCTTTTGATTCATCTTCCTGACAAGTAGTTTTAAGTAGTTTCCACATATCTTTATGAACATCCATAACATATTGAAAGCAAGTTACAGGTGATGAATGAGGAATTTCTAAGTATGGATACTTAAAAGGCAACCAAGATTCAGATTCTATATCTAATGTAATAAGCTCTTCTTCCAACAAGATAATAAGTGCACAAGGATTATCAAATTCTGTAAAAGGGGAGAAAAAATCTTCAATTTACTATGATTTTCAAATATAGAATATTGGTTCAAATAAGAAAATTAATATAAAAGCGTGTATTTTGCTTTAAAAAATAACAAAGATATGTGTCATATATAAGTTGAAATGTTTGAAAAATTTCAACTTACCTGATTCATTAAATACATCAGAAATAGTAAAAAAATCTATCACTTTTGAAGTAAAATCAAGAACTTCATGCCTATCTCCACACATGATTGTCAGAGTAAATTTATCTCCATAAGACGACCTTGGCATGCCTCCAGAAAATATTATAAAATCATCTCTGAAAAATAGTCAAGCATCTTATTATAAATCAAATACAGTGCAATTTAAAATCAAATAATTCACAAAACTTTATGAATTTCATTTTCTATTTTTCAAGTACTTTTTTTTAAAAAAAATTATCTAGCTATAGTTTGAATCACAACTGAACACAAAAAAACATAACTCAAAATATACAAAGATTACCATAGACATAAAGCTAAAAGTCAAACTCAAGATGCACACTATAAGTTTGTTAATAGTTCTAGTTGATGTTACCGACATATACCTGGCGAAACATTTAATCACAGAAAGTAACTTGAAATTTATATAGCATCATTTGAATTTGAAAATAACTAAGGAAGCTTACAATTTAGAATAAATGCGAAACATGTAGACTCTTTTATAGACATATTTAAACTTCAAAATAAAAATATTATTGTAAGAAATTCCAATTAGTAATACAATGAAGTTTAGAAGAATGATTCACATATTTTTATGTATAGTTTTGTCTATTTAAAAAAAAACACAAATTTGATCTCTAATTAATATTTAATACTTTACAACAAAAATCTTGAGTAACAAGCATTTACCTTTTTTACTAATTAGTCAATTTCATAAGAGAAAAAGTAAAAATACATAACTTTTAAATAACTAACTTTCTTTTATATAATGATATTTTATTTAAGTAATCAAATATTATTTACATTTCTGAAATTATGAAATATTTGAATAAGTAGAATTAAATTTTAATTTTAGAATCAAAAAGAAAAATATTATCAGAATGACTAACACTGAAGGAACTTTATTTATATAAACCTTATTTCATTAAGTATCAACTTATTACAAAATGTTTAAAAATTCAAAATTTTAATTACATTTCAGATATTATAAAAATATGCTCCATTCTAATATTTTAAAATCCATGTCAAGGTCAATTATTTAATTTTTAAAAACAAAAGGATTTGTCTAAAAATAAAAATACATCGAAGGTAAGATGAAAAAGGGAAAAAAAATAAGAGTGTAAGGACACATAAAACAATATAACTGTCATATTACCTTCAATGTCAAAAAAATCACATTAAAATGACATTTTCATCCCAAAATTAATTTGAGGAAATAACATTCTTACAAACAAATCTTGAAGCAGTTTACACTCATTATTAAACTTAAGCAAAATTTCAATTTACAAGCTCGTTTCCATTCTTAAAATAATAATCAAAACATATGTCTCCTTGTTTCCATGAAGTTTTGACTACTTTTCTAAGTCATTTTAAAACTTTCTAGGATGAAAGAACAATATTTTTTTTATTATTACAGCTCATAAATTGTTTTATAGTAAAACTTTTTCAGTTTCTTTTTCTGTAACATTTTTTTACACTATATTTTTTTTAAGGAGCAGCAATGACAACATACCCTCCTTTGACTGATCTCCAAAGCACTTTATCAATGGATTTACAAGCAAAAGGACCTTAAATGAAAAAAATTAATTTTAGAATCAAATGCAATATGATTATTATTTTTTTTTTACATTATGTGCTTAAAAAGTTTATGTCACAGTATTATAGATTCCTTTAAAAAAAAGAAGGAAAAAAAGAACCAGTGATTGCAATGCACATGATGAAAATGAACATCTATTCTAATAAACTTTTTTAAAAAAAGAGATGCGCAACTTAGCACTAATCTCATTCACTTTAGACCATCTATGTTCATTTTATGAAATTCCTCTAAAATTTATTTTAACATAATATAAATAAAACAATAAAATAAAGCACTTTTTTAAAATCAAAATTCCAAATTAAACTGCACAAATATTTAATAAGAAAAGACAATTACATTGCAGTATTACAGTTTCAATTTATTACAATTGCAACATTCATATAAACTCCTGGAAATAAACACGCAGTTTTTTAAAAAAGCAACAATATAATTACAATTTACAATTCAAATATTCATATGAATTTCTGAAGATAAACAGGTAATTTTAAACAAAAATAATAAATAACAGAGCAACCAAATTAAAACACTGTCTAGAGTTTTAACAAAACATGTATAACATTTTTCTACAAACAACAGTTCTAAAAATTCATTTAAATCAACAAACGTGGCAGTAGTTAACTTTTACTCTTCTTAAAAATTATGTAATTTTTACTAGCTAGATACCAAAATAGCCTTTTGACCAATGCTATTGGAATTTACATAAAAACAGATCGCCTTTTCTTTGAAAAATTAATTCAAAATGATAGCAATTATTATTAAATCTCAAAACCTAAGTCATATTAGCATAATTTCACAATAATAAAAAACCTTGATCATGTTTTAATTCCTCATGAAAAAAATCTGTTGAAAAGAGTAGAAAGACTAAAACTTTACAATTAAGGAAACTTCAACCAGTCAATAAATTTAGATTTTCTATTGTAATTACTATGAAAACCAAAACAAAAAATTTAATAATTACAGGCAACCCCCAATTAATTGAACCTTTATTTAACAAATTTGCAGTTAATGAATTTTTCTTTCATCCTGGATTTAAATGAAGGCAACAACCCATATATACCGAATAATAGCCCCCAAATTCCCAACAACAGTTATTTCAACAGCCAAAAAAAAAATCTCTTTCTTTACATTATTGACATCAGCTACAATTAATAAAAAGTGAGCAAAAATTGAAAAGGCATCTGCAGAATGTGGTGAAAAATCATCAAAAATAAGAAAGTCATTGAAAGCCACTTCTCTTTTTCTTGAAACTGATTTATTGGGATGCTTCAACATCATATGTGCCAAGAAAATAACCATTTGTGACAGCTCTACAACTTGCCGAAAAACATATGAAAGACTTTTCTACATACAACCGTTGGATTGACTGTTTTGAGAGAAAATGTAGTTGTTTCTAATCACAGATTGTTAAGCAATGCCAGACAATCTCCATGAATCCAAAAAAATCTAGAAATTCTAAGAAAAGAAGGTCCAGAAGGACCTGGTCATTTTCAAAATCCACACAAGTCAAGATGTGGGCAGGAGAGACCAGATCAGAATAACACTAGAGGCACTCCAGAAATATCTTCTGATCCTGACAAAAGGTGAGAGCTTTTACATGGCCACTCACCAAGCGCGAGTAGGCAGTTTGGTATTTCCTAGGCATAAGCCTGAATGAACCTCATGGTTTTCTTTTGAAGTACCAAGGATAACTAGGAGGAGCTCTTCCAAGTTGATTGAGTTCAATCTTTTTAAGGGAGGATAATTCACTGAACAAAAGAGATCCATTAGGGTTCAACCCTCCTCAACCGCAGTCCTGGCTAACAAATCTGCTTTTTCATTACTATCAATTCTCATGTGGGATAGGACCCACTGAAAATGTAAATGATGATTAGACGAAGTCCAGTTAAGAAGATTAAGGATATCAAAGCTAGTCTGATCAACTTTAGATGTCCAATTGGATAGATGTTGTACTGAAGTATAATTGTCAGTCAGAATCCAAACGTCTTTAAACTGAACCTCGGTTTCACATGCGAACTGCAAATACCTTCTGATAGCAATAAGCTCCAATCTAAAAACTGAACAAAAATTTAGAATTTTTTATCTTAATGTTCATGATTCCAGTAGGAGTAAGGATGTGTACTCCACTACTAGAAATTCCCACATCACCTCTCTTACCATCAGTATATATCATTAAAGATGTCTGGGAGATATAGTTTATTGTTTCTAAAGTCAACTGTCTGATGAGATCGGGAATCTCAGAGAGTGCTTTACAACTCTCTTCATGGAAATTAATTCATTTAAGTTTCAGATCAAAGCCCATTGGGCAAAAAGAATGAGGTTCCCCATTAGCAGAAGGCAAACCCAGAGTCTTTGCAAGAGGAAATGGGCTATCCTAAAGAATAGGTACAATGTAAGATTGCCTAACAACTACTAGTCAGTATTTTAAAATTTCCAGTTAAGTGGTGCGTAATAATTTGCTAATAGTATTTTTAGCTGCTGAATTAAAAGTGTGTAATTTCTAACTATGGATATTTTTGTGTTATTGCTTATTATAGAATTTCCAAAAGGTAAATGTAAAAATGTGTGCTTTTTTGGACTACAATATCATGAATAACCCAAAATTAATGAATAAAACAAATGGTCCAGATGAATTCCTTCAATCAGGGTCTGACTATATTATATATGCACATTTGATATTAATATAGAACTTTTTCTTTAAACATAATGGAAATTATTTAATTAAACATATGTAATATTTATAAATATTTCTTTTTTACCATATGGTGTCATAGGAACTTCAGCTGGTTTTGATGAATCTTCTGTATTCCAGGTAACATAACTTCCGTCACTATGTGAACTCATAAATTTTATGCCATGATGCTGCCAGGCTACCGATTCTAAACTCTAACCAAAAACATAGTAAAAACATTTCAAACATGTTCCTCTTAAAATTTTTCAGTCATAATTAAATCTTTAAAAAAGAAATTTACACTTACTTGACTACTAATGAAGGTACTAATGACAACTAATTTTTTAATATCCCATAGGGCAATTAATCCTTGCTGGTAACCAATCAAAAGGCAATCTGAATTAACAGGATGAGATGAAATAACTTTTACAGATCCTTGTTTTAATTTTTTATCATCAGGAATGCTGTGGGGGAGAAAAGGGAAACCTTAAGCTATAGTTCTGAAAAAAAAGAATACAGAGGCTTTGTTTCACAAAATGCAGAGGCTGAGTGGTAGTATATCATGCTTCCATGGCCATAGGTCTGAGGTTTAATCCCCAGGCTTGGCAAGGTCAACTCAGCCTTTTATCCCTTTAGTGGGTTGATAAATGAGAACCAAGCTTGCTTGGGAACTAAACACTAAGGGTTTTGTGTCAGACTGACCACCTGACCAGATTTTCTCATCATGCACTTCAGTGCCCAAGGTAATGAAAACTGAAATGGGCACAGCAAGCTTGAGCTCTCTATGGGCAGCGGCATCCCTGAGTTTAGTTTAAGTTTCACAAATGCACAGATTCCCCTCCCTTAATGATTTATTTTGTTATACTGTAAATAAATGAATTATTTTAAATGCCTCATTTCTTGAATGTTTTTAACCAACAAAAACTCATGCATAATTCCATAATGAGAGAATTCATGCATAACATGTTCTCTCACAATCATTAAATCTCACTTAATAATAACTTTTTTTCATATCTATTTAATTTTGCGTAACAGAAAATGTATTCTCCAAAAAAATGGAACAATTATTACATACAAATTAACTTAGAATTCATGCTAAACATAAAAATTTTAAATAAAATAATTAAATTTAAAAAAAAACAATTGGTTAAGGTGCAAGTTTTAAAAAAAATTTTATCACTCATCTGTATTAGTAAGTTAAATACATATGTATGGTGTGATTAGGACAGGATAGACTTGTTACACATTATATGACATTTCATTTTTGTTTTTATTTTTTCTTGGTGGATAGTAATAAAATTTATCTTATTTCATCTGACCTAGATTCCTCCCTGTGAATTTTCTTATCATTGTGGAGAATTGTAATGATCAGAATAAATTTCTTTTTTTTTCATTTGTTTATCATAGACCATAAACAAAATAAAGAGACACAGGGTTCGCAGTTCTTTGCATTCATTAATATTTCACTATTATTAAAAAGTGTATAATTTTGTCATAAGTCAGGACATATAGCTGTTTAAAAAAGGGGAAACACTAATTAGAAAAACTTAACTAGCATAAAATATGAATTAAAGTGTTATCTCATACTGGTCACAATTTGAAACCGCAGAGCTCTCATAATGAGAAATTCTCACAAAAGCTGACAGCAATGTAAAAAATACCCTCTAGCAAAGTACAAAAAGTAACTAATGTTACTGTTAGTGTATCTAACACTAATCGAAAGTCACAAAACTCAGCTGGAGAGAACAATATTCACCGATCATTACAGTAAATCAATGCCTTATTTTACAGCATTAAGGAAAATTTCATAGCACATGTTTTTGCTGGGTAAGACATTGATTTTATCAATTCATGCTACCAATTTCAAAGAATGTAAAGATCTTTTACTCAGAAAGAGAAATGTAAACATGTACTATATCATTCAAATGTATAACACAGATATTATTCCAAATTATAGAATTAAAACTACCAATAAAAAGAAATTAATAGTCTTAAAATACTAAAAATTAATTTTAGGATAAACAATATAATTCATACTAATATTCTGGTAAATAGTTATTAATGAAAGTGATTCTTACTTCTGTACAACAACATCCTGATATATAACACTTTCAGCCATTTCAAATGTTTCCACATTCAAAGTGTAAATGTTTCCACACATTGTTCCCATATAAAGAATATCAGAGGAAGAACTCAATAAAATTGCAGTTATTTTTTTTGTCCTAAACATAAAATTAAAGATTAATAAATGAACTGTCATTTATAGTAATGTGTAAGAATACTGATCAAAACTTACAATCCTGTCAGTACAAAAGACTTAATCTCTTCCAAACACCAAATTCCATTTTTCTCATTCAATTCCCATAAATGTAGGCTATTATCTGTACATAAACTTATAAGGCGAGCCTAGAAAATGAATAAACAAACATTAAATTTATATATATTCCAGAATACTTATAGATACATATAAATTTTTTATTACATTTGAAGAGAAATCATACTGCTGGTGAAGATCATTAAATGTACTACTAATACTACAAGCCTAAGTCCAGGCTTGGTTGTTGGATTATTAGATGATGCAACGACTAGATAGATACAGGTTTCTGTGTTAAGTTAGTACTCAATATCTTGAAGGTCAACATCAGTGTAGTTCTTGAGATGGTCTGCATCCATTATCTAATACTTGCACAGTGGGCATCTCAGGAATGAAAAGATATCAATACCAGATAGGTGTGCATATAGTCATGGCTGGTCTTCATTCAAAAGGCTGCTGGAAGACTTACAATCAAAGGAAAACTAATACATTAGTTCATAGGTTTCCAAACTGTCTTATCCGATGGTTTGGAGTTCTACTTATTCCACCTAAAAATCACAACATTGACCCTCTGATCGGAACATCAATTTATTTGCCACTCTGAGGAACATCCATCTGACAGATGGGTATGCAATTTTTTTTTAATTTTATTACCTTAAGGACTGTTTTAAATGTCCTTATTGCTCAGGAAATTGAGTATGGCTCAAATAAGATGTGTGGGGTTAATAAGATGTGTGGGTGTGCTTTTTTTTTCAAGATATATACATTAGACAATTTAATTAAAAAATATGAAACATAAATGAAAATATCGTTTTTAATATTTAAGTCTTTATGAGACACACTATATTAATATATTTTTATCACTAGAATTGTGACTAGTATTTTTATAAAAACTTATTAGAAATTACTTATATTCATGTAAAAATAATTCAAAATAATAATACCAAAAACGAAAAAACTATAGGAACAAAAGTAGTGTAAAAGTAAAACCAACAATGCATAAATTTATAGGAACAGCAGTAAACATAACATTTTTATAGAATACAAATATCACATGTTTTTTTTTGGTGTGTTCCAAGCACAAATAGGAGTTCCACATTTGACGCATTTATAAGACGTCATTCTATTTTTTTTTTCAACGGACAAAAATGACATTTCCTTCTTTTTTTCCAAGGCTACCAGATAATTTTTTTTCAATTCTTCAGGCAAGTTGGGAATCTGTAGTCTTTTTATTCATGTAACTATTGCATAGTGACAAAGCAAGTTCACGTATCAAGTCATATCAGGATTTTTGTTGTTGTCTGGACAGGACACTAAAACATATGCACAAAGGAATATCTGCCTAATAGACGGTGACAGATAAGAAAAATCGCCCATACCGTGAGTTGAAAAAAATCGCCAAGTACCACCACATGTTCCTCTCATTGGGTAGAGTCCAATTGAAGATGTCAAGGCAGCCCATCCCAAAAATCACACCACAGCATTATCTACAGGCATCAAAGCAAATCATCCTTGTCTGAGAGATGGATGTTCTAGTCAAAGGGTTAACTTGAGACTTTAAGGATTATAGAAGTGATAGAGGCTGGGCAAACAGTGTGCCCAGTTTGGCAAGGGAGTATGTTTTTTAATTGCCTGTGATGATGTGGGTGGGAATCCATTGAAACTTTCGATTTATTTCTTGCAAGATGTTTTAGTGCTTTCCTGCACTTGATTGTCCTTTTATAGTGTTTGTCTATGTTGCAGGATAGTTTTATATAACCACATGTACAAGATATACTGAATTGCTGCTGCTGCTGCTGCTTGTATGGTAGCTGTTTCTATATCATAATTGCTTATGGTAGCTTCTATGACATTGTGACCTTTGAAAAGGGGGTAGTAGTATAGGCAGCACCCGTTTCTCCCAAACCAGTAATTGAGTATAGATATAAAACAATTCTTGTTTTGGAGATTTTTTATTGCTGGTCTCAATGATTGCTTGTTTAAAATCTACATCCAGACATACATGTTAGGGTAAGGTAGTGGTTCTTTTAGGTATTAGCTTTTGTAAGGTTATCATGCATTATTCGTACCTTCATTATAATTATTAATAACTAAAGTAGCTTTGATGTGTAATTATTAGCATGTTATGAATAATTCATTTTAAAACAGTCTTTTCAAAAATAATTTTAAAAAGAAAGAGAAATATGTTTAGAACATTTGGAGAAATATATTTAAATAATATAATAGCTTTAATAATAATATTTTAACTAATAACAAATATATGTTTGACTATATTTATAAATATGTATACTTTAATGTTATGCATTCACATTTGTTGCAAGTTGTTGTGACAAAAGAAAGGCCAAGTAGCAAACAAAGAATTTATTTACATAATTTAAATGTAAGAGAGAGGGTGCCCATTTATGTAACCTTTCATACAAATTATTAGTTATTTTTAGAAAATACGAGTTTAAGAAAAAGTTTTAACCACTCAGTAAGGTACACATAAACTATTTAAATATTCTTTTCTCATCATTAAATTAGTGAAAATTTGAAGGCCTAATCCTCTTTAAATGAGGAATCATGAATAAATTTGTCAAAATATAGGCTTTAGTCCTTTGATACAAAATGAAATGAGACTAGAAATGAGAATGAAATTATGATATCGATAAGAATATATTAAGATTAGAAATTTAAGTAAATATTGTTATTATAGTAGTAGGCAACCTACTACTATAAATATATATATTTACAAAATTCAATAAAAAAATTTTATAATCCCCTAATTATTAAACAAAGCTTGATTTTATTTTTTTTTATTTCGAATGGCAGATTATGAACAGTTATTAACAGAGTTCATCAATCTCCCTAGTACATTCACCGAAAAGCAGGTATCTCTTTTTAGTGCGGCGCCATATAGGCGGATACCAATCGCCGCAAGTAATTTTGATGCCCAGTTTCCTCCCTAGAGGAAGGCACCTGAGCTCTGACGATCCAAACCTGTACTAGGATTTAATTTTGCCTAGAGCATCCCCCTAGGGATCTTTTACATGCCGTATAATCATACGACATGGCTGCTGTCGATTTTCTGCATCATGAAAATCCATCAACTAGGACTGGGGTCGAACCCGCAACCTTGGGTACAGAAGGCAAGTGACAAACAAACCACGCCACCCAGCCATAATTGAGTAGTGTAAAATAAATGTGTTGTGGAGGTAATAAAAGTATCTCACAAAGTATTTAATTTATGATACATATATAGATAAAAAGTATTAAAATAAAAGGAACTTGAAAAAGAAATAATTCTTTTACAATTTGTGTTATTAATAAAAATATTCTTTCTTATATTACTAAGAAATGACAAAATATGACAATTTTAAATTTGATTAACTGATGCAATAAATAAAAAAAACCTTAACACTGGAATATTATTCAATGAAAATTCAGAATGAATTATTCACTAAAACACTTTTTAGTCCACATATTAAAATTTGAAACATTATGAAAACAATCTTAATACCTTTTTAGGGATGAATATAAGATCTGTAATGGATATTTTTTGCCTGAGTTCTGCACAAAATTGTACTCCAGGTGCACCATAACTAATTCAGTTAAGAATTGAAACAAAATTTTACATTGAAAATATAAGAAAGAGAACTTGCTGTTTATTTTTCTTGCTCTTCCCGATTTTTTAAGTCAGATAAAATTAGTTGCACTCTCATATTACCATGAATTGACTAAAAACACTAAAAATTAGCACATGAATACAATTAATAAATAAAAATCTATCAAAACATATTAATAAAGATTTCATATAATTTACATAAATTCTTTAAATGGAAGAGATAACTTAAAAAAAATCTCTCAAAGGATTACAAGCTAGTTTCTTTAATCTTCATTTATAATATATAAGTGTGCATTATATAATATACATTATTTATAATATATTTCTTTGATCTGCATTTATAATAATTCAAAAATTTTAAAAAATTTTAAAAAATGTTTGTATTGTGCAATTAAATTTCTATTGTACAATTCTAATAAATAATACTGTATAATCAAATATTAAAACAAATGTAGAGCTTTCCTTAGTATCATAAAAGAGTAATACTTTTAAAAAAAATTGCTGATGAAATTAAGGATACATCCTTATTAATCCATGCTGAGTTCCAATTGCCATTAAATGTAGAAATGGATCCCATGTTAATGTGGTAGGTTTATAAGGAAATCCAAGAGTAGCAATCTGAAAAGTTGCCAAAACATGCATGAGAATAAGTAGAAATAATAAAACAAATATAAAAACATTTGTGCACATACCATTGACAAATTTTTTTCAATCAAGCTAATAGCGGAAAAATATATTTATGGCTATGTCCCAAAATAGTAATGATGACAACATTTGGTGAAAATGGTTTGCAGTATAATACAAAAGTATCAAAATAAATAACAAAAAACACATTAACAAATAATACTTAAAATTCCCTTTCTTAAGCAAATGAATTGTTCAGTTAACTCTAATTGTCTTTTAATGATAAAACCAAAAATAATTACTAAAACATGGTATCAAAACTAATTCATCGATTACAAGAATCTTTGTCTGTTAACTTTCAGATGATTATATTAAACAATAAAATGTGCAGAACTACATATCCACAACTATTTCATACATAATACATAATTTACAATTAAACAAACAATACATAACCAGTGGGAAGCAAAGTCTTTTTTTTAATCTTATTTCCATGATATAAGAATTGAAGAAACCTTTTTTATCTATTGCAAAGTGAAGAGAAAAAATCTCTCTAAATCATAGTTATACAGCTAGACATGTCAGAGTATTTTCTAAGGTTAGCAAACGACTAACTACATTATCGTATTAAAAATCAACCTATATGCAGGGTTGTTGCCATACTTGCAATATAGGGTTGTTGACTGTGCAGAGCATTCTATGAGCCAATATGGCATGAATTTGAACCACAGATACTTAAGGTCAAGTACTCAAAATTTATAAAATAAAACATTAGTACAAAAATATCCAATAGGTGATATTGTAAAATTACAAAAAAGCTTTTTATAAGTTTAAAACAGTTTGTTCTACTGCAGAATACAGTAAGTTCAAATTAATACCACAAAAAATGCCAAATAATAGTCTTTCAGAAGCATTAAGGTTGTGTTTTCCCCTCAATAGACTTGGTCATTCAAATATCCCCATAACCAGAAGTCAGGAGGAGTGATATCAAACAAGTGCAGAGAAAAACAACTAATTAGACATTCTTCAACGAAAGTTTCCTATAACAATTGCTGTACACTATGATAAATATATAAGGAGGTTCACTATCTGACATAAAAACTGTTTCCTGAAGGCAATTCAATTACTCCAGATTGGGGATCAAAATGATTTTCAATATATTCTGATCTTGTCTAGTGATGAAGTAGCTATTAAATCTAGTAGGAAAATTTTATGGGCCAATGATGAAAATTACAATGAAATCATGCTATACTATACCCTTTACTGAGTGCAATGGCACTTGAAAAAGCAGCAAAGAGATTTCTTGTAGCTCAGATGTAGAGGTTTTGAGTATTCACTCAGCCATTTAAGAGTGAAAGTGTGCTTCATCCCTCCACAGAATATTCTTTATTCAACCAGCTTTAATTTCCAGATATGCAAGGAACTGGAGCCCATATATTTCTGAAACTCAGCACTGTCGGGAAACTCATGAAGATTATGGATTTTATAAGGATAATAACCCAAAATTAATCTCATCACTTCTCAAACAATTGAATAGAGAATATCACTAGTAAGAGAAACAGTTGGTAAACTAACAAAACCATGTGAAAATTGTTTAGATGCTTCCATGAATCCCAAAGTCACTTCTACATATGCAAAATCAACACAATGTCATCCTCTACCAGCTGAGTCGTTTTTGAACTCCCTGCCACCCTAGCCACTTCAAATTGCTATGCCTCCCCAACAATATTTCCAAAGCACCCCTCCTTCAGGTTCTTACCTTGCCAGTTTGGGTTAGAGAAAGATTCTTCTTTAACTCTCTTACTCTTTTTTTCTTTCTTCGATTTTGTTCTTTGGACAGTCTTTCCATTATCCATCAAATATGAACCTGCTGTATCCCGAACTGGCAAGCAGCAGCATAAGGAAAAGATAGTGTGATGGTTTGCCTACTGTTGTACACTTCTTACCTTACAACATCACAGACCAACCACTCTTTTGTGAAATAGTATAGTAAATTCATGAAATTGTTTACAATTAGAGCATAGAGTATACATTATTATATGAACTGCTACCAGCTTGTTCATTAATACATCACTTATCGCTTTACTATCTATTACTTTTAGACATCTTTATACTTTGTTGAGTCACTGTCATTGTGCTTGTACAAATAAAGGTTTTCTTTGAGCTTTGATCATTGCAAAATCCCTAATGACATCAATGTAATATCACTTTGAGTATATAGCAACATCAACTGTTTAGTTTTTCCTTTTCCATGTGGTAGAAGTTTCTTATAGTTCTGCGCCCATATACACACAAACACAACACATACATGATTCACTAGGCGGTGTGTGGTTTGTTCACTGTAATTTTAATTTTTTCTCTTTTTTCGCCCTTCATTTTCTTGCACCCCCCAAATCTTTTGCACTCTAGGCACGTGCCTAGTATCCTAAGCGGAAAAGCGGCCCTGTCTACCGGGTAAAATACCCAGCTACCTGCTTCTTTAAAACTTTTTCATCATGTCCCGTACAGCAGTATGTGTCATTGATCTATGGCGTATCTTTAGTCAATGAAATGCTCTTAACACAGAATGGAAGTGCTCTTCATTCTAGTAAAACAGTTTCACTAACACAACTTTGTTTTTTAGCACCAATATCATGCAACAACAGACTAAATAGTCATCTGTGCTTCACTTGTCTAGTACTTTCATCAGACTTATCATTTGCATATATTGTGAAGATACTCTGTTTGCAAATCATGTTTAATAAGTGTTAAAGTGCTACTTCTCAGTGAAGTCATGTTATAATTCTTTATTTCTTAAATCAGGAGTATTAAGACATGTGAACCTGTGAACTTCTTTGTCAGTCTAGTACCTTAACCCCCAACTTGACATCAGGCACATCGCTTACAGCAGGGATGGCGAACCAATGGCATGCATGCCATTGATGGTATGCAACACAATTACTTGGGCATGTCTCCCACCCAAACGGTTAGCATTTTAGTTCAAAATAACAAAGTTCACTATGAAATATTACGAATAAACCTGAGTGATCAGTCTCGATTTTACAGACATATGCCAACATTTCAAAGAATTGAATGTAAAGCCTCAAGACACAAATAAAAAATATTATCTTCAAAAGGGATCTCAATGCTTTTGATGCTAAATTGAATATTTTCAGAAACGATATTATTACAAGAAACTACTAGTACTTCCTGAACTTAAAAAAATCAGACAAAGAAAAAGTTATTCAAGAACCTTTTTCCATAATTATTATGTACCCTGATGTGACTTCATTTGATAAACTGAGCTTGTCCCAATTCAATTGGAAGAAATTGAAGAATTTTAAATGCAACTGCGCTTCATTTCCAGTCTAGTTCAATATGGATTCAAAAATTTATAAAATCAAGAAAAATGTTGGAATTGATCGAAACAGAAAATTAACAAGCAATATAAGTAAACATTGTCAGTAAAGAAATTTTGGAAACATGGAATTTGATTCCAGAGACATTTAACTGTTTGAAGAAGCAGGCTCATGCTTTTTTAACCATGTTTTCATCTACTTATGCCCGAGAATCATTATTTTCAGAGATGAATGACATTTAAAACTCACTTAGAAAACCATTTGGCAGATGACTCTAATTCAGCATGTGTTCTGCTAAAAGTAACATCTTACAATCCAAATGTAAGTTATTTGTTATCTGATTGGCAACAGCAGAAGTCATACTAATGTTAGTTTAATTTGAATTACATGTATATCCAAAACAATTACTGCTATACAGTGCAAAATGTATTTTTTAATAGTAAATAGAGTTTTGAGTGATAAGTAATTTTATTATTTTCCCGAAAATCACAAGTCAAAATTATTTGACCACACATCTATACCCCCCCATTAAACACTTTTTTAGAAAAAATGGATTGTTGATCCGAAAAGGTTCACCATTCCTGACTTATAGTGTTTGCAATTCAAATTCTAGT
The DNA here is from genome assembly GCA_019973935.1 of Trichonephila clavipes. Taxonomy (NCBI): domain Eukaryota; kingdom Metazoa; phylum Arthropoda; class Arachnida; order Araneae; family Nephilidae; genus Trichonephila; species Trichonephila clavipes. The sequence goes on along the minus strand of BMAU01018153.1, from coordinate 1,365,174 downwards.
CATTATAACCCATACAATGCCACCTATTAGCAATTTTATGTATTAATATTTCATTTGATAAATCTCTAGTGCATGATTTCAAGTGCCCGTGGTTCAAATTTCAAGCCATTCTTGTCCAAGAATATATCAAGAACAACTCTCTACATATGGAAAGTTTAATTATGACCCTGCATTTTAAGACAAACATATATCAAAAAGTGTATATTTATTATTAGATGCATGTATTTCATAACAAAAAATAAGGATTTATAACAAAGCATGAGAATATATCCTAATACAAAAAGTAAGGCTTCTTACCTTAGAAAAAGTAAAAAAATCTTCAACAGATTTTGCAATTTCGGTGTTTGATTGTTGATTTTTATTAACTTTAAACTTGAACATTTTGATACTGGTCAAAACTAAAAAAAGGAAAAAATTAATTTTTTTAAAGCTTCAGAAATTGTGCAAACAAGCATCAGAACAAAATATTAATTTGAAAATGCTATAAAAATTTAATACCACACAACAGATGAACACTAAAAAATCTAGAATTTTCTTTAAATGCAATGTATACAGATTCTTATATCAACTTTGCAATATAAATTAAATATTTTATCAATCTTTTTAATTTCTTAGCTCTATATTTTAACTGCAGGCCATTAAAAGAAAAAAATTAAAATAATACAAACAGAAATGTTTTATTAGTAAAAGAAAAAAAAATGTATAAATTACAGAAAACGAAAATATAGTTTATGCTGGCCTGAATTAGTTCCCAATTTCAGTGTCTTTAAATGTTACCCCTCCCCTCCCCCCCAAAAAAAGTCTCATTTGTATAACTTCATAAAAGAAACACTTAAGCATAAAATTTTAATAAATGAAAATAAAAAGTTCAGTTTTTAAAGCATATTTTGCATATCACAGAAAATAAAATATTTTTACATTAACAAATGTAATAAATATTTTACAGGAGTTAATTTATAAATGAATAATCTCCAATGAGAAGAAATTGCAACAGCAATAAAAAGATTTCCAATTTATATTTCTGAAAAATTCCCAATTTTAAAAATATAATTGACTTGAATAAGATGAGTATTAGAAACTCTTTAGTTAAATTGCCTGAAAAATAATTCTTAAATCTGGGTCGAAAGTAATGTTTCTAAATTTTATAGATTCTTTAAATATATTTTTAACCTAATTTAATTAAAATATGAATAAACATCTACAACATTTGGGGAAATATGCAACAAAATTGAAGTTCAAATCATAAAATGATCCAAAAATGTGAAGTAAATTAATCACTATATAAATCAGAGCTCCGCAATCCTTTTATTGCCGTGGACTGGTCAATGTTTGATAATTTTACCACGGCCTTCCAGGAGGAAGATTGTTTGGTTTAATAATTTTACTTAATTGTATTCAAATATGCCTTGAGCATAAAAAAGTTACATCAAAAAATGAATATAAAGCGATTTAACATAGAATATATAAAGGTTTCCATAAAAATTCACACAAACCTTACAGAAAAAATACACCACAGTAAATAAAATGGAAATAATTTAATGTTCCTTGTGTGGCCCCGTACTATTTGATCCATGATCCAGGGAGTTAAGGACCATTATTATAAATCATGCTGATATATTTGTGGTGAATCATCATTTTAAACCAGCATCACCAGCAAAAACAAGATAATGTGTTGAAGCTTGATTGCATACACCACAGAAATCAAATGCAGGAACATTTGCATTTATCAGTGATGTTTAAATATGTAGTTATATAAATGAAAGTAGATATCTCACTAGTAGTTTGGATAGTGTAAGCAAATGTAATGATATGCTAATGTTAAGTCATAAAACGAAATATTTCATATTTAAAAGAAAAATATTTTTAATTAAATTTATTTTAGCATTAACTTTTTTTGAACACTGTAATTTTAATACTTCAATTTCTCTTTTGCCTTCTGCATGAGTCCAGAAGTGGTTTTGCACTAACTACTCATATTCAAAGGTCTAATTCAGTTAACTAGATGTTAGAAGTAATGACAAACTTTACAATTCTGAATCATGTGATTGGGTGATAGACAATATCTGAATTAGCACTTCACTTCATAATTACTTGCATTCAGTTATATATGAACTTTTTTTATAAATTACAATGGGTTTCATTTATATCATGTTTATTTAAAGCTAAATTTGAAAATTCTCCATTTCTAAATCATGATTTTATTGCAAGGTCCACTAAAATTCCTAAAGTATATTGAAGAATGCTACTACATTATAGAAGCTCCCCTAATTACAAGACACTGGGATAAAAACCTATCAATACCAATGCTTGGGATCAAACATACTGTACAGATCATTACTTCTTTATTTTCTTGTTAAAAAAATACACTGAATTATAACAAAAATATAATAAAATGATGCATGTGATGTGACCCAAATCAACATATTTACTATTTTTCTAATTTGTCCTATTTTAAAGAAAAATACCAATTCTTTTTTTTTAGTACTTACACACACATACTATACCACTGACCAATTTTGTCAATCATCATTTATGGGAAAGCACAATTATTGTGTTTGCACAAGCATGGGAGCAGTTTTCTACAATTGGATGTATATCACAGCATTTGGCGACTTTCATTTAGCAAACTGGTCAATAGTAAAAAACACAAGTACCTTTTTCATTTTTATTAAAAAATTAGATAGAAAAGTTTCCTTCAATGGTTAGAATATCTATGACATACAGAGGAATTTTCTACATAACCTTTTTCAGCTAAAGTGTAGAATAGCAAGCTACTAGAATTTAACAATATTTATCTAGATGCTAGAATGAATTCGTTTCTTCATTACTCTCGATTGATTGATTGATTTAATATTAACGTCGCACTGTTCAGCTACACGAGGGCTTTTGGCGACGGACCACGTAATTTTGAACCATGGTCAAGTGACGTGGACGACACCAGAGCTGGCACCCCCTCTCTCTAACTACCACACCACACCAACGGGAGGACGTTTCAGCTCTCGACAGATTTAACGTGCATCGCTGCCCTACACGGCGGGTCTTTAGTGGTACTGGGATCGAACTCATGACCAGGCAAGCCACGATCCGATACCTATACCACTCGGCTACCGCGGCCACTCATTACTCTCGAAACACCTATCGCTACATATAGGTAATTTGGCAACTGATTCTGGTCAACAAAAAATTGGCTTTGTCAAGAGGCCTCTATTTTACACTTTAATCTATTTTTCTAAGTGTACTATTCATGTCATGATAATGTAACCCCTTTTAAATTTTAATATGGATAAAAATAATATTATACATACCTCAAAATTTATTTTATTAACTTTCCATTTCTAGCATGTGCCTATACATTAAGACAAATTTAACACATTGAAAAATCCAATGAGAAGTAAGCAGAAAAATGTTTGACCTAATCAAACACAAGGCAACAAAAAACACAAAAAAGAGCTTAAAATAAAGGAATCATTAAATGATGTCTTATTTTTCTCTTCTGATGGATTTAAATTACTGGGATTAAATAATAATAAACTAATACACCTCAAAATCCTAGTGTGATCAGAATATCACTTACAGCACTAAGTAATTTAAAGAAACAACTTTTCACTGATCGTAGCATAATACAAATTAAGATTATGCAAATTACATTTAATTAAAAGGATCACATGTTAGAAGTATCAGTGTTTCTTCTATATATGCTATCATTAAAGTGTAACAGCTATTAATGCATACTTAGTTTTAAACTGCAGATTACTAAATTCAGTGCTTACGTATTAGCGTCACTACAGTGAAATTGGCACTACAAGAATTGCGCCTTGATATCAAAACAACAAAGATTCTTACATGTTTTATATGAAAAAGAATTCAGTCAAATTGTGGAGGAAAATAGCAATAGCTCGATTTGTGTGGAGCCAGTTTGGCTGCGGTGACGCTAATAAGAAAATACCTTTAATTCATAGAAAATCTGAAGATTACTTAATTCAAATTCATTTGAGGAATATATGTTAATTTTAGAGAAAGAATGTACTTTTATTGTTATTTTGGTTAATTTAATTAAGATCCTATTTGGAGACCATAAGGCTCAAGTGTAGTATTAGGAGGGCCACTTTGGATTTGGCGATTTTTATTCAAATGCAATAATGACACAATGAATTCATTCAAAAATTTCTAATAAAAAATTCCTAATAAAGTACCTTGGCCACCGCTTTTAGTCGCCAAAAAAAAGGTCTGTGCCAAGTCCCCCCCTCCCCCTCCAATGCTACACTTTAACCGACCGTAATCATTTCTATTTAATAAAAATGCAATCCATAATTTTGTTTTAAAATAAAATTTTAAGAGAATTATGGGAATAAAATATTTTATATTCCAGAGTAACAAAAATTTATTGCTTGGGAGAGTTTTAGGCTAAGCATTGTATTTTGATTTTCTATGACATTTAATTTGTAGAAGTTGTTTTTTCTAACAGCACACGATTGACAGTGTCAGATTGAGGCCCACAAAATTCATCATAGCAAGGGGCTAGATAACCTCCAGTGTTAGTTGCAGCTGTACACACCATGTAGGTGACAGTGCATTTTGGGTTTATTCTACCCCAATTTTGAGAGAGAATCCCTGCAGAATGATCAGGAGGCCTCCCACCTCTCTCCTCCTTTCACCGATCTCATGAGAGGACCTATGGCTCGATGAATATTTAGAGTGCCCCAATGCACTCAAAATATTAATTGAACATAAACACTATACATTTACAAATATCTGTGCCTTCTGGATTTGAACCCAGGCACTATAGCACAATAGTCAGTATCACTAACCACTATACCATATGTGCAATACCCTGACCTGATTTGTCCTTTAGAGAATTCAAAGAAGGATTTTTAATGAAAAAGGAAATCTCCCACTGTAAAAATATCAATATATTAAGCAGCAGTAAAAAGAGTTGCTACTGGCCAATGTTTTACGAAATGTGGTTTAATAACCATGTGACTTAATGATCATTCATCATAACTTTAAATAACAATCTTCTGTCTTAATACAAGGAATATGCAAAGCAATGTTAGATGCTTTGCCAAAAAATATCAATCTGAATCAATATAAAAAACTCTACAAAATAATTTTCTTTATTTTTTTTAAAAAAACATTTATACAGAAAATGCTAACATAGATTATTTCCACACATTGCTTATTTACAGTAAAAAAACTGAACATAATTTTAAAACATGCAAAATATTGGTTATTGAGATTTTATATAAAAAAATTATATTCATTTATTCTGATGAATAACTCTTTTCTTCATTCAAAACAAAATTTCATAGCACATTTTACATAATAGTACAAAAAAAATGCTCAAAAACACAAAATATAAACAAATTTTTAAGGACTTTGTGACAAGCAATAATAATTTTAATTCAAATTTTCTAAATGTTCAAAATGTTCAGCTCGTTAATAATTATAAGATAGAAATTTAAAAAATATGCAAACTAACACTTTAACACTAAATTATTCAGAAGAGCATTGCATTTACTTACTTAACAATTGCAGAAATACCATGTAATACAAAAAATACAAGATTTTAAAATAGTTAATATATTTACTTTATGAAAAATAAAGTGTTTAAAAAACTTATAATTAAACATTTACAAATAATGCAATTGGTACATTTTTTCAAAATATGTATTTCTTGATAATTATTAATCTACAAAATATTTCAGTAATTTTTTTTACTTGTTCAGTAAAATTTATTATAAAAGAATAGATAGCAGAGTTAAAAATGAAAAATAAAGTTTAATGGAGGAATCTCAAACTTTATTCTTATTAAACAATAAATATACAAATAATGGCATAATCCTTGATAAATATTCCATACAACTGTGACAAATGTTACTGCTTTAAATATCTGTGTTTTTTGACAAATAAAGAAAAATGACAGTTCATTTTTATAACTTCAAATAAATTTACAATTCACAGACATTTTATTAAACAAATTCAACTAGCCCAATTTTAAAACTAAAAATTCAAAAACATTCTAAAAGTGACTTAAACCGCTGAAATATCAAATTAAATTTTGAAAAATAAATTAATTTTCATAATTCAACCAAGTTAACATTTCTCCAAATTAATTTTACTATATAAATTTCACAAACCAACATTGAGAGAGAGAGAATTAGTGTTACATAATAACTGTGAATATAATTTAGTTACTGTGCAAAGTCGAAAAAAGCGTTGTTTACATAAAACTTTCCGAAGCAGATGTAAATAAAATTTTTAAAAAGTAGATATAAATTTTAAAAAAATCGAATTCTTACTCAATTTTATAACTTATTAATCCTAAAATAAGCCAAAATGATTATTATTCAATTCTTCTTTTCATTTTCAATAATTGTTAAAGAATATTTCCATTTTTTTATTTACAAACATATACAAACACAAAACAGTAAAACAATAACACTTAAGAGCCGACGACCGAAGAAGTTACGGCCGCAGTTAAAAAGATACAAGAGAACAAAAGAATCTACTATGCAGGTGTGCAATAACAACTCAGCTTTTCGTCTGCTGTTTTTAGTTTCGTTTAAAGATATTTTCAACGCTCGAAATCGAAACAATACAAAGAATTATTTTGTGGAAAAATATTTCTTTACAAGTATAAATAAAATTCAAATTCTTTCGCAAATGCCTTCATTGTACCAAAGTAAGAATAAAGGCATAAATATGTATAATTTATGAAACTGTATATTTATCGTATTTTTATGTGTATTGTGTTTTATCTCGTTAGACATTTTCTGTCTTCCTTATGAAAAGTTTATAACTAAATTTTTAGTCTCTATACTGACAACATTCTTAGTGAAAACTTTTGATTGTGTGATAAAATACTCCTTTTTTCTGAAATTGAAACAAATAAATTCATTCCTGTTTACCTCGTTTTCAGTACTTTATTATCATTTTGTTTCTATTCAGAAATTTAAAATAAGAATTTCATTGGAATAAAATGTTCTTTTTATTTATTCTAAAACTGTATTCATACTAAACAAAGTATCAAAAATTGTTCTTTTATCTCTTAGAAGGAATTTCGACAGACAATCATGCAGCCTTTTGATATATTAGGGGAAAGAATCCTAAAAATTATATTAGAAACGGCTTTTTTATTCCTTTGAAATTTTTGTATTGTTTTCAACGTTAAATAATATGAACATATATTTAAGTACAACATATATTATCTATTTTACTGTAAAAATATACTGCATCCTGTCTTTCCCTACAAGCATTCTCTTTACTTTTGTCTCATTTTTACCTATTATTGTACTATAAATGCCAATTTTTACACGTTTTGATGAATAGTGTGTACTATTTTAGTTAAATTAGATATGTATTTTTATGAGATACGATATGTTGTTCACTAATAATTTTGAAACATGAATTTTGTTAAAAATAAACTAAGCAATGAATTTAAGTTATAAAAATAATTTCATCAATAATATGTTTTAAAAAATTATTAGACCTTTAATCAATTATTTATCAGAACTACGGTGATTAATATTTTACAAAATTTATTTAAGCAGAAATAATTTTCCACAATTTTCTCTTTAAATCCCAAAAAAATTTTAAAATGACTTAAGCATGTTCTAAATATCTTTCAAATTAAAGTTAAAAATTAAAAAGAATTCCCAGCAGTAAAATTTTGATATTAAACTGAATCGAGACTATAAATGAAAGCTTAAAATATACAATGTTTGCATTGTAAAAAATGGTAATAGTTTCAAAACATTTTTTTTTTTTACTTTTTTTTCTCTTCTTTTTAAAATATGCATATGTCAAGATTTGATAAAGATAAACTCACAATGATATGTCTCCGAACATTTAGAAAGTTAATTAATCAAGCCAAACTGTGTAATTAAAAATTTACTAAAAATACAAATGAAATTTTTTTGTTCATTTTTTAAAACAAATTTTAAAAATAGAAAAAGAGAAGATTTTAAGCATCAATAAATCACGTGAGCTTGAATGTTCTCACCTAAAATATTTCTCAAAAATCTAGAATATGTTTCGCAAAAATATAGATTGTCTTTTATTTATTCATTTTTTTTTTCGTTAGATTCACATTCTTTGGTTTTACATGAGACGGCATCGCACACCTCATACATTTATGGATAATTCTGTGCCGTACTAACAAGCCTCTTTATAAAAGCAAGGAATAGAGCTTATGTAATACACAACAGCAGACAAAAAACTAATTATATGATGATACTTTAATGAGAGAAGATACACAGTTAATGAATGATGCTTCGTTTTTGTTTTGTTTTTTTACAATTTTCAACGCCTTATAATACTATTTATCCAGTCATTATAATAAAGAACGTTGACATAAACTCCTGGAATTCCTGGTTGTCCGCAGCCGATCCCCCAAGAAACAAGTCCAACCACGTACCACAAACCATTGCTTGTGCATACTAAAGGACTACCCCCGTCACCCTAAAATAAAATAAAAGGGAACTCTGAATATATTTGTTTGCGAAATTTATTTGATTGTCTGTTAAAAGATACTTTAATTGTCTGTTAAAAATTTGACTTGAAAACTAAGACTCCTACTTCCAATTGATTAATTACTTAATCAAATAAAAAAGCAAGTCTATTATTGAAATACACTGCATAAATAAAAAGAAATAAAAAAAAAGCTTTGAAAATTTCAAATTAAAGAAAAATGTTTGAAGCTGCGTTGCTAATAAATATAAATTTATTGTATAAATTACTTGGCTCTTAGCATTCACAAACATCATTATATAAATATTTTAATTCTGTTATGAAATCCAGTAGTGTACACAGACTTCTCCGGGGGATTACATTCTGAAAAACACTGAGACAAAAGGGCCAAGGGGTAATTTTTATCTTAAAAATTAAAAATCTGTTGGTCTATAAAGGTATATTAACCCCTATCAGTTTCATCAGTCGAGTGTATAAGAGGGGGGAGTTCAACCCCCTCCCTTTTATATACCCCCACTGATTGAATAATTAAAATTCTGTAAAATTTTCATGAAATTTTATTGATATTCAAAAAGAATTTTATGTGAATTTATATTTCATCCTAAAATATGTCATGGCAAGTATGTGTGAACTGGAAATATTATACATTATATTTATTTTACTTACTGTACAAGCATCTTTTCCCGCTTCTCCACCAGCACAAAGAAAACCTGGATGCAATTTGAAGTCAGGTCCTAAATTAGTGCTTCTTAATTCAGTGCTGCACATAGCTCTACTAACCACTGGTACATCTACTTCTTTCAAAACATTTTGGTATTCCCCTTTTGGACCTAGAAAACAATAATAGATACAAATTTATTTTAATAATTATAGTTATTGTTCGAATAAAGGGAATTCAAAATATTCATCCTTTGATTAATGATTATTGCCGTAACTAACGACACATCATAGCAAAAAAACATCAATGCGTTCTTTAAAAGCAATTATGGGTATCAACTTTTGTAATGTAAAAAGTATGTTTTGTATTGATATTTTGTATGTTTTATATTTAATATGTGTAAGGTATTTCGGAAATATACTCACAGCTTTATTGTTCTTTGTTTGTGTTTAAACTATGGAATTCAAACTGTTTCATATTGAAAGTAAAACGCTCGGGGATACTGCATTAATAAAAATTATATATATTAGTTCAATTCAAGCGAATCTTTAAATACGTTCTTTGTCGTATGGCCTCCCAAAAGGTAAAAGTAGCAAAATAAATTTCTCATACTTAAATTTATTCTCGATGAATAACCTCTCTTGCAGTCCCTTTTCACTCATTTCTAATATTTGTGACGTGTCATATCCACATCTTTCATTAATCATCTGGGGAAAAATATTTCGTAACAATTGTATGCCTATAAAATCATTTCTCGTAGAAAAACCGTGATTTGTGTAATTTGAGTGCTGTTTAAATTCCAGCGAAGGGAGTACAGTAGTTGGTCATTAGGCTGCTATTGGTTAGATTATCAAGTCAACATCTGAAGTCTTCCGAGTTCAGGAAGGAGATCTTTAGTCCGAGTTATCAAGTTATACAGGTCAAGCCGTGCTTTACGCTGTTACATCGGATCGAATCTAGAGATAAGTGATCCAATTATTTATTATAGATATTTAGTAATTAAGTTAACCGCTCCCTCGGTTTAAGACATTTCTTGATATTTGAAAGATTAATAAAAATATTGATTTTATCATAAGGTCTCGGTGTCTCCAACTTCACCAGAGACCACAGGGTCCCAACACATTCATCTCACAAACAATTGCATGAAACCAGCATTTAGATTCAAATAACTTAACTATTGGTCCATTATACCAATTGTGATTCTAAATATAAACATACCTTAACATACTAGTAAAAGAATCTTTATTTTTTACAAGTGTCAATTTATATATATTATAATCATCAAATCACCAAAGGTTATCTTAGAAAATTTCTAATTCGTGCCCAAATGGACTAAATCTCATATTGTTCAAAATCATCTTTAATACAGTGATTTTTTGTTTTCTCATTTTTTCCCCTAAAATAAAGGTATAGTTTTTTTTCGTCCTGGTATTAAAATGGCAAATGGTATTAAATCTGCAGATTTTTAAATTTCAGATTAAACGCGTTTAAGGTATCCGACTACGTTCGGAACCGTGATTTTGAAAAAGTGCATTAATGGATAATGTTCATGATATTTAGTGTCACTTAGATTAGAATACATGTATAAAATTGTTTTAAGGACTTTTTAACAAAAAAAAGTATTTAAATACAATATTTTGGCAAAAAATTAACTTAGAATAATTTTTTTTTCAAAATGTTCTCCTTTTGTGAACAATGCTTCTGTTATAATAATATTTTTCCTGTATATAGCTCAGACCTCTGTACAGAGGCTCAACTATAATTTTTGAAAAATTCACATTATTTTCAGAGTTATAACCAATTGAAATAATTATCAGCATTTTTTTCTTAAAATTTCTCCCCTCTGTTGTCGTAAAACATGCATAAACCCACTTCTAAGTTATAGATTTCAAAAATTCTAGTTGAGCCTTTGTACAGGTGTCTGGGCTATATACAGGCAAAATATTATTATAATAGAAGCATTTTTCACAAAAGGAGAATATTTTGAAAATGTGTGATTCTATATTCATTTTTTGTCAAAATATTGTATTTTAATAATTTTCTTTTGTCAAAATGTCCTTAAAACAACTTTATATATGTATTCTAATCTAAGTGACACTTAATATCATAAATATTATCCATTTACACGCTTTTGCAAAATCACTGTTCTGAACGAAGTCGGATACCTTAAAGTTCGAAATTCCAAATTTTAATTGTAATGATGAATAATGATAAAAAGAGACTTTCAATTCTTTACAATCGTGTTCATTATATAAATGTTATAAAATACACCATTTAAGTATTATACTGTAAAATGGTTCAAATGACCATATCTATATATATAAAAATGAATGTTTGTATGTATGTCATCAATGTACTCAAAAACTACTGTACCGATTCTTATGAAAATTGGTATATATATGAACTTTTCCACGGAGAAGGTTTGTATAATATGCTCATTGATGCCACTCGCCACCAGGTGGCGCTGCAGAGTAGCAACTTCTGCCCCGTTCAACCGATTGTCATGAAAATCATTATGACCATGTATTTTTACACAGAGGAAACGAATATGATATTCGTATTAATGGAAGTTACCACCAGATGGCGCTTCCATGTATCAAGTTCAATACTGATTTTAATAGATATCTATACGAATTCGTATAAATAAAAGTTCTCAAAATATATTTTTGGTGCGATAAGTAAAATAAAACTATAAACTTTCTTTTCTTCTCTATCTCTTCTTCTCTTCTCTTTCTCTTCTCTTTCTCTTCTTCTCTATCTCTTCTTCTCTTCTCTCTCTTTCTCTATTCTCTTTTTCTTCTCCTCTATCTCTTATTCCCTTCTCTTCTCTTCTCTATCTCTATAAAAATGATTGTTTACCTGTATGTCTTTTCTAGAATCGTAAACTATGTATTGGATTATGTGAAGATGTCATTCTAATGAATTTCATTAATTGTCGTTACAGTTCATGCTGATATGAATTGAAACAAATGAAGCAAACGATAGATGACATTTCGAGTCGAGAGTGACATAAGAATTTGTGTAGTTTGTGAAATTCATATCTAGCTTACATTAAACAGACAATAATGTGCGTATTTTTATATTTGGGAGAGTTTTTCGAATAATTTTGTGCATTTCATCGTAAGCTGAATTAATTTAGATAAATACTTCAATCGGATTGAATATTTGTAGTTTCCGTGAGCTGATTATATTCATTTTCTACAGTGAATTTACGAAGATCATCGAATGTGTATGTGAAGGATTTGACTGCTGATTGACATTCCGAACGCATTTGCTGTGCGGTTTTTTTTTCTTATTAGCATCTTATACCATCTGCGACTTTGCGACGTTTTATAAATTCAAAAGCATCACGTCGTTCCTGTATAATTATGCCTCCAAAGCGACGAGCAATTGGCCGATCTACACCTCAAGCACGAAAGAGAAGAGCATTACGAGCCTCAGAATCAGACGAGCAATGAGCATTAAGGCTGGAAAATCTTCGAGTACACGCCACTGAGACCCGTTCGTCTGAATCGTCTGACCAACGAGAAGTAAGATTAGAAACTGATCGAATACGTACTAATCAGATCCGTTCTTCTGAGAGAACTGAATTACGGGAAAGAAGGCTGCAAAATGTTCGGATAAGCACTGCTCGATCAAGACGAACACTGCACCCTGATTTGAATCTTAGTGCATTCCATTATGACAGTAATAATGATTAGAGTCTTCATCAAAATGTCGTCATTGGAAAAATGGATAAAATTTGCATGTATTGTAGTGCACTCAAATTTAAAAATGAAACGCGTGGAATGTGCTGCGCCAGTGGAAAAGTTAAGCTACCAGAATTACATTCACCACCCGAACCACTGTCAACGTTTCTATCTGGTGTTACACGTGTGTCGAAGCATTTCTTGGAAAACATCCGCAAGTACAATTCATGTTTCAAAATGACATCGTTCGGTGCAACGAACATCGTGCGCGAAAATTACATGCCGACATTCAGAGTCCAAGGACAAATTTATCATCATGCCGGATCGCTTCTACCATTGCCGGACGCAGATAACAAGTTCCTTCAAATTTATTTTATGGCAAACAGTGATGAGCAAATTGAACAACGATGTCATTATAATGCGGGCACTAGACGAGAAATTGTGGGTGCGTTACAAGGCCTTTTCGATCAACACAATGAATTAGTTCGGTTGTTTAAAACCGCTATTCAACGAATGCCAGCCGATGACTATGCAGTTGTGATTCGAGCAGACAAAAGACCCGTTGGCCAACACGAGAGACAGTTCAATGCACCAACAATCGATGAAGTGGCGATCGTTATAGTTGGCGAAGAATTTGAATCGCGCGACATAATTCTTCATCGCAGAAGTGGTGACATTCAGCGAGTCTCCGAAACTCATCGCTCATACGACGGAGTGCAGTATCCGATTCTGTTTTGGCGAGGAGATGATGGATATCATTTTAACATCAAAATGATAAATCCACAAACAGGTGAGGGAACGAATAAGAAAGTCAGTGCCATGAATTATTATTTGTATCGACTGATGATTCGTCAAAACGCTGAGAACCACATTCTGAAATGTAGACAATTGTTCCATCAATATATCGTCGACATGTACGCGAAGATTGAAACCGAACAAATATTATATATTCGATTGAATCAAACCGAGTTGCGTTCTGAACAGTACATCCATTTACGAGACGCAATCGTTAATGATGGTAACGTCAATCCAAACGAATTGGGAAGAATGGCCATATTACCATCTACATTCACGGGGAGTCCACGGCACATGCATGAATACGCACAAGATGCGATGACATACGTTCACGCATATGGTCGTCCAGATTTGTTCGTCACCTTTACATGTAATCCAACATGGAATGAAATTAAAGAACTTCTATTAGTTGGACAATCATCTTCGGACCGCCATGACATTACCGCACGCGTATTTAAACAAAAATTGAAATGTTTTATGGATTTTATTATCAAGCATCATGTTTTTGGAGAGACACGCTGCTGGATGTATTCCATTGAATGGCAGAAAAGAGGATTGCCACATGCGCATATTTTGGTTTGGTTTGCAGCGACCTTACAGCTCAACATAACGACTCCAAAACTGAACTGAATTGATCTGTTATTCTTGTAGCGTGCCTGATTCACCATGTGTTGTAGTTTTTAGAAGTTTACCTCTTAATTGCTCATTTAATCTTTAAAGTTAATAAATGTTTATTGGTATTTAATTCAACCGTGTTGTAGTGAAGAATGCCTAACCACGCAACGTGAAACCGTTGAAGTCGCTCGTATTGCGTTGCGGCTGCCGCCGTTTTGGAAATCCAACGTTCGTCTATGGATTGCGCAATGCGACCATGCATTCACATTCAGTGGTATCTCCAGTGATGATACTAAGTATTCTGCTTTGGTTGCGAACCTGGATGCTGAAACTCTCTCCTACGTGTCGGACATTGTGTTAAGCCCTCCGAACAGTGACAAATATCACACTCTCTCGCAGCGGCTCATCACCCAATTCAGCGACTCGGATACTCAAAAAATTAAGAAACTGCTTACTGACCTTCAGCTAGGAGATGAGAAGCCCAGTCACCTGTTGCGAAAAATGAAAGAGCTGTCTAATGGCCAACTCCAGGATGACTTTCTGCAAAGTTTGTGGCTTCAAAGAATGCCACCACATATCCAGACTGTTTTGTCTGCATCCTCAGAGCCTTTGGATAAACTGGCTATCATCGCTGATAAGGTTTCTGAGGTTGTTGGTGCGTCCTCGACTATCTGTGCTGCCACAACTGTTCCTCCACCATCCCAGTCATCTTCATGCAGTGCTCAGCCAACCATGGACTCTCTCGCCAGGCAGATCCAAGAGCTGTCTCTACAAGTTGCTGAACTGATAAGAGAGCGCAATTCCTCTCGCCACCAACGATATAGTTCTGACCGCCGGAGATCACATTCACGCTCTAGGAGTGTCAATAGAGGAAGTGGCATCTGCTACTATCATCGCCGTTATAAAGAGCAGGCCCGCAAGTGTGTTTCACCTTGGGCATTTGTGCAAAAAAACGAGTAAGCTCTGTCATAGCTGGAATGGCAGAGCCCTCGCAACATACCAGCCGGTTATTTTTATTAGACCGCAAGTCTGGCCAGAAATTCCTCATAGACTCTGGAAGTGAAATCTGTGTCATCCCACCTTCTCCAAGTATGAATAAATCACCTCAGTCTAACTTCTCCTTATTTGCTGCTAATAATACCGAAATTCCAGCCTATGGTATGGTCCGTAAAGAACTGAACCTGGGTCTGAGGCGACCTTTTATCTGGACTTTCATAATTGCTGATGTATCATCTCCTATAATTAGTGCTGATGTTCTAAAGCACTTCAACCTTTTAATTGACCTTAAGAAAAAAAGGTTGGTGGATGTGGAAACTTCTCTTTTCACTCCTTGTGTTTTTTCAAATATTGTACAGCCCTCAATCCTCACTGTAGATGCAAACATTAGTTTTAAAAACATCTTATCGGAATATCCAGACCTCAGCAACCCTTCTTTAATTTCCAAATCAGCATCACATGGCACAGTCCTCCATATTATTACTACTGGCCCACCAGTCACTGCCAGGCCTAGAAGGCTACACCCTAAACTGTATGATGCAGTGAAGGTAGAATTTGAATTTCTTCTTGCTCAAGGCATTATTAGACCTTCCAAAAGTCCCTGGAGTTCTCCTCTTCATGTTGTGCCCAAATCTGACTCTACAGTTAGACCTGTTGGGGATTACCGGCAGCTGAATTCTGTTGCTGAGTTTGACAGCTACCCCATGCCTTATTTGAATGACTTTGCTCATGCACTACATGGCAAAAGGATATTTTCCAAAATAGACATTTTTAAGGCATTCCACCAAATCCTATAGCTGAGTGTGATATTCCTAAGACAGCTGTAACAACTCCATGGGGTCTTTACGAATATACCCATTTGTGTTTTGGCCTTGTGAATGCACCACAAACCTTTATGCGATTCATGCATGAAGTACTAAGAGGACTTCCTTTTTGTTTTGTCTACTTGGATGATATTTTGTGTTACTCAGAAAATGCTGAGGAGCATCGTTCTCACTTAAGAACTATATTCCAAAGACTGAGCTCATATGGTTTAAAACTAAATATCTCTAAATGTGTATTTGGTGTGACTGAACTCATTTTCCTTGGCCACCTTATCACTCCTGATGGCATTAAGCCATTGCCTGACAAAGTTCAAGCAGTTCTTGATTACAAACAACCAGAGACTGTTGGCTCTCTGAGAAAATTTTTAGGACTGTTAAATTTTTATAGACGTTTCTTGCCCAAAGCAGCTGAACAACAGTATCTTTTAAGTGAATTTTTAAAAGGTTCTAAAGGTAAGAAGGACTCAAAGCCTTTAAACTGGTCTTCTGAGGCAATTACAGCATTTCAGAGGTGTAAACAAGCTCTTGCTGATGCTGCACTTCTTGCTCATCCTTCACCTTCTGCCCCGCTTGCTCTTCATGTGGACGCCTCTGATTATACCATAGGAGGTGCACTTCACCAAGTTGTGGACTCTGAGCTACAGCCATTGGCTTTCTTTTCCAGAAAACTTACTTCATCTGAAAAGTCTTACAGTGCCTACGACCGTGAACTCCTTGCTATCTACTCGGCTATCCGACACTTTCGGTATATGCTGGAAGCTAGAGATTTCACAGTGTTTACTGACCACAAGCCCCTCACTTATGCTTTTAGGCAAAAAAGTGACAAGTGTTCTCCACGGCAGATCCGTCAGCTGGATTTCATCTCTCAGTTCACCACAAATATTGTACACATTCCAGGATCTGACAATATTGCTGCTGATGTTCTCTCTCGTGTTTCTGCAATCACCTTCCCAAGTCAAATTGACTATGACTGTATTGCTGAGACACAACAGAATGATCAGGAGCTTCACACCCTAATAGCATCTGGAACTTCCTTGGAACTCAAAAAGGTAACTTTTCCCAATTCGTCTACTGAAATTATGTGTGATCTATCAACGGGCACAGCCAGACCCTACATCCCAAAACAGCATCGTCAAGATGTTTTCTCTGCTATGCATAATTTATCCCATCCTGGCATACGTCGATCAGTGCATTTGATGAAGCAGCGTTTTGTTTGGCCATCAATCTCATCAGATGTAGCTAAGTGGGCAAGACACTGCCTAGCTTGCCAAAAATCCAAAATTCATCGTCATACTAGATCACCTCTTTCATCATTTCAAGAACCTTCTCAACGTTTTGATCATGTTCATCTGGATCTCATTGGACCTCTACCTCCATCAAATGGCTACACCTATTGCTTGACAATGATTGACCGTTTTTCGAAATGGCCAGAGGCCCAACCTCTCAAAGACATAACTGCTGAGACTGTGGCTGAGGCCTTCTTTTCCTCTTGGGTGTCTCACTTTGGAACTCCTGCAATTCTCACAACCGACAGGGGCAGGCAGTTTGAGTCCTCGCTCTTCAAAGCTCTTAGCAAACTACTTGGTGTTCAGAAGTGTCGTACAACTGGATACCACCCTCAAGCTAATGGGATGATCGAAGAATTGCACCGCCCATTGAAAAGTGCAATCAAATGTCATGCTACTGAGCGTTGGACAGAAGTACTCCCTATCATCTTACTAGGTCTACGAGCTTCTCTTAAAGAAGATATTCTGTGTACCCCAGCTGAATTAGTTTTTGGGACCACTATTCGACTGCCAGGGGAGATGTTTGACTCTTCCAAGCCAGACGATGATGTTGTGAATTTTGTTTCGAAACTTAAGTCTCACATGCAATCACTTCACCCTAAACCACCAAAACACCATGGCAAACGTCCAGTTTTTATCCATCCAGGACTGTTGGAAGCAACACATGTTTTTCTTCGCCGAGACATGTTACGTCGTCCACTTCAACAACCCTATGATGGCCCTTTCAAAGTCTTACAAAGGAAGGATAAAGTGTTTTCCTTGACATCAATGGTAAACGGGTATCTGTATCTATTGATAGATGCAAACCTGCCTTCTTTCTTAACACTGAGGACTTGCAACTACCTCAAACCAAGAATGAAACACCTGCTACTGTGGAACCTAATGCAACAGCTTCAACACCTGCTACTGTAGAATCTGATCCAACAGCTTCAACGCCTACCCAGCCATCTACACGTTCTGGTCGCAAAGTTCATCTTCCAACTAGGTATCGTTGACACTGGAAGTGGAGTATGCAGCGACCTTACAGCTCAACATAACGACTCCAAAACTGAGCTGAATTGATCTGTTATTCTTGTAGAGTGCCTGATTCACCATGTGTTGTAGTTTTTAGAAGTTTACCTCTTAATTGCTCATTTAATCTTTAAAGTTAATAAATGTTTATTGGTATTTAATTCAACCGTGTTGTAGTGAAGAATGCCTAACCACGCAACGCGGCAGGTTAATCAACAAAATTACGCCAGATCAAATTGATCAAATCATCTCATCAGAAATACCAGATAAGCACATTGATCCAAACTTATTCGACGTCGTCACCAAAAATATGATCCATGGCCCATGTGGCGCATTCAACAATAATTCATCATGCATGTCTGATGGGAAATGCATGAAACGATACCCAAGAAAATTGATTTCTGATACTATCACTGGCAATGACGGATATCCACTGTATCGTCGACGATCAGTTGAGGATGGTGGCAAATCCGTCGTTCTGAAAGTACGAAACATTGATATTGAAGTAGATAATCGTTGGATTGTGCCATATTCACCACTGCTTTCAAAGACCTTCAAAGCACACATTAATGTTGAGTATTGCAATTCAGTGAAGTCGATCAAATACATTTGCAAATAAGTCAACAAAGGAAGCGACATGGCAGTCTTCGGAGTAGGGAATGTAACTACTGCACCGCTCGATGAAATCAACCAATACCAACTTGGACGCTACATAAGCAGCAATGAAGCAGTATGGCGCATCTTATCATTTACAATCCATGAACGACATCCAACAGTAATACACTTGGCGGTGCATCTCGAGAAGGGACAGCCCGTGTACTTTACAGCAGATAATGTACGTGCAAGAGCATTGGTTCCACCGGCAACAACTTTAACTGCGTTTTACTCGTTGTGCCAAGATGATCTTTTCGCTAAAACTTTGCTTTATTCTGAAGTACCGAAATTCTACACGTGGAATGCATCGACTAAAAAGTTTCAACGTCGCAAACAAGGTAAAGCAGTTGAAGGACATACCAATTTATATTCCAGTGATGCATTGGGTCGTCTGTACACTGTTCATCCGAACAATACAGAATGCTTCTATCTAAGATTGCTGTTGATCAATATACGTGGACCAATATCCTTCCAAGATTTAAGAACAGTCAACGGTCAGCTTTGCGCTACTTATCGCCAAGCTTGCCAAGAACTAAATCTTCTTGAGAATGATGCACATTGGGACACTGCACTAGCTGATGCATCGAATACTGCTCAACCACAGCAAATACGCACGCTATTTGCCATAATATTAACAACCTGCTTCCGATCTAATCCAAAAGCTCTTTGTGAAAAATACAAGGACTACATGAGTGAAGATATTCTACGTCGTTTGCGCGCTGCGAATCAAAATCCGGACATTCAATTCACACCAAACGTGTATAATGAAGCATTGATTTTGATTGAAGACATATGTTTGACAATCGCTAACAAGGCACTGGTGCAACTAGGAATGCCTGCTTCAAACCGACCTGCAAACAACCTTTTTGATCGTGATTTGCAACGAGAAATACACTATGATTCTGATGAACTGGGGACATTCGTTAGGACAAATCTTCCGCAGTTGATTCTAGAACAACGCATTGCGTATGACAGAATTATGCGTGCAATCACAGAACAAAGCGGTGGACTGTTTTTCATAGATGCACCCGGTGGTACAGGCAAGACTTTTCTTCTTTCACTAATTTTGGCAACCATACGATCACAAAATAATATTGCACTGGCTATTGCATCATCTGGAATTGCGGCAACTCTTTTGGATGGTGGCCGAACAACGCATTCAGCATTGAAACTGCCGTTGAATTTGCAAAACACTGAGGCACCAACATGCAACATCAGCAAAAACTCTGAAATGGGAAAAGTACTCCAAACGTGTCAAATTATCATATGGGACGAATGTACAATGTCTCACAAGAAAGCATTGGAAGCGCTTGATCGTACACTGCGAGATTTCAGAGGAAACAGACGGAGCTTCGGTGGCGTACTCATTTTATTGTCTGGTGCTTTTCGACAAACACTGCCCATTATACCACGATCAACACCCCCTGATGAACTTCATGCATGTCTTAAATCATCAGTTCTATGGCGTCATTTACAGAAATTGACTTTGAAAACTAACATGCGTGTACAACTACAACGGGATGCATCGGCTGGAAATTTTGCAAAACAATTAATGGATATTGGAAATGGACGAATGGAAATTGATGAATCTACACAATGTATCACCCTGCCAGCAAACTTCTGTAAGATAACAGAAAGCATCGACGAATTGGTGCAAAAAGTTTTCCCAAACATTACACAAAACTACAAAAACCATCAGTGGCTCAGTACGCGTGCTATATTAGTAGCCAAAAACATCGATGTCAATACCATCAACTTCACCATTCAGCATGGAATACCCAGTGAAACGACAACATATAAGTCCATCGATACTGTGGAGAATCAAGATGAGGTTATCAACTATCCAACTGAATTCTTGAATTCGCTTGATTTGCCAGGCATGCCACCGCACGTTCTTACACTGAAAATTGGCGTACCCATCATACTTCTTCGAAACATAAATCCACCACGACTTTGCAACGGAACCAGACTCTCAGTCAAGAAAATGATGAACAATGTTATCGAGGCAACAATTTTGATTGGAAAATTCAAAGGTGAAGACGTCCTGTTGCCACGTATCCCAATGATCCCGACAGATATGCCATTCGAATTCAAACGTTTACAGTTCCCGGTACGACTCGCTTTCGCAATGACTATTAACAAAGCACAAGGACAATCGTTACAAGTGTGTGGATTAAATTTGGAGAATCCATGCTTCTCACATTGACAGCTCTATATGGCTTGCTCACGTGTCGGAAAACCTTCTGATTTATTCGTCTACGCACCAGATGGAAAAACAAGAAATATTGTGTATCCCACAGCACTTCAATAAACATCTAATTGAAACTGAGCTTTGTAATCACACAATTTTTTCGAAACGGCTTTGAATGAATTGAATATTTGTGTACTGATTTTCCTTTAAAATTATTTTTCTTAAATTTATTTCAGTTGTTTGCGTAGCAACGCGCGCCGGGTACAGCTAGTATATAAATATTTTTTATGCATTTATAATAAAGTTTTCACTTATAAGATATCAAGAATCAATATATGCTTATCAACTTCATACAAAATTAAAACTATGTAACTGAAATGGTATTTAACATAAGATAAGAAAGATCTCTTACCAAAGAAATCTTTTCCCCATCCACTAACCCAACATTTTTTATTATCAAATACTTGTCCTGGAAAAGGTAGACAGGCTGGAGTAATGTGGGGAATCCTTGCATCTACAGGATCTATCATTCGGATCAAAGCCAGATCGTTCTCCAAGGATTCTGGATCAAAATCAGGGTGAACTACAATTGTGGTGACATCTTTTTCAACATAAGGGTACAATTCGTCTTTTCTATTAACATCCCATTCTCCCAGCCGAACAAGAAGAGGCGAGGTTTTATCCCTTCAAAATAAAGTAAGATAACCATTTTTATAATTGTTTATTTTTTATTGATTTATAGATGAACAAATCGTAATTACTTACTTTTTTATACAATGTGCAACTGTTGCTATCCATTGAGGTGAAATAAGTACACCACCACAAAGATAAAGATTCTTATCACCCACTACTTTTTTTAAAATGGCCACCTGAGAATCCAATAGAAATAAAGTGTTTTAATACAAATGTTAGTATGTATTTTAATAAAAATTTCGTAGTAAAATCTTACTCCTACACACTACATATTGTATAAATCAATTTTTTTAATTTAATTAATTACCTTTATAAAATGAGAAAAAATATGAGTCATATACTTTTAAACACGTTGTTGGCTTCCATTTTTATTAACTCCAAATATAGTTTCCAGATTTGCAGAATTATAAAATAAATTTTATTTTTATGTAATTTCTTTTAAAAATAATGTTTACTTATATAAATTGTTGGTGAATATTAAATCATTTGCAAAAAAAGAAGTATTTAAAATTGTTCTAAAGACATTTTTCTTTCTATATAACTTAGTAAGCTCAAAATAAAGCAAAAAGTCAGTAGTAATAAAAAAAACAATTTAACATTTATTATCATCAATTTTCTTTCTAATGTCAATACTTGGGAAGGGTGAAATAACTTATAAATAAAAATCCCATGGAAATTGGCCAGACAGAAACGATTCACATATTTCAATTTAATAGCCTTAAAAATGATTTCTGACTCACACTTTCTGAAACTTTTTTTCTTTTTTAAATCTCTTTTACGGAAGAAAACACTTGTAGGAAGGATTTAAAAATAAATATACGAATCTTAACATTTTTAAATCGCCAAAAAATATTTTAAAAAATCAAAATAATTTTTTTTGTTTGTAAAAGAACATAGCTTTCTTTATTGGAGATAAAAAATAATAGATAAGTTCAAAAGTTTAATTTCTAAGAAAATGTTTATGAACATAAATAACATTCAGTCATGGAATTTTATTGGGATTCAGTTTTAAAGAATTGATATTTTTTCCAAACATTTTATTAGAAATTTGTACGTATAAAAAAAGAATAAATTCATTTTTCTTAAATATGTTTGATCATTTTAATACTGAAGCACAAGAGCGCTGTTCCTATTAGTTTCAAATAAATTGTTCCAAAGTCATTTTAGAAGCCTAATTATTTCAAAACATTACTGTTCAAAAGCAACTATTGTTAAATGATTGTTTTCAATAATAACAGTGGCAGCACCATTTTGCTTGTAAAATTCGGTCAATTTCAATACAAATATAATTTTAATTTAAAATCGCCCATTTTTCATGCAAATCAATGTATTATTCCCTTTTACAGATTCAGTAATCTTTTGATATTGTTTGAATAATTTTTCAGCGTTTTAACTTATCTTGGAATTTATCTTCAGTATTAAAGCGCATCAAATTATTTTTAAATGATTTCTTTAAAATATACTAAATAAATAATCTCACCGAAGATAAAAATTCATAATTTACTTTAATATAATAGTCGCATTTTTTAAAAAAAAATTCGATAAAAAGTCTATTGATAAAACTAGCGTGTTGGATTTTGAAGAATTACGCGTTTTCTACTAATATTTTGACAAAGTAGTATTGATTGTGACCAGATGATATCTTTTCTTTTCTTTTTTTTTTACAACGTAAAATGCATATACTTTAGTTCTGAATAAATTAATGCTTCCATGGCATACTAATGGTCATGATCACGAACTCCATGCCTGCTTGTCATGAATTTAAACCCTAGTGCTGCTGAAGACCCTCCATGTAAAAGGGGCTAATGCACGTTAAATCTGTCGTGGCTCCAACTCCTCCTTTTGTCGTGGCATGGTAGTTCGGTACCAGGTCAGTGTGATCCTCTCCAGTTGTGTTGATCAAGGTTCAAAATTACGAGGTCCGATGTCCATCACCAATTGCTCTCGGGTTATTTTATGATGCGATGTCAACACACTCTATAACAACAACAAAAAACCGACATACCAAGAAGAAGTTGCCCGATTGTAATGAAATTTCGTATGCGAAGACATTTGCACCGAACATGCAAATGATTAAAATTTGGTGTCCAATGAAGGAATAGCAGAAACTACAGCGCATCGGAACTGCGCACTCAGCAGGTGTCTACAAGATGCGATTCTCAATCTGAGGGTCAAAATTTCTGTTGCATTGCGATTTAAGATACCTTCCAACGACTGAAAAAAATGATTGGCGCAGGATTCGAGCTTATTACGAGCAACTGTCCGAGTTTAAAAGAGGTCGTATCATTGGACTGAAATAGGCAGGTTAAGGAAATCGGAGAAAAGCTCGTCATATGGGTCGAAGCGATGTGGCCATTAGAAGATGTTGACAAGAATAGGTGGACAGTGGAAAATTTCAGCGTCATGATGGTAGCGGTCGACCTAGAGCCATAGCAGATTGGGAGAACAGATTGATTGTCAGATCAACTATCACTGCGTCTGATTCATCGTTATAAATCATCAGACATGCGAACCACACGTGAGAGTCCACCATGACCATTTACATACCTCTCATAGAGCGAAATTTACGCTCGTATCAGCCGCTACGCCACCTGCTACTTACACCTCCACACTGTCGAGCCAGATTACGGTGGTGCTTGGCTCGATCAGTTTGAAATTCTGCTGACTGGGGACGTATAGTGTTTAGCGATGAATCTCGCTTCCAACTGTGTCCTGACGATCATCAAAGTCATGTCTGGAGACTCCCAGGACAGTGGACCGATCCTGCTTTCAATATTGCACGCCACAAAGGTCCTCGACCAGGAGCTATGGTTTAGGTTGCCCTTTCTTTTGACAGCCGGACTCTTTGGTCATCATTAGAGGCACACTTACAGCCCAACGATGCGTCGACGACATTTTGAGAACTGTTTTGATACCGTTCCTTTTGAAATACCTTGGCCTTATTTTTCAGAAGATAAGGCCAGATCACATGCAGCGCGTGTTGCTATGAGCTGTCTTACATCTTGTCAAACACTTCCTTGGTCAGCCAGATCTCTCTTCAATAGAGCATGTCTGGGATATGATGGGAAGGTGAGTGCATCTACCGGGAACGTTAATGACCTTGCCCAATAATTGGAGCAAATTTGGCAAGAAATACCGCAGCAGACCATCAGGGTGCTTTATCACTCCATGCCACGTCGTGTGGCAGCTTGCATCCAGGGTAGAGATAGGTCAACACCTTATTGAGCTCGTTACTCTGTAATTATGTAACTCTGAAATAAATAGTTCAATTTTTCTGAAATTTTAACCATTTTCTATTCCGTACATAATCTTTCTACCCACCAATTTTTGTCTTTATCGGACTATTCGTTCTTGGTGCGTCGTCGTTTTTGTTTTCTTTTTTGTTAAAGAGAGTAAACTCTCATTCACTCACTCCTTGAATGAATTAAATGGATTTTTTATGCATATAACGGAAAACTTATTTCAATAAATTTCAGAAGGCACCGACGAATATCTTTTTCTCCATCAAAATAATACAAAAGCTAGCAAAAAATTTACCTGCCATGGATATTCCCCAAATTCTGAAACATCTGCAGAATACTGAAGTTGCTTAAGTCTGCCTTGAATGCCATAAACCTTTCTGACTCCACAGACATCATTTGGTTTGGGTTTACTAGGGTATCGAGGGGGATAAGGAAATGATGGTTCTGGTGGGGGTGTAGCTACTGGGTAGTAATTTCCGTCATCCACATCGTCTGTATTATCCCCATAGTTGATCTGACAGCATACTTCATTCGGTTGGCATACATTTGAGTCAGAGGTTTGTCTGTTGATGAAAGGGCTAGAGATTTTTGGTTGTACAGGGAAGGCTGGTAGAGTCTATAAAAATATAAAGGGATAAATAGAAGTTTTGAGAAAATGAGGGAAAAAATTATTTGGAATCAAAATATATATTATAGTGATCAAAACACTATGTTCATTTTTTAAAATGGTATCATGATTATTCATTTATATCCTGTTTTTAGGGATTCATTTATATCCTGTTTTTAGGGGAACCCATATATTCATTTACCTGTGAAAGCAAACACAAAATATTTTTGTTTGATTTATATAAATTTTTCTAGTTCTAAAAAAAAAAATTTTTTTTTTAAGACATTTTTGGTAAATATAGCAATATATTGTGACTAATTACGAAACCGTGATTAACGTGCGTATAAACGATTTATGTATGTATATATATTCAGCGTCAGGTGAATTAGAATATACATACAAAATTGTTTTAAGGTATCCGACTGCGTTATGAACGGTGATTTTGTAAAAGCGTATAAATGGATAATATTTATGATATTTAGTGTCACTTAGATTAGAAAATGTATATAAAATTTTTTTAAGAATAGTATTACAAAAAAACATTATTTAAGTACAATATTTTGTCAAAAAATGAACATGGAATGACCCATTTTCAAATATTCTCTTTTTGTAAAAAATGCATCTATTATAATAATATTTTGCCTGTATATAACTCAGACATCTGTACAGAGGCTCAACTAAAATTTTTGAAATATATAACTTAGAAGTGGATTTATCCATGTTTTACGACAACAGAGGGGGGCAATTTTAAGAAAAAAACGCCAATAATTATTTCAATTGGTGGTAACTCAGAAAATAATGCGACTTTTTCTAAAATCATAGTTGAGCCTCTGTAGAGAGGTCAGAGCTATATACAGGCAAAATATTATAATAGAACCATTTTTCAGAAAAGGAGAACATTTTGAAAAAAGGTTATTCTAAGTTAATTTTTTGCCAAAATATTGTATTTTAATAATTGTTTTTGTCAAAATGTCCTTAAAACCATTTTAGACATGTATTCTAATCTAAGTGACACTAAATATCATGAAAATTATCATTTATGCGCTTTTTTAAAATCATGGTTCCGAACGTAGTCGGATACCTTAAGAATATTATTTCACCAGCAAATTTTTAGATGCAATTTTTTGGTAAAAAAATTTTGAAAAAAAGAAAACGACATATTTTTTAGGAATTCTTCTTCTTTTTAATGAAATGTGCTTCTGCAATAATATTTTGCCAATATATAGCTTGGACTTCCATACCAGGGTTGAACTAAAGTTTTTGAAATGTATAATTTAGAAGTTGATTTGTTCATGTTTTAATATATATATATATATATATATATATATATATATATATATATATATATATATATATATATATATATATATATATATATATATATCAGAGTAGAGAAATTTTAAGAAAAAACATCGGTAATTAAATAGTAACTGTGAAAATAGCGTAATTTTTGCAAAAGCACTAATTTAGACTCTATACAGAAGTCTTAGCTATATATGGGGAAAATATAATTTTTATAGAAGAATTTTCCATAAAAGGAGAATATTTTGAAAATATATCCTTTTTTTTCTTTCATTTTTTCTTTTTTTTACTCTTTTTCTTCTTTTTTTTGCCAAAAATTGCATTTAAATAGTTTATTTTTGTAATTATATTTTTAAAACAAATTTATATGCACATTCCCTAATTTAACTGACAATAAATCTCTTTAAAATATTCCTTTATACGCTTTTTCGAAATCATAGCTCTGAATGTAATCAGTCACCTCAAATAATTACTAAAATAAACATAAAATAGTAATAATGAACATTGCTATTTAAGGAATTTATTTTGTTGTTAAATTCTGATTATTTTTAGATATATCCATAATACACACACACACACACACACTTCAATATGTTAAAAAAATGATATTTTTTTAATTAAAATTAATTAATCTTATTTAATTATAGAAATTGTAAAGGATTTTGTATTTAATATAAGATCTGAGTGTGAACATAAAATCAAAAGATACAAAAACACACTTTTCAAAATTTCAAAAACAATTAATACTCAATGCTACATGTGTGTGTGCTTCATGATTTTAAATTCTGACACTGTGTGATCCAATTATATTATCGTATTAAATTCCAAGATCTTAACTTTATTTAACTTGAGTAATTTAAAATCTCAATGCTACATACGCGTCATGATTTTAAACTCTCTGACACTGATTATAATATACTGTCATATAAAAATTCCAAGATCTTAACTTTATTTAACTTGAGTGATTTAAAATCTCAATGCTACATACGCTTCATGATTTTAAACTCTCTGACACTGATTATAATATACTGTCATATAAAAATTCCAAGATCTTAACTTTATTTAACTTGAGTGATTTAAAATCTGTAGCTTGTTGGAAAAGTAAAATGCATTAATGTAAACAAAACAATAAAACTGCTTATTTAAATACAAAGACTTCTTGATGTTTATCTGACTGCATACTTAAAAAAAGACATAAGGTAAAGTAATGAAATCCATATAAATTCTTTCACTTTTATCATAAATGTCACAATATGAACAATACGCTAGAAGAAATAAAAACTACTGGTAAAATTTACTACTAAGGCATTTTGCCTTTAAATTTTTCTTTTATAGTTTTTTAAGCTCACCGGCATAAAGTATACGTTCTAGCTAAATCATGTATTCGAATTTTTTTTCTATCTTATATCGTTTATACGCCGCTCTTGTGTAGTAAAATATTAGTAAATCATAAGATAATATCAATAGCTAATTAGACAGTTATAAACTCTTAATTCAAAAGTACAACTTACCCTATTATCAAAGCCATACTTGAGAGATCTTGTCGAACGCCTCTGAACCGCTTGTAATCTACCTCCAGAATTAATTATTCCATTCTTACATAAATAATAAGGAACACAGATGCAGGGAGTATATTGGTGCTGTTCAGTTTTTGGTTTGTTTGTAGGTGGAGGTACTCTGGCTGGGGAATATGTGAACGTAGCTTTATTGTACGCTTGAAGAGGAAGAATTTTATACTTGGGCACTGTGTTTTTGTTGTATGGGTATGTAAGTGGGGGATTGTTTGGTTTTCTTGTAGTTGTAGGAATTCTTGGAGGTCCATTTGGTATTGGTTGATTTTTTGTCTTGTTGTATTGCGGTCTTGGTATGTATGGAAAATAATCAATACTTTTATCGTAAGTTTGTGGTGGAGGAGAAGGTGATGGTGGTAAAGGTACATATCGAGGAGATTTTGGTTTATATTGGGTTTCTGGTGGTGGAGGTCGTTGGTAACTTTTGTCGTATGATTGAGGGACTGGTGGTGGAGGTTGGTAACTTTTGTCGTACGATTGTGGGCGTGGTGATGGAGGCTGGTAACTTTTGTTGTACGTCTGTGGTGGCTGTGGTGATTGAGGTTGGTAACTTTTGTTGTACGTCTGTGGTGGCTGTGGTGAGGGTGGTCGATAACTTTTATTATATGACTGCGGGACCGGTGGATGAGCGAATGGGGTGTTTTTCTGATTATATTGCTTCGGTGGCGATGGCTGTGGTGGTTCAATAGAGGGAGTGTTGGAATCATCATATTCGTCCGAAGAAGACTGAGGGACTTCTGCAGACATCGAATCTGTGCCTTTGTTGTAGTTTGGAAGTCCAAATGCAAAATTAGGATATAGTTCTGGATTATTCATAACTCTAAAAAAATATGTTTGTGTTACTAATTTGGTTCTATGCTGAAAAATATAGATGATCAAATATTACTTGATAGAAATGATCATTTGAAAATAAAAAATTCTTCGAATAGAAAAGAGATGAAAGAAAGAAAACAAGAAATATTAGAAAAATACGTAACTCTATCTCGCATTTCCAGATTTAATTATTTCATATTTATGTATCGTTTTTACTCTTAAAACACATTTGATCATTAACGCAAATCATTTATTTATAACCGTTAAAACTATATACATTTTTATGATGTTATTACTATGTGTTTCTTAAATATAAGACAAAAAGTATTCTAACACTGTAAATTAAGCGAATATACATTTTTTTTTTAACATACAAAATTAACAAATAATTGTGGGCAGCCAACGATAATCCATCTTACTTGTGATCTATTTCTGACGAACAGAACCCACGTCAACTGATACTTCACTAGTATATAATCTGCTACCTACTATTTAAAAATCATTTTTAAAACTGATGTGGATATAGATACGGGCATAAAACGCTTCTTCAGTTTAAAATGAAAAATTATTGAGGATTTGAATATTTTAAGTATCTGAAATAATTTTGCTCCTGTTTATAATAATTTCTCTTACGTACATAACTATATCTTTCTTTGGTGCAGCTCAAAGACATGGAGGAACTTGAAACTTTAACCTCTCATTTTACTATGTATGAACTTATTCGCAAGAATAATTAGCAAAATAATTGGTAGACTCGTAATATTTAAAATTCCTAAGCTTCAGCATTGCCAACCTCATTGATAATTCGGTATCGCTTGAATTTTAAAAAAAAACTTATAGCTGCACTCTTAAAAAGTTTTCGTTGTATATTTTCATGCATTTATATGATGCTTTTGAAAAAGACGGTAATTACTTCTCCGTGCATCGCGACATGGTTCTACCGGCTGTTTGAGGACTCATTGGCCGTGGGAAAAACTCTACGAATTACGATGATCAGATCTCGGCTGTCTGTGAAGCTACAACGCAATTACTATCTGTTGGCTTAGCTCTTCCAAAAGTTGTCTTATTTATCGACTCCCAAGCTGCAATTTTAGCTGTAAACAGTAGTATGCCAACTGACTGCCTTAACACAATTCAGTGTACCGAGCTAAAATTCCTTATTTAATCTCATATGGCTAGACTGTGACCTTAAGTGGGTCCCAAGTCATGTTGTAATCCCCGGCAATGAGAGAGCTGACCAAAAACCAAACAGGGAGCCGAGTCGTCTCAATCGGAAGTCTCCTTGACCCTCAGAAAAGCAACCAGCATTATTTCCACATGCATTGACAAATCTACTGCCGTGGCCCAAAAAACCAAGGGCATTGGAAAGCCATGAGAAACCCTGGCAACTATGTGTCCTATCCTAAGGTACCTGGAGAAAGCCGAGACAGTTGGCCACTTTCGCCTAACCCCCGGACAGGAATTTTTTAGAGTACACCTCCACTGGCTTGGCCTGGCTGTTGACGAGGCTTTCCCGCTCTGCGGCCATGTCAAAATGGATGGTGTCCACCTGCTCCAATGCACTGGACTCGATGAATACCCGACTGACAACGTCGTCAGTCGGTACTGGGAGGCTCGACGCCAAATGATCAAGAAGACAAGCACGGGCGTTGGATAAATAAATATATAAATAAACTTCTCCACTCCAAATAAACCAAGCATAAAATTGACTAAAGGGAATATAACCACAATTAAAATTAATTCACACCTAGATTGAACTTGATCTTCTTCTGAGGATGCTGATGATGGTACTTGTATAGATGTTGGTACTTGAGGTGATTGGAGTGTAAGATTCAAACTCTTCCCATTTCGGCTCTGAGGAAAAGTTAGCGGATACATGATCATAAAAGGCATGCCTGTTCTTCTCGGTTCTGGATTTGTAGATATTGGATTCAGAACAGTAAAAGTTCCATTTGGAGGGGAGTTCTCTGATTCATCGGGTAAGGCAGGGGAACGAGAAAGAAAAATAAGTTTGTTCTGTGTATCTATGAAAAAATTTGAATCATTAAACACTTAATGTACAATTCAAATTATAGGATTCTTACTAATAAGAAGTACTAGCAAAAATTCTTACCATAATTTAAAGAAAGAATTTGTCCTATCATAGCAAATGTCACGATTACCGAAATTTGAACTATCCTCATCTTGGGTGCCTGAAAGAAAAAGAGAAGTCTTTGTGTATTTCACGGTTTGATATAAAAAGAACTCTAGTTCTATTTTTTTAAATTTTACTTTTTAAAAAAATTTAAAAGTAGTTTATAACGTTATCATGTTTAAATTTTCGATATTCTATTATATATATACGGATTTCAATTTCATTAAAATGAGTAATGTCGTACCTTGATTTACGAGAAAATAGTAAAAGGGAACATTTTAGTTCTAATTTTTAAATGTTAAATTAATTTGCATGTAGAGGAAATAAACGTACAGAAAGTATTTTCAATATAAATGTGTGTGCTTAAAGTAATTATGTCTAAGGTTCAAATTATATATAATCCTCATTAATGGTTTTAAAAAAAGAACTTTGTTTCATTTTTAATTATAGTTTTTGACGTGGCAGTTAAAATTCCTCCCTCATCCGTGTGAGACAAAATTTCTTACCCTTTCATGAAAATTAGATATTATTAATCTTGGAAATTCATGGATAGAAAAAAATAAAACTACAATTTTTCCTTTCCCATTTATTTCCTTCGATATTAAGTAATTTCCAACAAACTGCAACGAAATATCTATTCTAATAAAAAGCTTATTACAGAGAATTCACCATATATCACTTATTTAAATTGAAGGTCATAGAAAACATTTTTTTCTATTATTAAATCTTAGTCATATATGGTTTTTTTAAAGCGTTATTCAAGAATTGTTTATTATTATTACTTTATTTTTTATTTAAAGAATAATACTCTATATCAATACATAAAAAATTAGATCTTTTACTCCTCGGAACCATAAAAAATTTCACTAGTGCTTTGTCTATTTAAAAATGAATCAAAAACTTTTAAAGAAAAACAAGACTAAGTAATCTTCTAATCAATTAAGAAAATTCCTAAAAGGTTGGAACTTTTAACAAGAATTTTCTCTTAATCTCTCCTTTTATTTCTGTAATCATTTAACTTTGCACTGCAAGCATGAATAGAATACTATTTTTGTAGTTTTAATCAGTTAACTACTTCATTCTTATTCTAAATATTTTTATTCTTAAATATATTAATTAAAATTAAACTTATATACATTATTCAATACTTAAGAAAATCTAACATATTTTAGTATGGAAAATTGCGTAATTTTCTCACTGTAGGCGTTTTGCGTAGGGGGAAATAAAAGTATAATTGCTTTAGTTTGAATGAGCTAATCAATGTAGAAACAATGACATAATATTCAATTAACCCTCCAAAAGATACCAAACATATGAATGAAAAACTAAATTGATCAATAATCCTATTAACCATTCATCATCCGCATGAAACTAGTGATATGGTTGTATCCGGTTTAAAGTGGGAGAAAATCAATTCTCATGTTGTCTAATTCATTCAAAATGTAGATATATGTCACTTAATAGATGTTTTGCGTGCAATTTTTATATGTAGAAGACTGCGGACATGTAGGCGTTTTACAGAATGTTTTAAGTTGAGATCACATGATGATAAAATGCAGTTTAAGCGGGTTTATTTCACTTCTTTTTCCTTAAAACACTTCGGTCGTCAATTAATTACACTACTTTCTGATTCTCTAAAATTTGCATATAAAGACAGAGAAAGAGATCTCCAGTCCCTGGACCTCATAGTCTTAAAGAGTAAGAAAATATTTATTCAAGATTATTTTAATCCGTTTATTCTGCTGATAAGAATAATTGAAATTCAGGAAATTTACAGTTTACAAGCTATAATTATTTATTATACTAGATTCTAATTGATATGCACTTTCAAACTCTCACGAAACATAGAGTTATGGCAGATTTAATTGATGTTTTGACATATGGACCAATTTCTACAACGACTATAGTTACTTCTAGAAGAAGACATCCTTTGGGCCCAATTTTGAAATCATTCTTGATATTTGGAATCGATATAGAGGAGAAAGAAGTGACTGGAAATTTCACAAAAATTCTCTACAAAGTTTGGTCTGTAATAGTAATACTTTTTTACCATTATTATTTAATTTCGGATTTCGCTTGGTACATTCGACGATCTGCTCAAGAAAACGCTCTTGCGGAAAGCACTTCCGTTTGGGCATCTATCATAACTTTCGATTTATTACTTTTAAGAAAAAAGCACGTCAAGAAAACAGTTCACTTTATATATAGTGAGACAGTGACACTTAGCGAAAAGGAACGAAAAAGGTTTGAGAAAATAGTTTTAATCGTGTGCTGTATAGTCTGGGTATATGTCTGCGTATTCGTTACTCAACATGCAGCCTTTAAGCATCGTGAAAAATATGGCGTTTTTCATACGACTACACTTTTGCATATGGTATACAAAAAACTAGATGAGCCCATGAGAACTATTGTTGCAAAATTTGATAAATGTATGGAATCATTCTTCATACAAGGATTAATGACCCTTACCATGGCTTTATATCTTTTACTGTGTTTGAATGCCAGATTATGGTTCAAGAACTTTCAACGGCACTTTGAAAATCACGAATGTCTCAAATTAGATAGTAATACATTGGATATAAGGCACTTTACGTCAAGTTATGAGATTCTAGCAAAAAATGTCCAAATATTAGATGATGGATTTTCGCAGATTGTTGCTAGCTGGCTTTTGATGATACTGGTTACGCTTTGTGTAAGGATAATATCTGTATTGAATCCTGTTACAGTTACAACAAACCAAATGTTGACTGTTATTATTTTGACATTCGCCAGAGCAATAACGACTTTGATTGGGACAAGTTTCATTGGAGATTCAATATACAGCGAGAGTCTAATAGCTATATCCTTACTCTTCAAATTAAGAAGGACAGACAGCATAGTATGGAAAAGTACTACTTTTTATGAAATTCAGCTTGCACTGACAAGATATTCTTTCAATCCAACCCAACTTACTGTTTGGAAGTTTGCAAGACTTAACAGAGGCTTTCTTATGACATGTCTGGGTATGATGACGACGTATATAATCATAGCCATCCAATTATATCCCAATGCTATGAAAGGCTTAGAATCTTTGTCATAACAAACTTTTTTACTGTCCTTATACATGCATATAGTTAAATTATCTGTGTGTGTTAAAAGAGATATATTTTTTGTTTCAAAATAATTGTTAAAATTAGATCTGTAAGAAGTTATAAAAATATAGCTAAATTAAGGGACACTATTTTTTCTTTTTTTTTTTTTTTTTTTCTTTTTCCTTTTAGTAAATTTGCTTCATAAATTTTAATCTTGAGCTATATAAAACCGATTATGAAGAATAACTCTCCAATATTCTTTGTAAAGCGTGAAATGAATGTATTGTGCTTTAAATAAAACTGTATATTTATATATTTGTATTTCAAGCAGAAAATATTCTATTTTTATTAAATACTGCTATATATTGAAAGGTATTTGAAACTTCTTTTTGTATTCAATCATGTAAATTAAAACAATAGATTTTATATAATAATATTTTTTTATTTCCGTAGGCATTGTCATCAATAATAAATTAGTTCATTTAAAAAAACAATTCACGACTCTTTATAAAAATTTGTGCAATATACCGAACATTTCTCATACAAAAAAAAACAATTCAAAATTATATTATATTTCAAAACACTCATGAGAGACAAACAAATTTGAAAGAAAGGCTTCAAAACAAGGAAGAAAAGTTAGCTCCTAAATATCGTTACATTTCTGTTTGGAAACTATAATTTTTTGCTTTAATGTTCTACAATGGGTGGTTATGCATAATTCTCGTAACGTTTGAGAAGAAAACATGAAAGAAATGCTATATGCTGCAAGAAGTTTTTCCGTATGGGGAAATTATTTGAGGAATATTTTAATATTTATAGAACAATGTAATATAATGAAATACATTGTGATTTATCACTTTAAAATGAATGTATCATAATGCATTAAATGTATTATAATGTATGCGAATTTTGTTCTAATATTTATCTGTGACTTGAATGTGTTCTATTCATAAAGTTACAAAAAATATTTTGAATTTTTTTTTCTTACATGTGTAAAAGTGTTACCAAACTATCTTGAATAATATTTGTTGTTAGTTGCTGAAAAATTTATAAAATAACATATTCCTACTATTAAAGGTACAATGCCATTTGAAAATTTAAGTCTTGAAGTTTTTTCCATTGTTGCTCAATTAAACAAAATTGATATTTTTAATTGATTTCCATGTTGGGAAATATTCTTAAGAAAATTGACTGAGAATTGAAAAATAATTATTTTTCAATTGTGAATATATCATTTAATTGTAAAAAACGTCATAAAAATTTTTTCTCTAACTTATTTATATATATACAAAAAGATTTTTGTAATATTTTTTGTTTAGATTTAATAGTTAGCATCGCATGTCATGCATTCGTTTTTTTTCCCGTGTAGTCAGTGTTGCATGTCATGTGTCGAAGAAAAAATTACATCATTGAAAATTAAAAACATAATTATTTTATGTATATTCTATAATTTCGCTTTCATTAATTAGTGTTGCATGTTAAAATAGTGACGATATTTTTTCACTCGAAACTTGATATCTTTCAGAACTAATACTAAAAAACTTTTCAAGATATAATTTTGGTATTCATAGGAAGATTTCTTTACAAGGTAAGCAATAAAATAATCTGTGATAAATTATTTCAGTGTGGTTTTTATATTCTGATGACCAAGAAAGATTACGAAGCTGTTTTCAAAATACAGTGGTAAAATCGCATTTTTCCAAAATTTATTTTTAAGCAAGCATTATCTTAAATCCCTTAAAGTGATGAACTAAATAAATAAATTATCAGAGACTATTTTTAAAGGTAATATACTTGAGTCTATTGTAGGGAAAACTGGAGATCTGTGAACGAAATATTATGTGCATGACCACCAAGAGGTAAAGCTAAAAACTGCTTACTGAAAAAAATATTTTGTTTTTTTAAATTCACAATCTTTATATTCAATTTTTAAGGAAATAAATATTAAATGAAAATAAAATATTACAAAAAAGACTCTAAAATAAAAAAAAATTGAGTACAATTTAAAAATTCTATGAATAACATATTTTTAAAACATTGTTTTTCTAACGCCTTCATGACTGTATTTCTTTCTTTTCAGTAAATCAGATGAGAACAATATTTTTCTTTTCGTTCAAAATACAAAAAAAAAAAAAAAAAAAAAATCGCAATAATTTGTAAATATAATAGAATACAATTATGACAGCTTTTTTTTTTAAAAAAAAAAAAAGAGTTCAGATTCTTAGTATTAATATCATTGTTCTATGAATTCATGAATCTTATAATTTTACAAAAAGAGCGCGGAGAGAGAGAGAAATTTTATTCAAAAGAAAACAAAAATTATGGGGTTAGATATAAGTATTAATTATAATATTTGTCGAACATATAAGTCATTATTTATATTTTAATTCTTTAATTTTTACTTACAAAGGGAAATAGAGGTATATATATATAAAAATCGTGATCTTTTTTCAAAAGAATTTTAATACAATAGTTTGATGGCATTAAATTTGTAGTCGTATCTCCTGTTTGTTATACTTTTTGACAATTTTGACACTAATTTTAATACCAAAATGTAACTTTGAAATTTTCAAATATAACTTTTGAAAAACAAATTGTTAATTTTTTATAAACTTATAAACTGAAAAGAGATTGCGAAATTACAAATATATACCCTATTTATGAACTTTTATTTTATTATGTATTAATTATTGAATTGAAAACAATTGGAAGAATTTGTGTGTGTGTGATTAAAGAGATTAAAAATAGTAAATTACTTCAAACTGAAAAATGTCGGTGGCAACCAAAATGGAACATATAAATGATGAAGATACAAAGCTAGAGTTCTTTTTTAATGTTAATTATTTTTAAAATTTTTTTAAATATTTGAAACAAAAATAATCACGAGGGATTCAAAGTAATAACATTTTCATTAATCTGTTCTTCCATAAGTATTAATTTCCTTCTGATAACTATTATTAACTTAAGTTAAAAATTGCTTAAATTTAATAATTTTAATCGTGAGATTATATTAATATCTTAAATTAAGAACAAAAGATAGCGTAATTTTTTTACTGGAATAATTCATAAATGTAATCTTAAGTTATGTATGCATGCATATTTATCGGATTTTTATTCTATGTTCTAAAAATGGTTTTAATCTTTGCAAATTTTGAGGAAAATTTAATACATAAATTTTTTGTATGAGTGAAATATAGTTGTCGGTAAAATCTTCATTTTTCTATTAAATTTCTTGTACGATGCTAAAAAAACCCCTTTTTAACTAATTAAGAACGTAATTAATTTTTAGAATATTTATAGTCCTGTTCTCATAACAAACTATCTTCATTTATATTAAATTCAATTGATTCAGAATCTGAATAAATGGGAGTAAACTTTCTCTAATGGACGCCTAAAGTTTTCGTTTCAATTTTTAGACATCTTCATTTGAATTTGTTGAATCAGTTTACAACTAACCAAAAATCGTGATGAATAGTAAATAAGTACTTCCAATTGTTTTTAAATATCCCAAACTAAAATAGTTGAAGATAATCGACATTTACTTACCATTATCCAACGAATAGTAAAAATATTAAGTAATTCTTCAGATCTGACAACTGAAAATTGTTAGTCAGACTTAAAAACCCATTCCTAGGTAAAGCACAAGTTTAAAGTTACTCCAGGCTGATGTTTGCTAGAGATAGGAACTCTTTCTTTTAAGGTTTTGAAGATGAGTTTGCTGTTTTTGTATGGGAAAAATCTTTGAATTTTAAGAATGGGGTCAGCTATGTTCTTTAAGCGTGGAAAAGCAACGTTGACTCGCGACGGGGTAATAGGCGTTACCCCAGGAAGTCAACTCTCTATGACAGTTATGAAAAAAAAACAAATAAAAGGACGTTATTCGGGAGAAAGTGCTTTTTGCATCGAGTCGCTGGTTGTCACCTTGAGAGAAACTTGAAGCGAGTATAAATCGTCGCGAAACTGAAAGTAGAAAGAACCTTTGTCATGATGAGCACTAAAAGTTAAGTAGGACTAATGGTGACGGGTGTACAGCATACGATGATATATAACCGTATCAATCGTTTTAAGAATTGTATGCGGTAAACTTACCAAAATTTCTCTTGGTCTCCAAGATTTTGGGTAATAAAAGCGTAATAAAATGAAGCCTAGGAGTATTTTCTATAAACAATAAGCCTTTTGAAAAAGAAGAAAATGCCTGAATTTTTTTTTAATAAAAAGATTGTTGATATAAATATATGCTTCCATTATTCCAAATCACTGATCTAAGAGGAATTTTGGAACATAGTGCGGTAATTCCAGGAAATGCAATGCAATATAGTTAGTTTATGATATCAAAATATGATATTCGCAAAACAGAAAATTTTATTGACTTGGTGGAATTATTTTGGATAAACAACAACTCAAAGTATGTCAGATAATTTTAGAATTATTTAAGTTATACTCTACAAATACCCCTTTCTACATAGGACAATAATAAAACGAGCCATTCAAAATGTAATGAGTAATAATACCTACCATTCAATTTATGAGAACCATACCGTTCTAGCTTAAAGAAACAATTCGCCATAAACTAGCCATTTTTAGATTATTTTATCATAGAAATTCCTCAGCAAAGGTAACATGATACATTTATATAAATCTGTTTAGTACAGTGGGTTCGTAATGTATAAATGTATGGATTTTAATGCCATTCTGAGGCTTGTACCATAGACATGTATGGAAAGAAATATTTTATCTTTTGTAGAATATTATTCACCGGAATTAATGTACTTTTTTGGAGGCTATTATAATTAGAAATTTGAAACTATTCTTTAATTAAATCAAAACATTTATTTTATTTTTTTAAACAAATTTAGAAATTCAAAAATTTATTTAAAAATACATATTAAGATATTACAGCTTTAGTGTAGTTATTTTTATTTTCTAAAAATGTTTCTCATGCAAAGAATAAAGTAAACATGTTCACTTGAAGTAAACACACACTTGCAAGTATCTTTTAATTAAAAAATATGAGGGTTTTTTCTTTTTGACATTTTTACTAATGATAGTGCTTTTTGAAAAATTTTAAAATGTGCCCAGAATTAAATATACAAATTATCTTTGTGTGGTTCTGTTTTCTTACTCATTAAGGTATCCGACTACGTTCGGAACGGTGATTTTAAAAAAGCGCATAAATGGATAATTTTCATAATATATAGTGTCACTTAGATTAGAATACATATATAAAACTGTTTTAAGGACATTTTGACAAAAAAAATTATTTGAATACAATATTTTGGCAAAAAATTAACTTAGAACAACCTTTTTTCAAAATGTTCTCCTTTTATAAAAAAAATGCTTCTAAAATAATAATATTTTGCTTATATGAAGTAAAGACTTCTCCAGAGAGTCTGAACTATTTTTTTGGAAAAATTCACATTATTTTCAGAGCTAAAACCCATTGAAATAATTATCAGCGTTTTTTTTCTTAAAATTTATCCCCTCTGTTGTTGTAAAACATGGATAAACTTACTTCTAAGTTATATATTTCAAAAATTCTAGTTGAGCCTCTGTACAAAGGTCTGAGCTATATACATGAAAAATATTATTATAATAGAAGCATTTTTCACAAAAGGAGAATATTTTGAAAATGGGTCATTCTATGTTCATTTTTTGTCAACATATTGTGCTTAAATAATTTTTTATAGTAATAATATTTTTAAAACAATTTTATGTTCATTTTCTAATCGACGTGACACTAAATATCATAAATATTATCCATTTATACGCTTTTGAAATATCACGGTTCCGAACATAGTTGGATACCATATTGTATGCTACAACACTATATATAGCAGTACAGAAAAAAAACCGTCTTAAACAGTATATTCATATAGCATAAAATTTAGGCCTGTAAGGATCTTGCCTCCGCGCCTAAAGGTGTGGAAGAAAGGGAAGGAATGCTAGCCATACGCAAAATCACTTAATTCATTTACAGCACAAACCACAACACAAGTTCAATCAATCGAAGCTACGAGATGCATCCAATTAATCAATATGAAGACAATTAATGAAGTACGCGAGATATGACAAGATTTGAATTACTTGTAACACTTACTTCAATTCAATTACATCCTAGCTATCTAATCTAGATTAAAGCTTAAGTGACAGATCATCACCTTAATTATT
Organism: Trichonephila clavipes; assembly: GCA_019973935.1. NCBI lineage: Eukaryota > Metazoa > Arthropoda > Arachnida > Araneae > Nephilidae > Trichonephila > Trichonephila clavipes. The sequence continues at coordinate 1,324,385 of BMAU01018153.1, read as the reverse complement.
ACAATTATCAATTTCTAAATATCTGCGCCACACTTTAAATTCGATTAATCACTGCTCCTCTAGCAGTCTACCCTATATCTCTCCTTCAAACCTAAAAGCCTCGTCTTTATAAAGTAGTTTTGATTCGCATGTTTATATTCTCTTCTTTTGGTGGAAGCTTTCTAATGAAATAATTGTTAACTACCAAAAATTCCCCAAGAGGACTGCTAGTGAGATGATCGCGGATAGATCCGTCACAAGCCTTTAAATTAATTTTCATTAGTATTTTCATGGTGAACATTATTAACGTGTCAAGGACTTTCGTTAATGTCTGAAGTACTTAATTTGCGATTTTTTTAAATATTTTATGGATTTGTTGTGGCCGTGGCAGATTAGGGGTTATGGTCACGAACCCGCGGACGGCGAATCGTGTGAATGAAAGCCTTAGTGCCATTGAGGACCTGACGTGTAAAGGGTATAATGCACGTTAAATCTGCCATGGCTCAATGCCCTTGGTGTGGAGTGGTAGTTTGGAGAGGGGTTCCAACTCAAGTGTCGTCTTCTTCACTTGATCTAGATTCAGAATTACGAGGTCCGTCACCAACAGCTTCAAAGTGCAACATTAATAAACACTTACTCGCTCGATCGATTTGTAATGGTTCAAAAAGTTCCTAAATCCTTCAAAACTTATTCACTTTTTAGAATATTTTATGACCTCAGGAGATCTAACTACTTTTCCAGAAACATTCAAAGTAGTATTTTTGATAAAAAATGGTAAACAATTTCAATTAGAACGTTATTGATTAACATTTTATTACATTATCACATTTATGTAATGTTATAGGCATTGCACAAACTCAAGCTTTTTTAAAAATCAATCTCAGTTAAAACGGACAATAGTTTGAAACATACAGCAGATGTGTTTTTCGGATATGGTTTCATATCTTTTTACTGTTGGAGAATTACAAGAAATTACTTTACTAAAAAATATCTCAGCACCTTACATTTTGCAAAAGTATATCTGTGTTTTACGTAACATGTATAGATTTCAATGTTTTTAACACTTTTCTCTTAAATCTTTATTCTTTGCACAGTTGAACACAACATCCATAAAATGTTTTTAATGAATTCAAAACAATATATTTCTTTTTTTAAAAAAATTGAATGTGGTTAGTCAAAATATTCATCAATTTTTTGGAATGTTAAAAAGAAACGGCCGTAAATACAGTAAATGTTATAATGTATCGTTGTAGCATAACGAACGAAAAATGTTAGGTCCGACCAAATAGTAGTATCTTTATGATTTCAACCGGTTTTGCACATATTATCTCTTCATGATTATTATTTAATTCTTATTCATAATTCCTAAAATCTCATATGGCAATTTTTTTATTAAACTGTTTCTTTCCTGGCTCGCATAAGTAGTTTTGGCAAAAAACGTTTAATAAAATTCAAATCTGTAGAAAGTAAAGATGTTCTTTGATTATTTCAGAAATATTACAGGAATCAATGGTTTATATTAAAAGTGAAAAAAATCACTCAATCTATAACTTAAAACATACTTCCGCACTAAATAAATTGTTTGCTGATATTTTCAAATCCATAATGATTTCAATAAGCATTAATTTATTTATTAATTTATTATACACAAATTGAATGCTTTGGATTTAGCTCCCTGTAGACAACAAAGGGACATTGATGTCCCAAACTGATTAGGAGTACAAGGCTGTAGCTGAGTTAAGTCATTAATTAGATTCCTGATTCCACAGATATACGTTGTTTTGTGGTATATATATATATATATATATATATATATATATATATATATATATATATATATATATATATATATATATACAACTGAAACAGATGCTGGTTGAGGAATGGACATTCTTACCTCAAGAACTATTGGACAATCTGATGCTGAGTATGGAGAAAAGGTTTGTGCAGTATCCCATACTAAGGAACATGTGCTTGTTGTTTTTCCTCTTAGACAGACAATCATATGTAACGATACTATGAGTTCAATAAAGCCTTTTTATGTCTGATTCCATGCCATATGCATTGTATTCATTTTTGCACAACTATGCCTTCGTCATTACGTAAGTACAAAGAGCTTTTTCTTTTTTCTGATATTCATGTGTCTCATGTTACTTATCGTGGAGTTAAAGCAAAAAACAAAAACACCTGTTGCTGAAGTTTTGCACACTAGTTTATATACGAAGGACAGAAAGAGAATTATGTAAAAACGCAAATAAGTCCATTAAGTCTTGAAAATCTGGGGAAAATATCACTAAAAACAGCTTTTGTTGCTTTTTATTCAAAAGTGGATTAACTTTAATTTCTTTAACAGTTATAAAATGATTAATTTATTAAGAAAAAGAAAATTTTATGAACAATACAATGTACATTAGTATTTTTTAAAAATACATTAAAAAATATTCATATGTAAACCACTTAGAAACCGATTTTAGTGTAGAATATGGAATATTGTCTACAATATCCAGCATTGACAGGAAATTTAATCCTCTTTTAAAAAATTTTCTTCCGAAATTGAAATGTAAACCTGAAATTAAATAATTAATTGAACTAAATATATTATAAAAAATATTCTTTAAGCTAGAAAAATTTTCCATTTTAGCACCTAATTAAATTAAAATGTATTTAGCCAAGTATTATATCAAATTTAATCAGTGCAGAAAAGAATTTTCAAAATATTGGACTAAAAGTCATGATGTTTAACATGTTCATTTCTTTCTCAGATTTAGTTTTAAACAAAAATTTTAAAAGGATATGAAGAAAATTTTTAAAAATTATATTAAGCATTGGCAACTAATTACGAGATCAAACCCATGTTTGGACCATGAAGATAACCAGAAAGAATTAAAGTCTCGAGACAGACATGGCGAGCATGAAATAGTCTTATAATTCTGAATAATTTAATACTGCATCCTTTACATATTTCTTTTGGATTCTTCATTCTATATTAATTAAATTCATAGAGCAATCAATCACAAGAAAAACTTAACTTTCATATAATTTCTGCTTAAATCTAGTAAGACTTAAGGGTCTTTGTTGATGGTTAAGATATATATTTGAGAATTAAGTTCATTTCTCTGATTAAAGTAGACATTGATGGTGATATGAAATAGTTCACACTCATATTTTAAATTTAAAATTTTATACATTAAATTCTAAAATTCAAACTTCATTGTATACATAGCTGACCATTAAAACTGCAACACCAAGACGGAAAACAAACATCAAAATTTTACTTATTGCACATATACAGCCCAGTAGAAAAAATCATGATTATATTTGCTGGCAGTTTGTAAGTATACAATATCCTCGTTCGCGAAATCAATACACACAGATGCTGCCTCTGCAGATAAAACGATTCGAATACTGTTAGGTATCAAGTCGAATTAAGCTTGGACGACAGATACGGGCAGATCAATATATGTTGCTGCAAGTCCATGCCACGCTTTACCAGTCATAATGGCTAGACAGGAATAGATGCCTAGGCTCTCATCAACCCATGGGCAGATGTTTTCAATTGGTGAGGGATCTTGAGAATGTGCTGGACAGGGCAGCAGTAGAACACCTTCTGCGTCGAGGTAGACGAAGACAAGACTAGCAACTCGGTCGTGTTATCTTGTTAACAGATGAAGTCTTCGAGGCCTCAAAGATAGGGCATCACCGTCAATAAGATCTGAGAAATGTCATGCTGGATCTTTAGATTACATACCATGCAAACAAGACGTGTTTGTGTCGTGTTCTCATAGTATCACAGCAGGTGCAGGACTCGAATGACAATATTGAATTCAAGCAGACAGTGTGCGTTCTTCTCGTTGCCTCCAGACACAGGTATATCCATCGTGATGCTTCACGCAGAACTGAGTTTTGTTAAAAAAGACAACTTGGTGCCCCTCTTGCATCCAGTTTTATCGTTGTGCTCACCTCTCTTGTTGAGCGTGTCTATGCTGTAGTGTCATGGGAATCTACAGTAATGGTGACTGTGTAGATAATCCATATTTCTATGGACGTCGTTGCACTGTTCAGGCGGTCACTTGACTTATTATAAACAAGTCTACCTCTTGATTCAACATCCGTTAGGAGGTTGTTTGATTCTGTAAGCCCGCCCTTGCAACATGTCTATCCTCTTAGGTATTAGAGGCAGGATGCTGTTAAAATCCTGCATGGCGTAGAGTATAAACCTCCTGAACCCAGCGGTTTCATATTCGCAAGACAGTTGTGGGATTTCGTTCAATGGGAATAACAACATCTCGAAACCATAAACTGCACCATTGATGGACTATGATCTTCTCGCTATCGAATTCCGCGACAAGTGCTAGTAGCCATTTCTCATTCTTATACGAGACATAGAATGATCTTCTGATAAACAAACAGCCATCAAATGGGGTTTCCCAACTAGTGAGTGTGTGTGTGTATGTGTGTGTAAATGTTGATATTCCTTAAGAAAGGAATTCGTTCTCCGAGTTTGAATATAATCGTTTGGCACTAATAAACAATCCAAAAGTCAGGAGAAATTAAGAAATAGAAGAGAAATAATACTCTAAGAATTACACCAAAATATGAGAATCCTTAATTATCAATCTGAGCAGGAGAATTTATGACTAAAATAATTTAAAATAAATGGAATTTGAGTTTTTCAAAAGATATGCAATACTACAGATAAGTTAATTATTTTGTTACAACAATTAATCATTTGATGTTCGAAATTATTTGCAGACATTTCTTCGATAAACTGTTACGTACTTTTTTAACGTTGAACTGTAGGCTTTTAATTTAATGTCCCTGAGCATATTTTACTGTCACTGATTATTAATTTTATTTTTAATTTACTTAAAGTAGCATTTTAAATGCCTGTGTTGAATTTAATAATTTTTAAGAATCTTTTAAATATTTTATAAAGTATTCTTGTTTAACTTGTAACAGCATATTTTTGTTCCACTTTAAGATTCAAGTAAAAATTATTCTTGAATCCTTCTTTTGCGCTTCACTGATTCCCTTGAATTTCTTAAATAAAATATTCAACTTCAGAGTTACGCACCGAAAATTCATATTCCCCTGTCTAGTGAACTTCGATCCATTATTTCTTCTTAAAATAATACGTAAAGCTAGATTATGTTTTATTTCTTAAAAATTACGCTGTGGCATATTTAAAGTTCATTTTTACTGGTAGCTCTTATATAAATACTCCGATTTCAATACGTATTAAATTGCTTTTTAAAACTTTAATTGCTAAAGTGAGTGAGGGAGAATTATATTCACGTCGCTCTATAAAGTTGCATGAGACTTATTGGTGATGAACCTCGAAATTTTGTACCATGGTCAAGTGATGAGAACCGAGGTCCCCCTCTCCTAAATTCCGCCTCACACCAATGGGGAGGGGGACTTTTCACCTCGACAGATTTATCTTGCAGTGGCGCCTTCTACATGGCCGATCTTCAGCGATACTCGGCTCGAACTCATGAAGCTTGACCACTAGGCTACCACTGCTTTATAATTACTAAAAAAACCTGACTCACAGAAATACAGATTATAAAAATATTTTTTTTAAAAAAAAAAAGAGAGACATAAGAAGGATTAATAAAAGTTTCATGTTATAAAAAATTATAAAATTCCAAATGCATAAGAAAAATATATATCTCGGCTAAAATAAAAGAGAAACTTCAAAAAAAAATTTGTTTTTGAAGGGAAATGTGGAGAATCTGCTTATCACGCAAAATTCGCGTGAAGGCGTGTAGATGTTACTATGCTATGCAAAATAGAACGCACTGAAAACTGTAAAAGTAATTAGAAAACACGAGAACAAAATTGACAACAAAAATCTACAGATGTTTTAAATTTCTCTTCCGCCGTGAAATCATATTTAACGCTTCGGAGAAAATTTCATTTCCTTCCAAAAGCTTATTCTAAATGTAATTTTTTCCTGACACAAAGATGCCATTGAGTTGAAAAGAATCACGTAACGATACGCTTGAAGGAACACTTTCTATACGCACCTCTTTTGTCTCCTATAAAACACGAACATAAGAATTTGGGCTCACAATACGGACCATGTTTACAGACCTCTCTTATGTAACAAATAATTTCATCGTCATCTTTTTAAAATGACATAATAAAATTTACAACCCATTTTGACAAAATAACACTTTTATGAAAGTGAAGTATACATTTTATTGACACAGTGGAAAACATTGAATGAAAATCATATAAAATATATGTAACTTACTTTAACCCATTTATTTTCAATTATGTTCAATTAATTTATAAATCACTTCGAAGAAGGAACATTATGAATAAAAATGTATTTATCACGTGAATCATAAAATAAATAATAATAAGAAGAAATCGAAAAGAAAATCGTCTGCTAGAAAAGAATAGTTTTTGTTGAACTACAAAAGTAGTATAGTTACAGGATCTAAAACAAAGGAATAATTTTTTACAAAAGTAGTTGGTAATTTATTTATTTATTTATTTATTTAATTGTAATTTAAGGAAAAGAAAATGTAGTTTCCGAAAAAGGTATATTAAAATTGTAATTTTTCTAGGTCTTTCTGTATTAATTGTGTACCAGTTTTAAAAATAATAAACTGAAATGCAAATACAAAAATACTGTCTCAATTTTTGAAAAATGGTTCGTTGATTCCAATTGTGCCAATGCATGGACAAATTGGCCACATAATACAGCAAAGCATGAACAGTGATGAAATCAAATTTAATTTTGAAAAACAGTATACAGTGGGCCACAAAAGTGTTCGTACACTTGCAATTTCTTATAAAATTTAATGTTTTCGACTAATAAAAATTAATATATTGTAATTGTAATTTTTTATGATATCTGCAACTTGTTTTTAATGGAATGGCATAATTAATTTTAAAAAAATAGTATAACTATTTTTTTAAAAAATTAATTATCAAAAAGCTACTAAAATTTACGCCACAAAAGTCTTCGTACACTTAACAAAAATCTCAACTTAGCTTTAAATATTGTATTTATTTCTTAATTTAGTACTTAGTAGGATATCTTTTAGTATCCACAACATTTTGTAAGCGTCTTGGTATAGATTTAATAAGTTTTTTGTAATTTCTGCATAGATTTTCCACCATTCTTTTGTGATTATTGTTTTTACTTCACATTATGCGTTTATATGTCATGTTTTCTTTTTTTACATCAAACTCTCACCAAATATGTTCTACTGGGCTAAATAAAGTGATTGAGGAGGTGTTTTCATAATTTGGGGACAGTTATAGAGACACCAGTGGCGTACATAGAGAGCAGTGCGCTTGGCTTCATTACCCTGTTAAAAAATTAAGTCGTTTCCAATACCCAAATTTTGGGCGGAAAATTTAAAATTTCTCTTTAATATATTTAAATGGAGCTCATGATTCACAATATCAACAAAAAATATCAAATTACATAATTCTGTGACAGATTTACACCCCCAAGAAAGAATACTTCTACCTCCATGTTTCTACGTCCATTGATCCAACTAGATTCTTGGAATTAAGTTTCAGAAAAATCTAAATAGACAGCAAATTGATCAGGATGGCAGACAATTCAACGATTTTGGTTCCAATGGGCGTATAATAGCTTGTAAATGTAAAAATAAGGAGCTTAATCCCATGAATTTATATGAAACAAGAACTCCTTCACTTCCATGCTGAAGTATGGAAGTGAAGGTGTTTTGGCGTGGGGGTGTAAATTGGCCTCAAGAATTAGGTAACTTGGTATTTTTTCATGGTATTATGAATCATGAGCTCTATTTAATTATTTTAAAGAGAAATTTTAAATTATCCACCCAAAATTTGGATATTGGGGACCACTTAATTTTTTAACAGGATAATGATGCCAAGCGCACTGCTCTCAATGTACGCCACTGGTGTCTCTATAACTGTCCCCAAATTATGAAAACACCTCCTCAATCACTTTATTTAGCTCAAAAGAATATATTTGGTGAGGTTTTGATGTAAAAAAAAAGAAAACATGCCAAATAAGCACAAAATGTGAAGTTAAACAATAATCACAGAGGAATGGAGAAAAATCGATGCAGAAATTACAAAAAACTGATTAAATCTATACCAAGACGCTTAAAAGTTGTTGTGGACACTAAAAGATATCCTACTAAGAAATAAATTAAGAAAGAAATACAATATTTAAAGCTAAGCTGAGATTTTTGTTAAGTGTATGAAGACTTTTGTGGTGTAATTTTTAGTAGCTTTTTGATAATTAATTTTTTAAAAAAATAGTTATACTATTTTTAAAAAATTAATTATGTCATTCAATTAAGAATAAATTGCAGATATCATAAAAAAATTACAATTACAATATATTAATTTTTATTAGTCGAAAACATTAAATTTTATAAGAAATTGCAAGTGTACGAACACTTTTGTGGCCCACTGTATATTTTCGTCAAGATTTAAGATGAGTTTTAATGATTTCAATGTTTATGAATAAACTAAATTCTTTTCTGAATTTCTTGTTAAATCAACATAAATTCGGATTGTTTTTAACATTTAAATTTTAAATACTGTTTTTCATAATGCAACTGAAAAAAGAAGGAAAATCAAGATAAAATTGATGTAAAAAACTGATTCCTTTGAAGCTAAACACAAACACGAAAAAATATAATTTTCATTTTTAAAATGTATTCTTCAAAATTCTCTCTTATTAATAATTTTAATGCATTTTTCAGAGGGCATTAAAATGTCCCTGATTTTAAAATAGCAAATAGCAAAGGCAAAAATTTAATTGACATACAAAATGATTTTTAAATTAAAAAAAAGAATACATAGTTTTTAACCAGTTATGAGTTTACAAATAAAAACAAAAAGAATAAAAAATATCAACTGAAATATGCTTAAAATAATATACAATAAGATAACGAAAACTTCTGAATTTTTTAGTTTTACTCTTCAGTAAACAAGTATTTTCACTTTAATCGTACCCGAAAATAGTTCGACTTCTACTTCTAACTGAATTTCGCTTTAAATTAAGAGAGAGAGAGAGAGCTTATGAACTAAAGTTCCAATTATAAATATATTTTATTTAAGGATATAAGATAGAAAGTAAGATGAAAGTAGTGATAGAAAGTAAGGGTTAAAGAAATAGAATATACAGCTCCATGAATAAAGATGTAAATCACTTACTAAATGTATAAATATACAAAGAATCTACGTAATATTTCTGTCAGATAATATTTAAAACACAATATTTTGAAAAATATTGTGTATTAAATATAATTTCAATAGAACTTCATTGCAAACAACTGTTTTTTTGGTATTGTCACTTAATTTTACTTACAATTTCACTATCAGTAAATCTTACTTAGTTTTCATAATTTCTTTTGAAAAAATAAGTAATTGTTATAAAAACAGGCAGCTTATCGTGATGTTGTTCATTTAACACTATGAATATCTATTTATATATTCTACATTAATATTACTCACTCAAATACTCTCAAGGTATAATATTCGTTCCCACACAGCCCTTTTTTTCGAAATTTTAATCCCCTTCAGATAAAAAGTCATTTTAATCATTTAAAAGTTTTATTATTTTTTTCAAGAAAAATTTGTTTTTGTTATCAAAACTATTGCTTTATTTTTTTTTTCATCTCTCTCAATATAAAATAATATTCAAAATTCGAATATAGAATCGATATTTAAGAGCATGGAATAAAAATAGAATCGTATAATGGAAATTTTTTTATTGAGAGAGAGAGATCCTATTTCCATTCTACAATGATATTTTATTACTTAAACTAAGGCATACATACTTTTATTGTTTAGTAATTAACTCTTGGAAAAGAGGGGTTGCTCATTTTAAAGGTTCCCACTCGTCTTTGGTGTGAATGAGGTCATATTTTTTTCTTAAAACTTCTTGAGGGAATGAGGCAATACCTTCGATCTTGTTGCAAGATATTCAATCATGCTTACAGAAAATTTTATTACACTAGTATTCAACCATTTACGCGAAAGGAAGCATTTCTCTTTAAACAGCAGGCATATCAAATTCGAAAGGCAATATAAACAATAAAACAAGGTTCAACTTCATGGGAAGAGAAAACTAAGAAGTCTGCTTTCTTACGAAAAATAAAGTAAAAATAGAACAATGATAGAAAAAATTGACACTCTCTGACACTTGACATCGCTTACATGCTACTTTTCCTACTTCAAGAAAAGTCTTGTTTGCACCGATTACTTTCAAAACTGACTCACATGTTAAATGTTAGTTATTCTGGATTTAACAAAGATTTACTTCTCATCAAAGTTATAAAGTAATTGTTTGTATCGATGAATACTTTTTTATAGTATTGAAACAATATCATGTGTGTGTGGATTTTCGTATATTTTCACATGTATGCAGTAAATATATTTTTTAAAATCCAGACATATTAACTGAAAAAACAGGCATATTACCTACTAATCTGATTCCCACTAAGTCTAAGTTATTCTCCTTTGTATAAGGTTTGATACTGATTCGATAATTACGATGAAAATTGAATGAAGTATCAAAAACTTTTGTCTTTTATAACTTCAATGATCACTTAGCACATGTAGAAAGCAAGCATAAAAATAACAAATAGAAAGAAGTTATCAATACTTTTTATAAAATCAGGTTATTATTTGCATTTTGAACTGAATGCAATAATTACTGTATTAGCTATATCTATTATTTTGTGACTTTTATCAAAAGAATAACTCTTTTCGATGTATAATAAGCATGAAATTTTTCACTAATCCTCGGTTTCTCAAATTTTACAGCTCTTGTACTAGCTTTATACTAGTCATAAATAGAATAATTTTTAGATTTATAACTATTTTATCAACTGAAGTAGCGAAAATAGCATGTGACACGATAGTTTATAGCTTTTAATGAATGTGATATTTTGATTTTTTTTTGCATTAATATTTAATATGCAATAATAATTTTTATTTATTATTTTTATTATTAAAATTGAATATCTCCTCATTGCCAAATTATTTGCTTGTCTTAAAAATAGTATTCAGAAATAAATTAAGGTTTTAAAATTATAGAACATTTATATACATTTATTTGCAAATGCTTTGCATTATTTGAATTTGTTTTGTAATATTTGTATATTTAAATGCTGTCAGATATGATATCTCTCTTGGCGTACTTATATGTTATGCTTTCTTTTAAAATAAGTTTTGATTTCATCCCGTTCTTTTAATTTTATTTTTACCTACAGATATTTTCCCTGTTGTGAGAAAAAAATTTTCAATTATTTATGAGAAGAAAAAAAACTGAATTTGTCTTTAATTGCAAAAATATATATAGTGTTTTTTTAACACAGATATAGTAATTTCTTTCTCTTTTTGTTTCCGTCTACTTAATTTGTAAAAAAGAATAAGAAATTTTACCCATATTTGGAAAAATTATTTGAGGATTGACAAAGCAAGTAATTTTGTAAAGTTGCAATTTTGCTTATAAAAAAATAGGTTAATCACAAGTAGTTATATATATGTAAGGGATGCTTATATAATTGTTTCCTTTATTTTTTTAAACTTATCTGGGAATAAATCTACGGTGAATAACAGAGTAAATTGATATATCTATACCGTAATTTTAACTCCTTTTATATATTCAATTGATTGAATTTTGAAAATAAAAAAAAACTATGACCTAAATAACTATGAAATGGTTAAATTTTTTAATTATAACTTAAACTACGAACTAAACTTACGTAATTATAACTCACCTCCTTTGTGTCAATTTATTTTGTATCCTCAACTTGACTCATCTGTTCCTAAAGAATCAATGAAGACAAAGTTGCGACTAGCAACATACTAACTGTCCTCAAACAGTAATCTTTTTATTTTTGTGCATATTTATACATATATAAATTTTACCTTTTATTTATATAAGAAAGCGGGTATTTTCACAATAGCTACAATTTTGAAAGATAGTTAGGCATCCAGACGGTAGATGTCGGCAAAGGAAGATGAAGAAATAAATGTATTAAGACTTCAATGTGAACTTTACGTCAAAAAGAATGTAATCCTATGTCTTTATTGCCGTCGAATTTGCATACTAAACCATACAAGCATAAGATTCTTAGATGGTCACCTATTTCAAGTGATTTTTCCTTTTTATGATCGCATTCGCTAAGCTCTGTTCATGGAGTGATTTATCATACAGCTTTTGTCTCCAGTCTCTTAAATAACTTTTTCCGTCTGGTAAGAAAAAAATTGAATTTTTATTCTTATCTAAGCCTCAAAAATGCAATATTTATCAGATCCCAGCTATGTTCAATGCAATAAATAGGAAGAGGCTTAATGGCAAGACAAAATGAAGATAAATTTAGAGATGGCTGCGAACCGTGAAAGTGACTGAATTTTGGGAAACAAAAGACGCACCATTTTCGCATCAGTCGCGAACTTAATCGTAGAAGAAATGAACAAAAATGCGCGGTCTTCAATCCGTGAAAGGGATTTTTCTTTGAGAGATGATGATATTGAAACCTCAGAATTAATTTTATGTAATGCTGTGAACGAGAAATGATGTTTCTGTCGTCAGCACTCAGCAGCCTGTTCGAAGATTTCAACACCAAATTACACAACAAAGAAAAGCAATAGATCTTAGTGCTTTTTTATTCATATTTTGGTTATTCAAATATTTCTGATTATTTGTTTGCCAAAGGAATTTTGTGTTACATCATGCATGATTATAATATCATTGATCAGAATTATCGTTAATTCACTGCCAGATTTTTTACATCTGAAAAGTCATATATTATGGAGAGAGTTTATAATCGCAAAATGTAACTTAAATTTATATATGAGAACCCGATTCTACTAAACAAAACACTTGTATTGAAACGAAGCTCAACAGCTATGAATGAAAATAATTTCAACTTATCTTGAAGTGATTGTCAATTGGAGCTTTGAATGAAGCTCTAAATGAAAATCAATATGTTAAGAAAAAGCATCAAATTACCATAAAAACTGTAAGAAAAATTTATCAGGAACAGTATGAAATTAAATCTATATTTCTAAGTCAACAGATTTTAATGCTCATCATATACAGTAATTGCAAATAAACAGGTCATCAAAAAATGAATTTTAGACTTATAGAAATTTCCTTGCTTTGTGATGTACCGGGTGGGCAAAAAGTCCGTAAAAACTTTAGAAATTTATAAAATCCAGAGAAATGAACGAAAAAAAAAACTGTTTGCAGGATCAGCATTAGTATGTCACGGGATTTTTTTTAAGCTAGAAAAAAATAATTCGAAAATCATCCGGTAGATGGCGCTGTTACAAGCGTCTGTGGTGGAAATATGCAAATTAGACGGCTATAAAAACCTTTGCTCTGAATGAATCCACATTTATTTCACCATTACAAACAGTGAATGTGAACGAGGATGCTCCGTGCGCCGGATAAAGCTTTGTTGGTGAAGTTATTTTATATGAACGAGGAATCAGCGACCATTGCCTTGCGTAAATTCCGAGTTCAGAAAAATGTGAAGAGTGGAAAAGGCCCTTTAACACCTGCAGGTCTCTTAAAGCTTGTTAAACGTTTTGAGGAAACTGGAAAGCTGGAGGATCGAGCACGAGCCGGACGACCATGCTTGAAAGAAGCATTGCTGTCGAAATGGAAGCGATTGCGTCCGAAGCAGCTTCAGGGACCAGCAGTGCTCGTGAAGCTGCCAGACGATTGGGCTTACCACCATCATCTGTCCGCAATATTCTTCGTCGAATCCTCCCGCTGTACCCATACAAATTGCAATCGTGCCATGAACTTTTGCCAGCAGATACCGCACAGAGGGAAGCATTTGCGAAGTGGGCCTTCTCTAAAATGGAACAGGATCCCACATGGGTTTTTAACATCTTGTGGACAGATGAAGCTCCTTTCTCGCTTCATGGTGACGTTAACAACCATAACTGTCGCATTTGGTCGACCTCTAATCCACAGAAGCCCTTGCATTCCCCAAAAGTGACAGCATGGTGTGGTTTCACGGGTTCATTTATCATAGGACCCTTCTTCTTTGAAACGCAGTGCCCAGTAAATAAATGGATAACGGAAACGGTAAATGCTCAGCGTTATCTAACGCTTCTGAGGGAGACTGTCGTGCCATGTTTAATTCAACGAGGTCAGATTTCGAATGTCACGTTCATGCAGGATGGAGCAACCAGTCACACTGCTAACCCGGTTAAGGCATTCCTGATACAGACGTTCGGAGAAGACAGAATCGTTAGCAGGCACTGCAGGTACCCATGGCCTCCTCGGTCCCTAGATTTAACACCGGCAGACTTCTGGTTGTGGGGGATATTTGAAATCTCGCGTGTATTTATCCGATCCATCAAGTCTGTCGGAACTGAAAGATGCGATCCGCAGAGAAGTATTCTCCATACATCCGGACATGTTGCACTCTGCCGTTGCTGGATTTGTCACCCGTCTGGAGTGTCTTCTCCCCTGTGGTGGTGGTCATGTGGAACATATTCTGGTGTAATAAAGTTGTGAAAGTTTTCTGTTCATTATTTATGCATTGTTTCTTTGATTTGCGTACATTAGCGCCACCTACCGGATGATTTTCGAATTATTTTTTTTCTAGCTTAAAAAAAATCCCGTGACATATCAATGCTGATCCTGCAAACAATTCTTTTTCCTTCATTTCTCCGAATTTTATGAATTTTTAAAATTTTTACGGACTTTTTGCCCACCCGGTATTATCAATTATACTGAGTGCGTGTAGTATTCATAAATAATACTTCAGCCATTTAAAAATTTGTTGGCGTTTATACTGGTAGAGTTCTTAAATATACAGTTCCAGAAAAAAATATGTTTCTCTTAAGCTTTGAACAATTATTGTAAAGTAATACAGCTGCCAACTGTTGTAGTTAATCCAGTGCTTCTCAAACTTTCGATATTTGCGGCCCAATTTTTAATCATAATTTTCTTCAAGCCTTCCGCTTTAATACAATAATAATATATTGAATTCAATAATAATGTACTTTGACGTTAAAACTACAATATGGCTTTAATTATAAACCATATAATTTATCAAGTATTAAATTTTTGCATATAATTTTAAGTATGACAAATTCATGGAGAGTCACTGGTAATTATTAAACTTGTTCCTAACTTGATATTGTTAAATTAATTATCAAATGCATTGTGTAGTACTGGTACATTTATAAATATATGTATATCAGTGTAAATGCGTATTTTATTTTTTATTATGTTAAAATGTATTTTGTTTTACCTTTTCAGTAAATTAATAATATTTCTTAATAAAGTTTTATTTTCGATAGGCTCAAGCCCCCTCGTTGGATTATCACGCCTCCTAGGGGGTCGTTCTCCACAGTTTGAGAAACTCTGAGTTAATCAAAAATGTAAATGACGAAAGCCATGATAATGGCTGCTTACATTATTAACATAACTGGGAAGTTTTAAGATATGTAGATTACGTACGCAGCTAAAAAAAGTTGTTGTTTTGTTAAAAAAATTGTTTATTTGTATTTTCATGCAAATGTTGATTCAAACTTTCCAGCATCATCAGAGGAGGAGGAGTGGGAAAAATCGCGAAAAACGCACAGCATTTTCATGTGTGTTACTGGAAAAAATTACACAATCAGTTATCTTAAGGAATCTATTCTCCATATATCACAGTTCAAGCTTTTACTTTTAATTTCATGCAAATTATCTCTCTTTCTATTTAGTATCAAACAACATATATAAGCCCTTTAACTCCTTTTTTTGAATAAGAAGCAACACTATTCTTAGGAATAGTGTTGATTAACATTACAGATACAGTTTATATCTGTAATGTTCATTAAAGAAACATCAAGAAAAGCGTAAAAAATCAATATTTTTATTAAAAATAATTTAATTACTAACAAATGATTTAAAACATAGTGAAATTAATCTCATTTTTTTGTAGACACCACAAATTACATCCACCGAAAAACCCAGGTCAAGAAGAAAAAATGGAAATGTTCTTCAAATGTCTCGGATGAAAATGAAATGATGAATACCATCTCCTTCATGAAGTTACAAGGTAATGCATAATTTCTCCTGCTGATGATTCAGGTACTGGCCACCACTCTGTGAATCCAGTTACTGTAGCTTTCAACCCTTGTGTAGATACCTGGAGTATTTGGTTGTCCACATCCAATACCAAAGGAAACAATACCGACTTGATACCAATGGCCATTCATTTCACACACCAAAGGTCCACCACCATCCCCCTGAAAATAAATTTTAGAAATTATGAAAAATTTAAAAATTTAGGAAGTTGTGTTATCAATTTTTACGATTATGCTACAGAATTACGTATAAACTCGAAATATTTTAGATTGCACTTAATACTTGCAATGCAGGAGTGTTGTTTATGTATTTCAAGAGATTAAAATGTAATTTCAGTATCGAAGAATAAAACCATCTTCTACTACTCATATCAATTTGGATATAATTATTATCTATCATGTCTTCACTGCTAAAAAGCAAGTACTAATTGCCAATTATATCCAACTAAAAGGCATTGATTATTTATATATATATAAATGGTATTAAATTTATGAAACCTCACTTTTTATATATATATTTATATTTTGAAACACTTGAAGAGCTCCAGAGCCAGTAAAAAAGATAAACTCATACAAAAGTTAAGCTAAGAAAGACAAAGTATTCACATGCTGTTGCTGCTGCTGTCTTATCCAAGTAGTGCAGAGAAATCAAATAGCACCGAAGGCGTCCTAAACGACCCTTTGCAATGTTGAAGACCTTTGGCAAATAAAGTAGTTGATGATCCGTGGGGTTAAGGTCCGTATTGTGGAGTTTAGCCAATACAGAAAGTCGACTATCAGGACAATGAGGACAAGTATTGTAACTTCTTTGGTCTCACCAGGGGATATTTTCAACCTTTTAAAGTTTCTTGTTTGTAGTCTGGATATGGTGGTTGAAATTACACGGTTTCAATTTTCTGGAAATAAGTACTTCTTAAATGGATGGGAGGTGAGTTTACGTCTAGCTATTGCATCAGCATCAGTGAGGGTAAGGTTATTGGAAAATTGGGGGGAATTTCGGGCCTTCTTGGCAAAGTTATCAGTTTGCTTATTGCCGAAGATGTCTATGTGGGTCGGTACCCATTGCAAAGTGCAGATTCTTTGGGCTGCGGCTACTCTGTTTATAAGGACAATTACATCCTGGGTCAGTTGAGAATTGCCCTTAGGATCGCCTGGAGTGCATATCTAGAGTCTGAGAAGAGTAGAATGCCACTGGAACTGCCAAAGGTCCTGCTGTGGTAGTTATCCAAAGCTCCTTTAATCGCGATAAGCTCGCAAGTAAAGTTTGGGAAAAGTTTACCCGTAGAAATTCTATAGGATTCAATTTCACTATTTGGGTGAATAAAATAGATTCTACCACCTTTATCAAGGTCAAAGTCAGAAGATACATCCGTATGAGAAATTACTTGATTTTGGGCCGGATTAGAAAGCTTCTAGAAGGTGTGGATGACAGTGCAGCTGACCCCTTTTTGTTACAAGGTTGTAAGAGATTTAGATTTATTTCTGCTTGTGAAGAGGGACAGAGAGATAGACACAGAAGAAGAACTTTATTGGTATAAAGTAGTCACATAGTTATCTTATCCTACTAAATATATATATATATAGTTTCATAATACTTTCAACTTAAGACGTAAAATAAAATAGTAAACCTCCTTTGGAGATAAACAGAATAATTAGGCAACCTAGACAGAGGAAAAATACAGTAAGATACTTAAAAGTCTAAGCTAAAACCTTATCTCTCGAAAAAGTCTCGAATCATCATACTCCAAACTGAATTCACATAAAATAAGGATTTGAGAATTTCCTGTAATATTTAAGAAATGGCAAAATTCAATATACTGTTCTGTTCTCTCCACAATGTTTAAGATTATATAATATACTATTACAGAAAATACAAATCTCATTAACTCTCTCTCTGTACATTGTATGAGAAATACAATTGATACATTACAAACTCATGTTTAAAGAATAAAATAAATGAGAGCGAATCGTCAGAATTAATAATATGGATATCCGGTTTCAACCAATGGATGTGATTAACAAATGAAGTGAATATTCCCAAATAAGGCTACCAAAGTGTTTAGTTAATTCAGTTACAAATTGATTTAGAGGCAACAAATAAAAATTAAATGAGTATATTTGAAATCAAACGCGACTTAAACAAATTAGGACTTAAAGTAAGATAATATATACTCAAATTAGTAAGTTAGGTACTTATAAGTACCACTCACTTTAAAATTACATAAAATAACAATTTTTACGAATATTCTGAAGATATTTGGCAGGAACACTCTCTTTTAATTTCACTTTTCCAGGGTACATGGCAGCACATGTTCTATCATGAGTATTTTGGTGGGGAAGGCGAATAGTTTTAATGCAGAAGTTGCGTTTTCAGCTGACTTGTTGATCGGATTGTGAAGATTGTCGTTTCTGTTCGAAAAAGCCTTTAATGTCAAAAGGCAAGTGTCTTATTTTTTTTCTTTTGTATATTAGTTAAGACCTTAGAAAACGATTTAACTATTTATTTTAAGTAAACAGTGTATATAATTAATTTTACAGTTGAATAATTTTGTGGTACTTATAAGTACCGAGACAGCCCACTGGATATTACAGGAAAGACTTCCGTCCCTGTAGTTTATTGTTGTTTTTTAACGTCATTAGTATAGTACAATAGAGTTATGCTTTTTTTTTGGGGGGGGGCATTTCTTTTTATCTTAACTTAATTATTTTGTATTTTTATCTTTTTGCTTTAACGTTTTCAAAAAAATTTCAACTTTGAATTTGAGTTTGTTCTTTTACCACACAATAAAATGAAGTATCTATAATTTATTCAATAATTAGCAACATTTTAACTTATTTATGTGTAACTGAAATTTAACAATAATAGGAGGTTTTCAAGGTGTTGTTGTTTACTTTTCTTCCCTTTTCTTAAGAGTGTCGGGGGGAAAAGTCCAGTCTTCAAGACGCTTAAAGCAGTATTGAACTAATAGATGATTCTTCAGATGAAGGAAGTTCCAGCAAATTATCTGCTGGGATTCTTAAGATGACGATCAAGAGACTGAACAAGACTCAAGAGGTAGAAAAGTTCGTGTTTAGAGAATACAGCATTTCCTAACCCAGGATGCAGTGCCTTCAAAAATATTCAATCGAAACCTCACTCAAAATATACAACGGATAATGAATTTTTGTGTATTAGGGAAAAGAAAAACTGTTTCCTTGAATATTATCAAATTAAGTTTATGTGTAAAACCTGCTTTTATATGTAAAAAAGTAAATAAATTTTTAAAATTTCATAATTTTAAAAAATAAATATTTTGTGCTGTAAAATATTGTGCTGTTCTATGGTTATTTAGCATTTTTAAGAGTTAAAACTCCGTTAAAAAAGTTATTCGGTCTTTTCGTATTTTGAGAATATTTTAGACCTTTGTGTACTGACGGTACCATAAGTATCATTTTAATTAATTAGCTATAATGGATTAAATCTCCCAAAGTTGAGTATTTTACTTATGTATATATATCCCTTAATTTTTTCAATGTAGTGATTAAAAAAAAATATATTGCACGAAAAAATTGCAGTAAATCATAATGCGGTAGATAAAGGGTTAAATGTTCACGTACATCACAAGCGTCCCTTCCTTCTGCGCCAGCACAGAGAGAAGTTGCAGGTAATTTGTAGCTGGGGCCAAAATGATGTTTTAAAGCCCTCTCGCAGTCATCGTTCCTCCAAAGGGGTACGTTTACTTCCTTCAAAATAGCAGAATGCTCACTGCCTACAAGAAAATGGGATAAAATGAACAATTGTACTAATAAAAAAAATAATTAAGCAGAATTAAACACATGCTGTTGAATGGTGTTGGAAAAATAATATACATTTTCTATATAATACTATAGAAATCACAATATATATTACAGAAAATAATGCAATGCATATATTAATTATTCTGTTACATTTGTAGAAAGTTTATTATGATTTATAAATTAAATATACCTGTAGATTATAATCTTGAATCAAGTTAAGTTGAAAAGGGAATAACTTGATATATCACATTCTGTTAACAGTTAGTGTATGGTTGATTACAATTTAAAGCCGTTTTGAAGTGAGTAACTATTAACCAAATTGACAAGAACCAGAATAAGCTTATTTAAAAAACGTTATTCAAATTTAAGAGCTTCAAGAAAGATTGGTTGCAAATTTGTAATCTATACTGCCAAATACCATTAGATTAACAAACGACAGTAAAAAGAAATCAGGTAGAAATTACAATTTGGTGAATATCTAGCATCAAATTACCTTGTCTAATCAATGCCTCACAGAGTGTTAGTGATGTTGACAACGAAACATTGCCCTACTTCATTTTAAACAGGTGGTCACAATATAATGGCTCGCCAATATATGTGTGTATGTGGATGGGTGTTTATATCGGGTATACTAGTAAGTCTCAAAAGATTTTTTTCGTTCAAAATTGCGACTTTATTGTGCAGCATTAGTAATTAAAAATATTAAAACACTAGCTTTTCCTATCTTCCTGGCACTATACGAGAGTTACTGATTAAAATAAACGGTAGTCTGAAGGAGCTATGTCTGGATAATACGGTGGGTGTGGCAGGATATCTCATTTGAGTATTTCAAAGTAATATTGTGCAACATGTGGTTGAGTATTATCACACTGAAAATTCATACTGTCAAATCTCTGCTCATATTCCGAGCATTTCTCCTTTTTATACTCCAATCATTTTCAGTTATTATAGTGCTTCTCAAACTTTCTACACTAGCGACCCAATTTTCAATCATAATTTTCATCGCCCCCCACCATACAATAACATGTATTGAATTCAATAAGAATATACTTTGATGTAAAGCTACAATGCGACTTTAATTATAAACCGTATAAATTATCCAGATAAGTATTAAATTTTGCATATAATTTTATGACATCCCCATAGGGTCACTGGTAATTATTACACTTGATCTTAACTTAGTACTATTAAATTAATTTGAAACACATTGTGCAGTACTGATACATTTATAAGTGTATTATATCAGTGTAAATCTGTATTTTATGATGTCAGAATGTATTTTGTTTTGCTTCCTTTCAGTAAATTATTAATTTTTTTAAATAATAATCTTTTGTTTTCGACTTTTTGATATACTCGCGCCCCTCTTGTGGGGTTATCACGCCTCCCTAGGGGGCGTGCCCCACAGTTTGAGAAACACTGAGTTATTAGATATCCACCGTGATGGTTTCATTTGGTTTTAGCGGCTCATACTACACTGCTGGACAATTGCTAAGGACGGATCACAAATTGCTATGTAGCATAACATTAAGCGAGACATGAGGCCTAGTAGGATAAAATATAGTTGCCACACTGTTCAGACATTAGAATAAAGAATATTTATTGTTCTGGAAAGTACAAAAGCTGTGAAACATCTGAAAGAAAAAAAAATGTTCATTTGATCTGCGTACGGAGAAATGGAACAATGCATCTAAAAGTCAGCAGGCACCTTAAAGAAAGGTATCAGTACGGGATATGTCCACCGTGGAGTGTGATGCAACATTCCACACGTCGTACCATACTTTGCACAACATTATCCAGCAGCTGCTGAGGCAATTTATCCCATTCCTCTGTGAGTGCACGGATGAGGGTGTTCTTCTTTGTCGGAGGATAGTTTCGACCAGCAACTTGCCTCCCCAAAGCATCCCACACATTTTCAATGGGGTTTAGATCTGGAGAACGCGCTGGCCATACGAGATGTTGAATACCCTCGCTGTCTAGACAATCCTGAACAGCGAGTGTTCGATGACATGTTGCGTTGTCGTCCATAAAAACAAATTTATCACCGACAGCACCATGGACAAGACGAACATGAGGAAGTAGAACTTCATCAATGTATCGTTGGCCCGTCACAGTCCCATTCGCAACCACATGTAGGCGCGTGCGGCCATTGATCATGATGCCGGCCCACACCATAATACTGCATGTCGGATATCGGTCCTTTTCCTGGATATTTTCTGGACGATAAGCAGTACCACTCTCGCGCCAGATCAGTTGGCGTCTACAATCCGATGACAGACTGAACCTACTCTCATCTGAGAATAGTACGCATGCCCAGTCCTGTTCACTCCAATTGTGATGCTCACGACACCATTGCAAACGGGCAGTACGGTGCTGTCTGGTCAATGGGACACACACAACAGGTCTATGTACGTATAGTCCTCCTCCCCTCAAACGTCTGACAACAGTTTTTCGGGAGATCTGCTTTCCTGAGGCAGCAAGAAACTGATTTGCCACCTGCTGAGCTGTTGTGCGCCTGTTCCTTTTTGCTGATAGGACGATATATCTGTCTTCTGCAGGCGTCGTACTTCTAACACGACCTCCCCCGTGCCGTCTACTACACATTCCATTAGTTTTAAATGACTTCCACAGCCGTGAAACAACGCTGGGAGCGATGTCGAACTCCCTGGCAACATCTGTTATTTTTCGCCCTTCTCTTCGATCTTTCCAATAATTTGGCCACGCATAAAATCATCTATGTGATGTCGGGAAGACATGCCAAAAATTTTAAGTTCGTCTATTAAATCTTTCCTGTAAAACTTTGACTTGAAACAACAACTGACCACACGCGTCAAAACCTTTAAAGCTCTTATGAACGCTATCACGTGATGAACAGACGTGGAAAAAAAATTTGCATACTCATACTTCTTCTTACTAATATCCCGCACTTATTCTAATTTTCCACATTTTCCTTCCTTTCATTTTGTGGTTGCTATGGATGATAGTGTTATCCGTCCTTAGCAATTGTCCAGCAGTGTATATATACTATACTCAACTGATCCTTCCAAATACAGGACATGAGTTTTGATTCACGAATATTTGGCTTCGCCGTTGAAATTGATGCCCAGGATGAAAAATAAAACCTAATGATGCGGCTTCAAAAATGAAGGTGGTTAGCTCTCTATATATACAAGGTGACCAGTGTATGTATATATATATATAAAATGTATGTATACACATACATATATTCAAAAGTTTGTTTTCGTGAAGAAAAATTAGATTATTTTATAATGAAATAATATGTATTGTGTGTGCATAGCATACTACCTGTTCATTCATAAAGCACATTTTTTTATCAAATTTTGTCAAAGGTTTATGTCTTAGATTAAATGTAGGGACTTAGAGGACTTTAAAATTAAAACTCTGACAAGTGTATTACTTGAAAAATGTAAGGCATCTTAAAAAAATCCTTTTTCTTTTATTAACCATGCTATACTTTTTTTTAAAAACTTCAAAAGTATTTAGCTTTCTTCTTATATATATATAAGACGTGAAGAGGGAGAAATTGCAGTTTTTTTGAGACAGACTTCACCAAATGCCAAGCAATGTTCCAGGTGCCATCTATCGAATAATGAATGTACTATCGATTCCGAGATATATTTCTTAACGAATCCTTTAAATTAATAATTTTAAAGATACTGTTTTAGCAAGGTCAATAAGAATATCCCATTATTTTATTAGTTTTTATAAAACTATGCAATTTCTTTCTCCGCTATATTTGGAAAAGCAAAATTTCAAATATAGAATGAAATAGCGGATTTTAAAAAGAAAAATCCAGATTTTAAGGTAAAACCTATCCATTCTGACTTTTTAAGAGTTTATATTTGAAAGAATTATTAAACGGACATAAAGAAAAAAAACTACTTTAACAGAATTCAAAAAACAAAAAATTGCTGAAATTAATTCTTTTTGGAAAATTAAATTGAGCTCAATACTGAAATCAATAATTTGTACTATATTAGAATTCATATAAGCTTTAGTTAGAGGTAATGAAAATAAAACATTTGTGGCAAAGGATTTTCTAAATGAAATGTTTGATAAATATTCAAACTTAAAAAATAAGAAATATCATTTGCTGTGTTTCAGCTATTTTAAAAATTATTTACATAGTCTTTAATTTTTCCTGAGAATTTTTACATAATTTATACTTAAACTGAATGACGAAAAAAGAATTAAAAAAATAGTGTTCGTGTTTAAAGTACCATTAACATTTTTTTTCTGTTAAAAAATGCTGGGAAGTAACAATGCAAAATTCTGAGAAATAAACTGGAAGCTTATTTGAATTTCGCAGAAAAAAATAATTTTACCTTAATAAAATAATAGATTTTCAGCAACGAACAATGCGATGCTTTGATTGGAATAGCAAGCCATTTTTCTGGACTATTTTTACCAAATGTGCATAACAGTTACGAACAATCTAAAATGAAATAATCTCCTAAGAAAAATATTCTGCATTTATCCAAAAAAAAAATCTTGGTTTCAATACCTTATTGCGAATACTGAAATGATTGCACCTCATACAATAAAAAATTTGAATCATAATAATCTTTAAAACCGTATAAATTTCAACTCTTTTTGCGATGACACAATTTTTGTTTATTTTATTTTTTAAAAAACTGTCAAAATTGTAAAAAATAAAATTCTCTCATCCAGTGTTGATGAATTTTTCATACTGTTAATTAAAAATTTCATCACATAACAAATGTTGATTGAAAACAGAAAATAATTTTTTTAAAAAAAAAACTCATTTGTATATTTTAAAAACATTACCAAAGGAATTAATTTTTAAAAATTTGCAATTAAATTTCATGATAATACTTTTATTAAAACTAATA
This sequence comes from Trichonephila clavipes, assembly GCA_019973935.1. Classification (NCBI taxonomy): domain Eukaryota; kingdom Metazoa; phylum Arthropoda; class Arachnida; order Araneae; family Nephilidae; genus Trichonephila; species Trichonephila clavipes. Next base: position 1,299,678 of record BMAU01018153.1, on the reverse strand, counting down.
ATCGATAGTTATCTCGTTTATCGTTCACATTCTGTTTATATTGTAAAAATATTATTTATACTCTTTATGAATACCTTAAGTTTTTATCAAGTTGAAATTTCTTGGTACTCTTTAATCCATTTTTACAAGACATTAGAACGCACTAGAAAAAAGTTTACAGAGAAATCTCAAAGGTTACAAAACTGCAAAGTTTCAAACTTTTAAGGTAATTTTAATTTAACTTTTACATTTTCCTATGAAACGTAGAAAAATTTAACCAGTGTACTGATGAGTAACATTTTGTTAGAGCAAAAAAAAAACATAAGCATTCTTAAAATAAAATTGATTCAATGTATCAAAATATACTGTCCTTGAATACAGAATTCCTGCATGAGCTTTCATATTAAAAAAGGCTCTTTCCAACAACCGGATCTTCGGTTTCGTTTTGCCATTCCCACATTATTCAGCCTTTATATTACCTATACATTCCATTAACCCTATGACCTTTCCATTAAAAAATAAATATATTCAGAAAAAGAAGCACAATTTCTCGCGAAGTATTGACAACATGATTACATATGAAACAAAGGAAGAAGAATTTTTACCATTTGTGCCTGACTTTATCAATAAAGGATACATAAAAACTAAAACACCTAGATTCTATTTGCACTGAATGAAAAAAAGAGTTTCCTAACAATATATTTTGTTGCTTTCCAATTCTACAAAATTGGAAATTACGCTGTTTATGGGGATTCCCAACTAAGCCTAAAATTTGCCATCCTCCTTTTTTGGTAAATATTCAATTCTTGGAATAAAAAATCGAATAAAATTAAACAGCATTCATCTGTCGCGTGTGTAACAAAAGAAAAAAATACAAAATGTATTCACAAGCAATTTGATCGGAGAATTGTATGGATAAAGCGTCTACACATAGGTGTATCGAAATGAAATTGTTAGTATTTTTATAGTAAAAAAACTTTTTATTGACTTCCTTTCCGAAGGCTCCATGAATGATTATAAGACATACTAAAGCTAAAACGGGATGCAGCGTCGTTTTAGAAATGAGGACAATAATGTGGTGAAAAAAAGATAAGACAGTTTTACCTGAATAATTTTGGGTTCAAGGACAGGATAAACTATCCCGTGGTAAACTATCACGCCACTGCGCTACATCTCAATGAACAGATATGACAATGAGTGTGGCAATCAGAATTTCAATAACAAATTTCCTTTTTTATATTTATAGTGTTTTTCTAACAATGTTGCAAAGAAGTTTCTTTTTTGCGACAAAGATGGTATCAAATATTTTAGTTCTTTATAACCTTTTGTTGAGAAACTGTAATATTAAGTACAGTTTTCGTTTCTTTCTTCTTTTTACTTTGACCAGAAAGTTTGTCCTCTAAGTATACTTAAAAACTTCTTAGGTTAATTTTATCTTTAAGTTCTCCCCCTTTTTCGGTTTATTTGAATTGATCAAATTATTATTTCATAATCTCTGTTTTGATATACAAAGAGTTCTAAGAAATGGACAAGTTGAAAATTGTGTGATTAAAAGTCTAGAAAAAATTGAACTTGAAAATTTCTTAATAGCAGTTTTTTTTATTTTTAAAAAATGTGAAAAGTTTGTAATTTTCTAGACTTGGAATTTGACCTTAATTTAAAAGTCTTACACAAACACTCATCTATAACTAAATACTTCATCCATATTAAACTGGGGTCTGCTGACTCCTAGAGGTCTACAGTGACTCTCTAGGAGTCCGCGGAGTCTAATTTAATGTTAATTGTTCCCTCTTGTACAGCCTCTGAAAGGCCTCGTGGAAAAATTGAAAGATGTGCCATACTAGACTAGATCCCTAAATTGTCCCCTATGAAAAAAACTCTATTAGAGCTTGTATTTTGATCAAGAATATTAAGTCAGGGATGGATGTTCAAAATCTTGGAGGTCCGCGATGTCACGCTGATACATAAAGGAGGACCACGGCGATCGAAATTTTAAGAACCGCTGATCTAAATGAATATCAATTGCATGAAAGATTACTACATGAGAGATTAACGTAAGGATATACATTCATCTTTAAGAAGTAATAGAGTTTATTATAATTTTTAATCTTAAAAAAACATAAGAAATAATTTTCTCTGTTAATAATTATATTAGATATTCATTTTTTGCGTAAAATGTATCGAATATTCATCGATTAAGAAATATTTAAGAAAATTATTAATACTTCCTTTTAAGTCTTAACATTCGAGGTGAATTGGATTTCTCATTTGTGGAGGAACTCTTAAATTATTAAGAAAATAATTTTCAAAAAGAATAATAATAACCTAGACAAAACACGAAATAAAATATAATAAAGCATGATAAATATTCAAATTAATCACAAGAATGGATAGTAAAAATTGCGATTGAAAAGATAAAATGCTATCATAAATTAGCATTAGTCAGTCACACTTTCAATTGTTTAAAAAGGGATTTCGTTATGAGTGGCTTAAGAATTCTTAAGAGCCTCGAGAAATAGTTTCGCAAAAAATAGTTCAGATTTTTTTAATGACCTTATGAGCTTCCACGTAATAATGAAAGAAAATATATTTTAAAAAGAAAGACATATTCTCATGTTAATAATAGCCTTTTGTTTTTTGCCTCAATATCAAAATAAAGAAGACAAAAATAGAATATTACTCTTTATAAAATTAACTGACAAGGGAATTAAAATCATTACTATATAGTTCAAGGATTGAAGCGTGAAAGGCATTTGCTTTGTAAATTCTTGTAAGAAGAAAATTGACTTTTAAAAAGAACTTTAAAATTTCTAGAGAATTTTAATAAGCGTCATTTCAATCATTTGTGGAAAAGAAAAGGCTATGGACAATGAAAATGCTGAATCTTTTATCTAAAATTTTTAAGAAAATGTTTGAAGTTGATTGAATTATAAATTGGCTTTATTTGTGTGATCTATAAAGCGAGAGAGAGAGATTACATAAACTTCATGCCCTTATTTTAAAATTCTATTTTAAATTCTATTTTTTTCTATTTTAATGAAATTTTGTTGCTAATTTTAGGAGCGTACAAATGTATTTATGAATAGTTTTAAAAACATAACAGAAAAAAAATTAAGGCATTCCACGCATTTTTTCGTTTTATGAAAGATGAATATTTAACCATCTATGGAGTATTGACCATTAAACATCCAACACGATGGAAGACAAAGATATCGAAGGCAATAATACTAACATAAAATTATAGAAATAAGAATCCTATTCGACTTATGGCGTTGTCATTATAGATAAATGGTCATACAAAACCACTGCTTAGAAAAGCTGATGTACGTTAAATTTGTCGAGGCTCAATGTTCTCGCGTAGATGTGGTGTGGCAATTCTGAGAGTGGGGTGCCAGCTCAAGAGTCGTCCTCATCACTTGACCGTGGCTCACAATTACGAGAGTCGTCATCAACAGCTCATGTGCGCCTTGTTAACGCGATATTTATAAACAATCAATTAATTGACTCCCAGAATGTGAAAAATTATTTTTTGTAGCCGCCATGGCTGGCCCTAACTACTGCGACACTCCCCGACGAAAGTTAAAAGTACGAATGAGTAAATCCATGCTGCTTCCACACATTACCAATCTTCAACGAATGCCGGACCAATTGTTTGCAATTATCGAATAAATGTGCGTGACGAACAACAGAGGAGGAAAAACCAGCAGGACAAAGCAGAAGTGCTACTTGCTGGGAAATGAAGAATTGTTGAATGATTTCTGTATGTGGTCTTGCATTGCTTGATGAAACTAGACAGCAAGTAAGCCTTGAGTGCAAAGGACAGAAAAGGACTCCAAAACTTAAGAAACGTAATTGTAGCTGCTGAATGTCTAAGAAATATGTGCAGTGAATTACGCTTAACGCGAAAATGCTTAAGACGAAATATCGGTTAACACGAAAAAATACAACGGTCCCAACAAACTACTATGTATTTTCATGCATTTCTTTTCATTAACACGAAAGTCACTTAACACGAAAAGATTTTCCTTCTGGAAATGAACAAAATACGGAAAACACCAGCGGGCAGGCGAAATTTTAATAGAGTTGGAAATGAAAGAGGTGGCTTCATTTATTTTGTAGAAATGAGGCTAACTTGGCTTTGAAATACCATTGGAATAGCCTGTGACAGGAGCCAATTTTGCTTATCTCTAAGCTAGTTCCCTCCACCCCCACAAACTCCACACACAAACATTTAATCTCTCATCAGTTGGCTTTGGAATTCGGTGACGATTACATCTCAGTGTGAGTAAATGAGGGAGTTTGATTCGCCAATTATGAAATGAATAACAAAATGGACGACATCGAACAATTTGTTGATAATTTGATGCTTAAAAAGAAAAATAACATAATTTTTCAAAAACTCAATAAATGTTTTGTGTTTCGAAGAACGTGAAAATTTTGTATTAAATTTCATTAAGTTCTTGTGAATGTTTTTGCTTCTCTGATTTTTGTTAAATACATGCTTATATATATGCTATATAAATAAAATGTACTCGTAAGAAACTTAATTATGTTGAATATATGTTTTTTTTGTAATATTCTTTTACACGAAAAAATATTTCAGTTCCCTCAGTTTCGTGTTGAACGATTTTCACTGTATTAGATGAGTTCAGGAGTAAAATCCAATGACACTTCAAACCATAGTACCAGAAGAAAGGCCAGTATGGTGACGTATAATTCAAGAATCACGCAATCTCTCGCTGTAAAACCATTATAATCGGACACGACCTTCATAGTAATAAATTTATATAATTCTACTGGGAAACAGGCCAACACTATTTGCTATTAAAATTTTTACAGTTTGATTTAGTCTACTTAAAAAATTCAGGCTTGCAATTTGTAAAATCATTTCTATGTCCAATTTTTTATAACTGTTTTCATGTGTTTTAATTTAAATTTTGCAAGTTTAGGTTTATAAAAATAAACATGTACTATCATCACTTATACACCTGGCTTAAAAGCCTATGGATATCTATAAACCCTATACCATTCTCTGTGACACAGAGAGCTCTTTTCGGTTTAGTAGTTCCCTTTTATAAATTGATGAAAATTTTCAATTTGCTTAAATATTTGAGGGTGTTTCTATACCTGATAATTCACAGAACAGAGGAAATTTTTCTGACAAGCTTCTTTAATCGAGTTTGAGTGAAATATTACAATGATATTCACAAACATAATGCAAATTTTTTAAATTTAATTTTAATTTACGTCTCGCTAAGAAACAACACTATTTTTGTGATGGATCTCAAACTTTTGAACCACGGTTAAATAATGAGGATGATACTTGGGCTGGTATCCTACTCTTTTGAAATTTCCATACGAAGTCAACAAGAAAGTTTGGAGCCTCGACATATTAAACGTGCAGCAATCCCTCTGCACGGTGGATCTTGAATGGCACCAGGTATAGAACCCACGACTTGAGAACACCAGCCCCGAATTCGAGTCTAAAACCATTCAGCTACTGTGGCCACAACATCATACAAAAGTGCAGGATAAAGACGTCTTTGACATTTAACGAGTTTCGATTGCACATAATATTAATACTACTAAAAAAACTCATTTGTATTGAATACCTTTAACTTTTTTCATTTTACAGTCTTTGCACCCTCTAGATCAGGGGTGGCGAACATTTATTGATCAACGTGCCATTTTTTCCAAAGAAGTGTTTAATGAGGTATAGACGTGCCGCCAAATTTTGACTTGTGATTATTGGGAAAATAATAAAACTAAATATTAAGAACACAAAACTCTTTATTTACTATAGAAAAATACCTTTTGCACTGTATAATTGTAAGTATTTTAGTTAAACGTATAATTCAAATTAAAGTAACATTAGTGTGAGTTTCGTTGATGCAGATTGTGTGTGTGTGGATGACAAATAACATATTAGGATTGTATGATATTACTTTTAATAGAATGCATGCTCAATAGGAGTTATCTGGCAATCGGTTTTTAAGCAATCACTTTTGTTGTGGTTCGTTTTTTTTGACAAGAGGATTTGCGACTTGCTTCAAAATGCCGTTTTACAGACGATATGTCCTGCATACCACTATTCCAGAACATAAAAACACACACCGCTTTTTGTCGCCTTTACTAATAATACCATATTTCAGGATTCATCAAATTTGAAATTCTCTGTTACACTTACTATTCCCCCTTTTTTTTTTTTTTGCTGAACTAGCCATGTTAAATAACATTTAAAAATCATAAATATATACTACAAATAAACTTAAAAACACAGTTGTGTCAATGAAATCGACTATGCTATGCGTAGACAAACTTTGCAATAGTAGTCCACGACGTAACTAAGGCAAGACAATAACAAACGAGTATGCTCCCCGCCGCCTCATGACCCATCACTCGCATTTGTTCGTAATACTTCATAGTGAACTTGGTTATTTTGAAATAAAATATAAACCATTTTGATCGCTGGCGTTAATGGTTCTCCACCCCTGCTCTAGATCAGGCATATTTATCCTCTTATTATTTTGTTTTGTTGCATCAGATTGTACCAGTACAAGGGAAAATATATGAATGAATGTGATGTTGAGAAGTGAAGTGGTAAAATGCACAGTATAATTGATTCAACAAGGTATACATATAAAACAAATTATTTAATAATTTATCAGTTAGAGTATGCATTTATGTAAGGCTTAGAAAAACTGGTGTATTGGCTCAATTTTTGCAATGTTACTAAATATTCCTGTTTTCATTAATAAAGAATAAGCAAATTGAACATTTAGGATTTAGATATAACCCATAAATATACACGTTGATCACTTCGGTTGTTGTTTTAAAAGCCTTTTTCCAACAAATTCAAAAAAAGATAATAAAAATTCCTTACTATCAATAGTTTTTCCCCATCCAGTGACGAAGCATCGTGGAGAAAGTATTAATTCGTTGTTGGTCGTTCCTTCTGAAGGCATACAGACGACGTTTATATTGGCTCGTTTCTTGGCAGGCTTGGCGAGACGTACCAGGGCAATATCATGCATCAACGTCCTGTTGTTGAAAGTTGGATACACAACTATTCTAGATACATCAAACTCTTCGTATCTGAAAGGCTCGTTCGTTGTGGATACGTCGTGTTCACCTAATCGAACCTTCAAGGTATTCGGTGAACGACTATGAAGAGAATATTGAAAAAATATATATGTTAGTGTGAAGAGTATAGCGTTTTGTAAGGAAATGTACCGAGTTATTATTCATTTGTTATATTTAACTATTGATTCAGATCATTATAATGAGATTTAATGGAAAACACTGATTTTTTCCTTCTTGCATTGAATTACAGTTTTAAGAATAATTTATATATATAACTACTGTACTTTACTACTAAATAAATACAACTGGAATAAATCATAATATTCCGTGTTACTAGAGAGATCAAAAGCATTTTCAAGAAGATCATTAAACCAAAAATATAGACATCTATATAGCCTATTTAAATGTGATTTTCATACTTTCTTCTTGATGTACTTACTCCTTAATCTAATTTTTTCTCTCATATAATCTCTTAGTCATATGGTTTAAAATACTAATTTACTCCCAATTCAAAGTTTTGAAAGGTTATTGTCGTTTTTTCCCATCTCTCTATTAACTCTGTTCTATAATGATAGTTTACAACTATGGTAATAAGTACTTTGAATCTGATACAATCACAAATAAATGCGGAGTCTTGTTATTAGTAGATCTATCTGTGTTGAAATTGATAGATAAGCAAAATCCTAGAATCCTAGTTAAAGCGTATGAATATAAGAAATATAACTTGCTGTTATAGTGATATTTCCACATATTTTTACTTTGAATGAATATAAATTTCAAATTCCAAAATTGTGCAAATATTATTGCTCTCTTATTTGTTAAACATCAATTAGATTAAAAAAATAAAGTTAAAGTATATCTAGAAAGAGAAAGAAGTATCATAATTATGATACAACTAAAGCTCTGAAATGGACCTTTTATATCACTTATCACTGACTTTTTAGAGGAATGGAAAAGCACTTCTTATGTGACAAAATTATGTACTATATAATGAACTTTAGACCCCTTCTAAAACTCTAGGTGGCAACGCGGACTGATCCGAAGCCCTGCGCATGCGCGAGTGCCAAGCGAGAGGCAGTCGGCTTTTACTTCTCGAGGAGAGCAGTCGGATTTTGGGGTTTAGCCCGTGAGCGCAGTGGTGTAACGGAAAATAATTGGGCCCCCGCAAGGTCAGATCTTGGGCTCCCAAGCCGGATATATATATATCCTTATATATATATATATATATCCTTATATATATATCCTTATATATATATATCCTTATTTATATATATATATATATATATATATATATATATATATATACACTGGTGTGCAAAAATTAAGGACGAAGTCGAAAAATTAGCATATCAGCTGAACGAAGAGACAGAAAGACCAATCAGGAGATTAAGTAAGGTGATGTACGGTAGCACATGCGCAGATATACAGGTAGACGTAATGGGGGAGTGTCTGAGTAGTATAAAGCATGTTGTCGGTGTAAGATCAGTATTTCTGGCAAAGAGATTGCACGCCGTATAGCAGTTAAAATCACACCGAGTTGCTGCCTCAACGATAAATGGCGAATAATCAATCTGTTAGACGACATCTGGATGCTTTTACCCGAGGTCGAATCATTGGGAAGTTGGAGGAAGGCCTCAGTGTGACTTCAGAGTTCGGAATTGCTCACAGCATCGTTTCACGACTTTGGAGACAATTTCAAACTACAGGAACAGCTATCTGGGGGTTCAATAGTGGTCGTCCACGACGAATTACACCCGCAGATGACCGGTACATTGTCTTACAGGCCAGAAGAAACAGGCGGCAGAGAGCGGGAGAAATCGCTAGACACACGACACAGGCGACTGGACGACCGATATCGCGTTTTACCGTGGCCAGAAGACTGCACGGTGGTGGTCTGTTTGCACGACGCCCTGTACGGTGTGTACCTTTAACGCCTGCCCATCGGAGAAGGCGTTCTCTGTGGTGCCGGGAACACCGGCATGAATGGGGACGAGTACTCTTTACAGATGAGAGCAGATTCAGTTTGTAGCGATTCTCATCGCATACTCATCTGGAGAGAGCGGGGAAGCCGCAATCATCCCTCGAACATCATTGAAAGGGATGGGTATGGAGGTTGCGGTGTTCTCGTTTGGGGAAGCATCATGCTTGGTAGCCGTACAGACCTTCACATCTTCGACGCAGGTTCAGTCAACGGGACCCGTTATTGTAACGAGATTCTTCTTCCATATGTGCGTCTTTTAGAGGCGCTATGGGTCTGCAGTTCCTTTTCATGGACGACAATGTACCATGTCATCAGAGAGTGAGGATATTGAACGTATGGATTGGCCGGCACGATCTCCGGATCTCAATCCCATCGAGCATGTATGGGATTTTCTAGGCAGACGCTTGGCAGCTCGTACCTTACCCCCAGTAACGATTCGGGAGCTTCGATTGGCGCTGCAAGATGAATGGGTAGTAATGCCTCAACAACTCATTGACACCCTCATTCTCAGCATGGGCAGACGCTGTGAAACCTGCCTAGCAGTCAGGGGAGATCATATCCCCTACTAAAGACCGGATGTTTCTTGCTGGACACCCATCACAGGGATGTTTCGGCCTTCACAGTCGCATTGCGCTTCATGCTACTTTTTCAATCAAGCTTCTTTTTATCCCTCTAATTTCTCTTTTAGTAAGTGTTGCTTACATATTACACATGGCCTTACGTATTGGAGATCTTACGGTATTAAATGTGTTGATTTGGAAAGCTTTTGTACAAAGTTATATTGAAAAAACCGTCTCGTCCTTAATTTTTGCACACCAGTGTATATATATTTATATATATATATATATATCCTTATATATATATATATCCTTATATTTATATATATATATATATATCCTTATATATATTTATATATATATATATATATAATAATATATATATATATATATAAAGAAATATGTATTATATATCAAAATATGTATTATATATATACAAAGAATTGAAAAACCATAACATAATGTACCTTTACACATCACGTAAAAATATTTAAATATTAAACTTATAACTGAATATAAAATCAATCTGTGTCTGAGTAAATAAGGTTTAACATTAGAGAGTATTTATAGTATTTAAAAAATGGGAAATCTAACAACAGTCGACTGATAACCTGGTAACTTAAATAAAAACGATACACTAAGAAAAACACAAACACTGTAAAATAATATTTTCGATTTCAGATCCTTATGATAGAAAAAGGTATCACTTGCCAAATTCCTTTCGTTTATGTACCCCGGGATGAGCTTGACCTTGTTCATCATGTTCCCTGGCATTACTAGTACTAGCACTTGCACAAGATGATGAACTTGTGGATATTAAAAAGTCATCCAATTTTGCTTATTTGCTATTAATATTATACTCCTTTTCCTTTCGAATTTTTCGTTTTCGAGAACCACTCAGTTTTTTTTAACTCCTCTCATTTTAGGGCCGCGTTTCTTCTTGTCTTATTAACAAAATAACAATATAAGAACCAGAATAATTAATTCCGTTTACAAAAAACAGTTCTAATATTACAAGAGAGAAAAGTGAGAGGAAAATGTTTTAACAGCGAAGGAACACTCCCTATACTGAAGTGCATTGAATATAAAAATATATATGTTCTAAAAACAATTTTGTGAAACATTTCTCATTATGCTTTATTTGATTGAATACTCATAAATCTACGGAAATTTCTGTGGGCATATGGGTTTCTAATCTAGACCATGTAATCATTTAAAATGCTCTCTATGCGTTTTCAAGTATCGCAATACTATTTTTCATGAAAAAAGCATAACAGATGTACGTTATTTACGAGTTTGCTAAATGAAACTGAAATACATGGGGGGAGGGAAGCTAAGAACGCCAATGAGTTATTTTGCTATTTCAGTAAAAGGTAACATGTCTTTTTTACTCCCTACCGCTAACATGAAGTATAAATAAAAAAACAGTGATGAATTTTTCTTTCTAGCATTTTATCCAGTTTTCCGTCTGACTTTCTTTTTATCTGTTAGTATTTTAAGTTTGGAATGAAAACCCACTAAAGAAAAGTATCTCTTTCGTCGCGGGGATTACAGCAAATTAAAATGTTTTTTGATTTGGTTATTGGATCTAAGATATCTAATAAGCAATCAAAGTTTTGATTTTGAATGATGTTAGATCGCCAATTTGAAAATCGCTTAAAAATTGGATTAAAAAAAATGTAAAGCAAATTTTTTGAAATTCTTCGTTAATGGCGTCAGTCTAGCTTTGGGCCCCCTAGAAGCCTTGCCCCCTAGAAGCCTTACCCCCCTAGAAGCCTTGCCCCCGCACTGCGGGGGTGTACGTTACGCCACTGGCAGTGTGAATATCTAGAGACGGTGATTTTCCTCTCGACGAGAGAGGCCAAAATTTTGTGTGCTCCATCCACGAGCGTGTAGAAATTTAGAAAGTGAGTGATTTCCTCTCGACAAGAGAGACTGTATTTAGCTCCATGAGCGAGCGTAAGGAATGACCTCTCTGCAAATGTCAACACTCGGATCACTAATGATTTCTACTTAAAAAGTGCAAATACTGTACAAATTGTTTATGTCTGTGAACTGCCCTGTGTGTTTGGGAAATAAATCTACAAAAGACCAAATAAGTGTCATCACTTAAATGCTTAGGACGTTACAACTATTTTAGTTACCGTGCCCATTTAATGAAACACTGTATCTACTTCAAATGCTTGCACTATTTTCAAGCACATATTTTGAGTATCGTTGTTTCTTAGTATTGAATTTTTAATTTTGCATTTAAATTACTCTTTCGTAACTTTCCATCAAAAATCAGTTCCTTTTGGTCAGAATTTTCTCTCACTTTAAAATTTAATTTTCTTCCACTAGGAGCGAGAGTAGGATACATATCAGAGTTTAAAAGAACGTCTGTTTCCCATTGTTAACTTATTAAAGCCTTCCACATGATGATAAAGAACATCAAATACAGTCCATAACAGTGGTTCTTAAACTGTGTTCCTCGGCCCCTCGGGGGTCCGCAACACATTACTAAGGAATCCGCTAAGGTCTTTCATCTAATGTTAAGATTTCCATCTTTTACAGACAGTAAGGCCCCGTGAAAAATGGAAAGATGTGCCCTCCTAGATATTGTATTGAGACAATTTAGATCACCAAATTGTCCCCAATACAAATATTTATTAGGACATATATTTCGATGAAGAATATTCATTTTTTAAAAATGTTTGCAACTACATAGCCATTATTATATATAAAACGTATTATTTTCAAAATATATATATAGAAGAAACACACCCGAGTAAATATTCAGAACTGAGTTCACATAACGATTGCATCCATTTGGTTTCCTAATGGAATTGCGCCTACCTTATTTATTTATTTGAAACTAGTATTTTGTAATATTTTTATATGCACATATAATTAGATGTTCACTGTTTTCTTAAAGGAAGAAAAAGAAGTGTTTAAAAAGTTTGTAAAAATACAGAGGCAGTCTTAGGACTATTAAGGAGCCTTTAAATTATTCTGTCATATGTTGAGAGTCAAGAAGAGGTAAGAGGTGTTCACACAAGGGGTGCCGCGATGTCAGGCTGATGCATAAAAGAATGTCATGGAGGTCGAAAGTTTAAGAACCACTGCTCTGTAACATAAAAGCAAGAAGAAGTTATCTGAATGGGAGAAATTACGAAAGCACATACATTATAATGAAGTATGTAAGTGATTAGCGTTTGACATCCAATGACTAGCCAATTGGAGCTCCAGTACATTACAACGGAGCATTCGGATTGTGTATAAAACAGAGAACATTCCAACGAAGAGGCATAATTTCCATGCGAATATAGCTCCGTCGCAGCATCGTAGACGGAATCATGAACGTTATCAGCAGATGTTTCCATTTGAGAAGAATGCATGCAAATAGACTGAACGATTTAGGAAGGTTACAACACAGGACTACTCACATATAGGTTGGAGCTTGGAACAAAACTACTATTCAGCAGTGTTGGCAGGAATGAATAAACTACGCCCATATACAGCCTCAAGAAGTTAAATGTCAACCAAGAGCGGCGCCAGAAGCCGATGACAGAGTGATCGTCCAATCGGATCACGCAACACTTGAAACATTCTTATATAAACGATCCGAGACACTGCAATTACCATAGATAGACGACTCAGCGAACGGGGGCTGAGGTCACAGAGGCTGTTACATAGAATGCCCGCCAGAGATTCTACACCTTATAATGTTTCTTTTTCCCTCATGGACCCTGAACTTGCATCTTAACAGAAGGACCACGTTTTTAACAGAAGGGTGTTCTTTTATTGTTAGTCTAGTGGCTCTTCTTGGCCAATGCAATCACCTGATCTCTCCCCAATAGATCCTGTTTGAGCTCTGATGAGCAAATGTCCGTGACTGTCCTCGTATCATGCCGATCCAATCTACCAATTGGAACGTGTATGTCAGACAATCCCGCAGGAAGACATTCACCTACTCTAATCTACGAGTCAATGCACAGTCGAGTAACAGCTTGCATCAGGGCCAGATGTAGACCAACACGTAACTGATTTTTTTTTAGCTGTTGTAGCTGTATTTCCTGATTAAAGCATTCAATTCCTATGATATTATCAGCCTTTCGCTTTCAATACATGTGCATCTTATCTTCTGATATTCGTCCCATTCGGATGCTTCCTTCTTAGTTCACAGCTTTTTAGAATGGTGTAGGTGAGGTGAGTAGACATATTTATGTATTTATAAAAAAGTTGAAAATTACAAAAATAAATTCAAATAATCAACTTACTATTCATCAACGCAATGAGCCGCAGTAATAATCCAGTATTCATCGACGAGTGAAGCCCCACATACGTACAAATCTTGCGGTTTTTCTAAAACTGCGGCCTGAAAAAAAGAAAGGAAATTCTTTGCATTTGATTTAACAATCATTATCGATAGAGCAAGAATTCGTTTTCCACAAACTCACGTAATAGATTTAGATTACCTGCTGTGAAAATCATATGTGATTCCCGCTTTATCAAAACATACAAACAAAAATGATTAAATTTATCATCTCTAAGATAAAATATATCAAATGAAAATTATGTTTTGGTTTTTTTCAGTTGTTATAATCGGGGACTAAAATAGACTTAAATAAAAATAAAATTACTTAAACTCATTCCTTTTTTGCAAAAAATAACTTGCACATAATATTTACAATGCTGTCTAGTCTTAATCTCATTTAGGCAGCTACAAAATTTTGCTAATAAATAAATACACTACAAAAAGCAAAGCTTTTCTAACTCTAAAGAAAAACTTTAAAAGAAAAAATTAAAAATTTTATGGTATCCGACTATATACGTTCGGAACCGTGATTTTCAAAAGCGTATAAATGGATAATAGTTATAATATTTGGCGTCACTTAGATTAGAAAATTATATAAAATTGTTTTAAGGGTATTATTACAACAAAAAGTTATTTAGGTACAATATTTTGACAAAAAATGAACATAGAATGACCCATTTTCAAAATATTCTCCTTTTCTAAAAAATACTTCTATTACAATAGCATTTTGCCTGTATATAGCTCTGATCACTGTACAGACTCAACTAGAAGTTTTGAAATATATAACTTAGAAGTGAGTTTATCCATGTTTTACGACAATAGAGGGGAGAAATTTTAAGAAAAAAACGCCGATAATTATTTCAATGGGTTGTAACACTGAAAAGAATGTGAATTTTTCAAAAAAAAAAAATAGTTCAGACTCTCTGGAGAAGTCTTTACTTTATATAAGATAAATTTTTTTTTTATTATTTTAGAAGCATTTTTTATAAAAGGAGAACATTTTGAAAAAAGGTTATTCTGAGTTAATTTTTTGCCGAAATATAGTATTTAAATAATTATTTTTGTCAAAATGTCCTTAAAACAATTTTATACATGTATTTTAATCTAAGTGACACTAAATATCATGAAAATTATCCATTTATGCGCTTTTTTAAAATCACGGTTCCAAACGTAGTCGGATATATCTTAAGAGCATTTGGTTCCTTAAATTATTTCTTCAGTTAGGGATGTAATGCATATTGAAAATTTCAGTAATTTTGCCCTAGAGGATTTTAAACTTTTTGGTGAAAAGATATATCTTGAAGATATGTCTTTTGAAACTGCTTTTGAAGTGGGACTTCTAGAAAATCCATTTTATTTTTACCTGTATACTATATGAAAAAAACCTTAAAATGTTACTTAGGAGATAAGATAGATAAAAAAATGTATAAAAAAACCGTCAATTTCACACATATTTTTTTTCCAATAAAAATAAACGTATCCGTATTCTTAAATTATACTCTTTTCCTCGTATCTAATAAAACGTAATTTCTTTCAAAACAATATTCCTAATTTTTTAAATATCTCTAATCTTTCATATTCTTTTATGTTTCTTTTAAAAATTTAGGTAAAATCTTTTTTTTTTTGGTGCTCTTCTAGATC
Organism: Trichonephila clavipes; assembly: GCA_019973935.1. Taxonomy (NCBI): domain Eukaryota; kingdom Metazoa; phylum Arthropoda; class Arachnida; order Araneae; family Nephilidae; genus Trichonephila; species Trichonephila clavipes. The sequence continues at coordinate 1,284,140 of BMAU01018153.1, read as the reverse complement.
AGCTACAGTATAAAAACATAAATAAATATTTATATTTATGTTTTCATCATTTTTCTTCTCTTCTTAGTAAAACTTTAAATTTACAGTAAGAACAGAAAATCTAATGCAATATTTTTTTAATTTTAAAAAGTATTGCTTACAATTGAATATAATTGCTCCTGCATGAGAGATTAAGGTTTTAATGGATTCTTATACCAAAAAAAAATCCAGAAAAAATTAAAGTCTACGATTTACACATTTATAGTATTTTTCTTGTACTTTTATTATAACGAACTAATTATTCTCTTATAAAAAAGTTAGCATCATAAAAATAAATACAAAATAATAATGAGCATATAATGAACTTACAAGAAATTGATATTGTTAATTCCGTTCCAGAGCGTTACGTGCTTCACAGAGTTTATGAATATACAAAATACATTAGTTGTTGTAAATCTCAATTTCTTGATAGACTAGTAAAAAAAATAATAAACGTAATTTTCAATTTGAATTTTACACATGTATAGATTTTTATGCTAAGGGACTTTGAAATCAAATTAAATGAAGTTTTTTGAAATCGAAAAAACCTATACACATAAGCTAAATAGAAAAGTACTGTTAAAAAAAGTTACTTTTTTCTAATATCTCTTATTTTGGAAACAATATTTTGAACAAATTAAATACAGAACCATTATTTCATTTTCACACATATAATTTTGAAAAGAATTTAAATATGACGAGGAAATATCAAAACGGTTACAAATAATATAAAGCTATTGCAAAAAGGTTTACTTTTGAAATTTTATCGGGAAAAAAAATATAAAGCAGCTGATTTAAAATTTCACTAAATTCTAAGGAGAGACAAAATTATATTTTTTCCTTGCTGTTTTGTACAATAATCTTTCTTAAAATATTTATCTTTTACCAAATACTATTTAAATCAGATCCAGCATAGAATTTACTGTAACAATTAACTGGCTGATTATGTATTTCATTTTAATGTTGAATGCTTATTATATTCTGTGTGGCTTAAAACCTACGTACAATGTATTTTCTTCTTTTTTTTTATCACCCATCCGGTATGGTGATTATGACGCTGACTGCGGTGCCGTAGGTTGTGGGTTCGAATCCCGGGTAAAACATCGATCTTTGTATTGTAATTCTTCTCTTCTTTGTGATGTGTTACCCCCCAGTGTGATACTTTGTGGTGCACGGAGTTATAAATGTTCTCACTAATGTGTATATATATATATTTCTTTAACGGTACCTTTTCAAAAAGAAGAAAAATAAAACTAGATTCTTTTTTTTTTATTTATATGAAGTTTACACATAAGCTCGAAACTTGTGAAACAATGTAGTTGAGAGAGAGAGAAAAAATAATTTTCTAGAGATTGGACAGTTTCTAAGTATTCCATTATTATTAATATATTCACATTTGAAAGTAAAATAAACATACATTTAATTTTGAAGCAGTACATAGTGACAACGAGAAAGATATTGTTTTTTATGTGCTCCAAGGCATTTATAGTTTCGATTTATTATAATTAAAAGCAGAAAAATTATTTTTAATGACTTTAATACACTGCTGGACAATTGCTAAGGACGGATAACACTATCATCCATAGCAACCACAAAATGAAAGGAAGCAAAATGTGCAAAATTAGAATAAGTGCGGGATATTAGTAAGAAGAAGTATGAGTATATGCAAATTTTTTTCCCACGTCTGTTCATCACGTGATAGCGTTCATAAGAGCTTTAAAGGTTTTGACGTGTGTGGACAGTTGTTGTTTCAAGTCAAAGTTTTACGGGAAAGATTTAATAGACGAACTTAAAATTTTTGGCATGTCTTCCCGATATCACATAGATGATTTTATGCGTAGCCGAATTATTGGAAAGATCGAAGAAGGGAGAAAAATAACAGATGTTGCCAGGGAGTTCGACATCGCTCACAGCGTTGTTTCACGGCTGTGGAAGTCATTTAAAACTACTGGAATGTGTAGTAGGCGGCACGGGGGAGGTCGTGTTAGAAGTACGATGCCTGCAGAAGACAGATATATCGTCCTATCAGCAAAAAGGAACAGGCGCACCACAGCTCAGCAGGTGGCAAATCAGTTTCTTGCTGCCTCAGGAAAGCAGATCTCCCGAAAAACTGTTGCCAGACGTTTGAGGGGAGGAGGACTATACGCACGCAGACCTGTTGTGTGTGTCCCATTGACCAGACAGCACCGTACTGCCCGTTTGCAATGGTGTCGTGAGCATCACAATTGGACTGAACAGGACTGGGCATGCGTACTATTCTCAGATGAGAGTAGGTTCAGTCTGTCATCGGATTGTAGACGCCAACTGATCTGGCGCGAGAGTGCTACTGCTTATCGTCCAGAAAATATCCAGGAAAAGGACCGATATCCAACATGCAGTATCATGGTGTGGGCCGGCATCATGATCTATGGCCGCACGCGCCTACATGTGGTTGCGAATGGGACTATGACGGGCCAACGATACATTGATGAAGTTCTACTTCCTCATGTTCGTCTTTTCCGTGGTGCTGTCGGTGATAAATTTGTTTTTATGGACGACAACGCAACATGTCATTGAACACTCGCTGTTCAGGATTGTCTAGACAGCGAGGGTATTCAACGTCTCGTATGGCCAGCGCGTTCTCCAGATCTAAACCCCATTGAAAATGTGTGGGATGCTTTGGGGAGGCAAGTTTCTGGTCGAAACTATCCTCCGACAAACAAGAACACCCTCATCCGTGCACTCACAGAGGAATGGGATCAATTGCCTCAACAGCTGCTGGATAATGTTGTGCAAAATATCGTACGACGTGTGGAATGTTGCATCACACTCCACGATGGACATATCCCGTCCTGATACCTTTCTTTAAGGCGCCTGCTGACTTTTAGATGCATTGTTCCATTTCTCCGTACGCAGATCAAATGAACATTTTTTTTTTTTCTTTCAGATGTTTCACAGCTTTTGTACTTTCCAGAACAATAAATATTCTTTACTCTAATGTCTGAACAGTGTGGCAACTATATTTTATCCTACTAGGCCTCATGCTTCGCTTAATGTTATGCTACATAGCAATTTGTGATCCGTCCTTAGCAATTGTCCAGCAGTGTATAATCTAAATGTTTTTCACATGTACATATTAAATATACACAATTCTAGATTTTTATTATTGTTCTTTTATTTGCTTAGTAAATCAAATTCTGTAAGAAAAAGAAAAAAAGATAATTGCCGCGTCTACCCTCAGTAAAATGCAAAATAACATAAATCGTTCGATCATAAGGAGATTGTAGAATTTTTAAAAGTATTTTTTTAAAAATTGAAGAATGTACCCTAATTCAAAACATCAATAAGAACCTAAAAGAGACTTCATATTTCTCTTTACGTATTTATTAATCTTTATTTTACAAATTTAAGCAGCAAAATCGTTATCAAAAAAGTATTTTTAATTGAACTGAATAAAACAGAACACGTAGCTATATCATTTGCAACAATTATAACAATTGCTTTCAGTTAAAGGAAATTAGTTTTGAATTCCTTTTAATTAAAATTTTCCACTTACATCAACATTTCACATTATTTAATGCCATTGCTCAAAAAGTGTCCAATTAAGAACTTCTCTTTTAGGACGATCATATGCTTATAAAAAATCTCTACAAATATTACTATTAATATTTGAGAAATCAGTATTCTTATAAACTAACAGCATAACTGCCTAATACCCAACTGTTTGTTATGTGTAAATCATAGGTTTCCAACCTTTTTTTGTACTAGCGCCCCTTTTGTAGTGAATATTTCCATACCGCCCCCTCCCACTCTAGAGAAATAAAAGCGTACATAATACATAGTGAAAACAAGAATCAAATTTTAAAAAATATTCTGTTACTAATAGAATATATTTTTTTAATTTGTTTTTTTCTAATGCCTCCAATTTTTTTTTACTCGTTAATCTGAAATAGCTATTGCCACAAATATATTTAAATGTGTAATATTATATATTTTAGTTTTAGATAGAATATTGTTGGAATTGAAACGCTATTGAATTCCTTCTTTATGTAAAAGAGTGGAATAAAAGTTTTGGCTTATCTGTTATAAAGACGCTTTTGAAAGAAAGTTTTGATGATATGAAGTAATTCACAATAAACTATTTCTTTCAAAATAAAAAAATGATAGTTTCGGCCTTTAAGGTATCCTACTACGTTCGAAATCAGGATTTTGCAAAAGCGGGCAAACGATTATTTGTTTTTAATATTTAGTGTTACTTCGATTAAAATACATGAAAAGGTATAGATTATTAGAGTTATTATTAGTTTAAAATATTATTATATTTAAAAATTATTTAAATGTAATATTTTGGCAAGAGACGAACTTAGAGTTGCCAATTTTCAAAACATTCTCTTTTTATGAAAAATTCTTCTGTAATTTTAATATTTCGTTTATATATAGCTAAGACTCCCTCGGAGAGCCTGAACTAGGAGTTCTGAAAAATTTATATTATTTTCAGAGTTACTACTAATTGAAATAATTATTGGTGTTTTTTTGTTAAAATTTCTTCGCCCCGATGTTTTGAAACACATGGATAAATCTTATTCTAAGTTATACACTGCTGGACAATTGCTAAGGACGGATAACACTATCATCCATAGCAACCACAAAATGAAAGGAAGCAAAATGTGGAAAATTAGAATAAGTGCGGGATATTAGTAAGAAGTATGAGTATGCAAATTTCTTTTCCACGTCTGTTCATCACGTGATAGCGTTCATAAGAGCTTTAAAGGTTTTGACGCGTGTGGACAGTTGTTGTTTCAAGTCAAAGTTTTACAGGAAAGATTTAATAGACGAACGTAAAATTTTTGGCATGTCTTCCCGATATCACATAGATGATTTTATGCGTAGCCGAATTATTGGAAAGATCGAAGAAGGGAGAAAAATAACAGATGTTGCCAGGGAGTTCAACATCGCTCACAGCGTTGTTTCACGGCTGTGGAAATCATTTAAAACTACTGGAATGTGTAGTAGACGGCACGGGGGAGATTGTGTTAGAAGTACGACGCCTGCAGAAGACAGATATATTGTCCTATCAGCAAAAAGGAACAGTCGCACCACAGCTCAGCAGGTGGAAAATCAGTTTCTTGCTGCCTCAGGAAAGCAGATCTCCCGAAAAACTGTTGCCAGACGTTTGAGGGGAGGAGGACTATACGCACGCAGACCTGTTGTGTGTGTCCCATTGACAGACAGCACCCTACTGCCCGTTTACAATGGTGTCGTGAGCATCACAATTGGACTGAACAGGACTGGGCATGCGTACTATTCTCAGATGAGAGTAGGTTCAGTCTGTCATCGGATTGTAGACGCCAACTGATCTGGTGCGAGAGTGGTACTGCTTATCGTTCAGAAAGTATCCAGGAAAAGGACCGATATCCGACAAACAGTATCATGGTGTGGGCCGGCATCATGATCAATGGCTGCACGCGCCTACATGTGGTTGCGAATGGGACTATGACGGGCCAACGATACATTGATGAAGTTCTACTTCCTCATGTTCGTCTTTTCCATGGTGCTGTCGGTGATAAATTTGTTTTTATGGACGACAACGCAACATGTCATCGAACACTCGCTGTTCAGGATTGTCTAGACAGCGAGGGTATTCATCGTCTCGTATGGCCAGCGCGTTCTCCAGATCTAAACCCCATTGAAAATGTGTGGGATGCTTTGGGGAGGCAAGTTGCTGGTCGAAACTATCCTCCGACAAAGAAGAACACCCTCATCCGTGCACTCACAGAGGAATGGTATAAATTGCCTCAACAGCTGCTGGATAATGTTGTGCCAAGTATGGTACGACTTGTGGAATGTTGCATCACACTCCACGGTGGACATATCCCGTACTGATACCTTTTTTTAAGGTGCCTGCTGACTTTTAGATGCATTGTTCCATTTCTCCGTACGCAGATCAAATGAACATTTTTTTTTCTTTCAGATGTTTCACAGCTTTTGTACTTTCCAGAACAATAAATATTCTTTATTCTAATGTCTGAACAGTGTGGCAACTATATTTTATCCTACTAGGCCTCATGTCTCGCTTAATGTTATGCTACATAGCAATTTGTGATCCGTCCTTAGCAATTGTCCAGCAGTGTATATTTCAAAAGTCCTAGTTCAGGCTCTGCACAAAGTTCTGAGCTATAAGTAAAATATTATTATTATGGAAGGATTTTCCATTAAAAGAGAACATTTTGCAAATAAGTAATTCTACGCCCATTCTTTGTCAAAATATTGCTTTTAAATTATTTTTTTATTGTAATAATATTCTTAAAACAATTTTATACGTGTATTCTAATCTAAGTGACACTAAATACTAAAACACGAATACCTTAAAGAATGTAGTCGGATACCTTACAGAATCACACGTTAAGTCCTGGTTAACGTATTTAATTATATTTCTTGGATAATATACGTAATGAAATGCAATACATTAAAGAAATTAAAATTTATTTTTTCATTCAATTTAAAGTAGGTTTGAATGTAATGTAATCTAAGTTTTTCATCCACTTTCCGAACTACCGAAATATCTGAATTTCCGTACACGTGATGGATGTTGATAGATCATTTAAATACATACAATCAACAATAAGGTAACCAGTATTAAAGCTTACTTTTGTTAGTACATAATCGGCGTGTTTCTTTTTTAGTCATTTTTTAGACAATATTTGATTAATCTGCCGAAGCCCCTCTGTGTCTTCTCAATGCCCCCTAATTCTCTCTGGATCTTTTACTGTCCCCCTGAAAGTCTCAAACGCCCACAAGGGGGGCATTATTTCCCACGTTGATAACCTATGGTGTAAATAGAATATAATGAAAATTAAATAGATATCCTCCTAATGCGCAGAAAAAAATTTTAAAAATTGATTTTATGTTTTTCTTTATCCTATATTTTTATGTCTCTTGATATGATACAAAAATAGCGTCATGTATTAAAGAATTGTTCTCGACAACTGGATGCACTGGTATAAATTGTTTTTAATTCTGTGCTTTTTTTAAAAAATTTAAATTCATATTCGAAAGTAATCATTCGAATTACTCACATGCCATGCCCATTCTCCAGGCTCTGAAATCCCATCTCTTTCACTGTTTGGACCTTTTGTACCACAACTGCTAGATTTCGTTGGCCTGGGTAAGATTCCTACGGATATGGAATTTGGATCGATGAAACAGCATACTTTGCTACTGTAGGAACAATAGGAATAAGGTTTCCCGCCGGATCCAACGCATTGCCAGTATTCCATGCAATCGCACTGACTTCGAGATCTCACTGCATCTGAACAATAAAATGCAATGAATCGCTTAGAATTATATTATATGAATCGAACAATTTTAGAGTAAAAGTATGTGACATAAAACAAATTAACAAATTATTAATTTCTAAACATTTATTGTTTATTTTCGATTATTTGATAATCGAAATTAAATAATGATCAAAAATATAATCGATTTGAAATGATCGAAATCGTCTGCTATTTTTTAAAAGTGCAAATCTTTTTTGATTTTGGAATGAATGGTTGATTTATTATTTCTACTTGTCACATTTATAATCTAGATCATGAGCTTAAAATTTCATTTTTTATCATTTTAGTTTTTGTTACGAAATTTAACAATCCGCAGTGATTTTTTATCTCCCTTTTAAAATAATCATTTACTTATTCAAACCATATTTGCTTAAAAGGCGGTCAACATGTGGTAAATGTTGAATCACACACACACACACACACATCTGTACTTCATTTGCATTAGAAGAGTGAAAATATAAGTGGGTTGACTTAATATATCCTAGAAATATAAATTTTCCGTGGTAGGAATATCTTCTACGTAATTCAGAGTTGAACATTTTCTAATATGTAAAGGTATTAGCAAAAAATCATTTCTTGTCAAATAAAATGGTTTATGATTGCAAAATATTTTAATCAGTATACTAGAGGAAATTAATAGAACTAACAGGGGAAGAGGGGGTAATTTTATTCAAAATATGCAATAATTATTTAGAAGGTTTAATAAAAAAAAACTATGATTCATTTTAATATTGTTCCGCATCAGTCAAGATTTATATAATTTTTTTATGAGTTAGCATACATCTTAAATTCAAAGGAATTTTGCTAAGAACATTAAAATACAGGTATACTTGAACTTTAGACTTAAAATCTGTCATTTCAAGAAGTTTAAATTAAATACTTAAAAAAGTAACCCTAAAATATTTTTAAGGGACTTTTGTATTATTTTTAAAAATGAATTAGAGATCATAAAAATAAAAGAGATAGCCAAATAAAATTCATTTCAATCACTTTTCCTTTCTTTTTTTTACATTTTGTAAAAATATCGGAGTCTTCAAAATAAAATATAAAAATAAAGTTATTGTTATAAATACTCTATTTTTTTACATTCATTCATGCTTGTATACAGTTGTAGTTTTCAGACTTCGAATTGAATTTGAGAGTAAGTGATTAATTATTAATGATAGAAGACGGTAAGTTTCGGCTTACAATAGAGATTATTATGCACAAGTTAGAACAGAATTCTGTATTCAAAAGATCAAATTAAAGAAAACATAAAAATTAGATTACTAAGTACACATAAAGTATCACACTGCACAATCATTATTTTTGCATTATTTTTTCCTGCTTTAATTTTTCTTTTGATATTGAAGTACTATATAACAAAACTGTTATTTGAGTGATGTAGCAAATTTGAAAAATAAAAGCCACATAATCGTCATGATTAGTAGTACATTGTAAAATAATATATTCTCAAATTAAGCGTCATTTTATTTCAGTTATATTAATATGTATATTCATCCTAGTTGGCAATATTCCAAATTGTTTATTAATAATACAAATTTAAAGACATGAAAATCTATCTTGCTGCTTTTATTATCTATCTTAATATTTTGACGCACTTTCGATTGGAGAAAACACATTTTGGAGAGTTTACACTTGTCATTTTCTCTCTTTTTTTAATCTTTTAGGCTAAGTAAAAATAAACAATTTTGTTTTGATTTTGTTCAGTCGAACAGCTGCTCTAAATGAGACATGACATTCAGCTGCTTTATGTGGGCTTTGAAAATTTACTTCATGTGTCTGGCGAGTAAAAAGAACTCGTTTTTTTAGAAACTTTCATGGTCAAAAAGGTTTGTCTGTAGGTTGTCCCCATTTGCAGCTCATAAATTCAATCGTTTAGAAAAGAATACAAATACAGACAGACTTTCATCATAAAATAACAATATACTCTTCGCACACAATATATCTATTTCAAATGGCATTATTGAACAAATGAGGACATAACGCTGGAAAAATTATTTGTATTCTATTTATACCCCTATACTGAATTTTTTTTTCTTTAAGAAACGAGCTTTTTATTTCAAACTTTTTTAATATATGCTATATATCAATGTATGTAATAATTCACGTTAATCTATAAAAATGTAATAATACAAGTTAATCTAATATGTGATAAATGTCTAACCTCACGTTATAATTAAATTAGGAGTTATTTACTTCCGGTTGATATCATTTTGGGTAAAGACTAGAATATTTTTTGGAAGTTTTGAGATGCTTGGTAATCGCCATGGAAACCGTTTGTATTTCTGTTATGTGTATAGTAATGTTCTGTGATGTATATGTTCTGTGTTTGTTAACATGTTCTACATAAGAAAATAAAGAACAAAAAATGCATCAACCATCCAGCTTTCTCGTCCATTTTGGCACGACTACAACATAAACATCTAAATTAATAACATATAAATATTCTTCGGTGAAGTATTTCTTGTGTATATATATATACCTATATTTTAGCAATGTTTTCTAATAATTGCATTTCTTTCATGTTCGGCATTTTTTGATTAAAAAGAAATATCATTTCATATTTGTAAGGAAACTAATTAAAAAATTAAACTTCAATGGAATGACAGAACATTAATAGACAAATAACTAGTGAACATTAGAACAATATATTAATGGTAAATATTCGAATATTTCAAAGAGGAAATTTAGATATCTATGTTTTAATTGAAAGAAAAATATAACACATTTAATGTATTCGTAAACATTGCTTTAGTTTTATTTTTAGGAAGTTTCTTTAAAATGAGTAAGTATTTAAATATTCTTTTATTGATCCCTGATTTTATACCTATATTTTTAATCAATGAACTAACGGTTTTAAACGGCAAAATTTTAATTTTGTCTTAATTAAAATATTGTTTTCAGCATTATATCATAACAAGGTTAGAACAAGAATGCTTTCTGATAATCATTCAACCAAAAAAATGAGTTTATGTCATATCATTATGAAAAGAGACATATGTTTGAATATAAACCTACTTATACTTCCTCATATTGATACATCATCATTAAAAATGGGTTCAACACATTAACAAGTTGTTATTGTGAAACGAAACAATCTTACATATAACACATGATCTGAAAATTTTCAATGAAGAAATAAAAACTTGCCTAGGGTTGTTGAGAAGAATTGAGAAACTACTTTTCTTGCAGAAAAAATCAATAGAAGATTAACTAGCAACAGGTACCTCTGAAAAAAAAATAGAAAGGATTTGTAGAATTTTATTTCAAGACTTGCTTCATTACATTTTGTTAACATCAAAAACCTCACAAACAATATTTTTTTCTAGTAAAATATTTTATCTGAAATGATATATTAAAAAGGAAAATGATATACAACTATTGAAATAATAATCAGTTTAACTCTTATCCATGCGTTTTTCACTGGTAACGTCTAATATGAAACATATTCCCATTATTGAAAATATAAATTAAAAATATTAAAAAACTCTTTGTTTTTTTTAATGGTAATACTCATTAGTATTTGATACAGAGAGCAAAATTAATTGTAATACAATTATTGAATTTATAACAATGAATATTAGAAATAATTTTCATCTTAAATAACTTTAGATAATCGGTAACTTTACATCAAATTAAAACTATAAATTACTTAGCTTTTACTAACTAATTTATTGTTAATGGTATTTATTAATAAATGAAGCTATTCTAAAATTGCACTTTCATACATTATGTTGAAAAATTTAATTAATTATTTAATTAAGTATTTAATTAATTTAATTACAATTAATTTACTGTTAATGGTATTTAGTAATAAATGAAGCTGTGCTAAAATCATACTTTTATACATTATGCTGAAAAATTTATTTAAGTATTTAATTAATTTAGTTAGAATTAAACATCATGTCGAATTCTTTCGTTATAAAGATTTGTATTCACGTATGCATGAGTACATTAAGATTAATTTAAGTTAGAGTTTGCTATTGGCTAAAGTATGAATTATTTTACGAAAAACGAACGTAACTAATAAAGAAATTAAGCTACTTTTTTTATATTCATTTATAAGTCATGAAAAAAGTGTCTGTATTTTAACAGAAAAATACAAAAAATTTATTATTTAAATATATCTTTGTAAATTATTAATGTATGTTGCTGCAATGAGTTACGTAGTATTTACATAAAAGCTGTTAAAGTAATGATACAATTCTAAATCAGGGGAAATTATGATATTTAAAATAATTGTTGTGGAGGCAATATTCACCTCTCTTTCATATTTAAATAATATTCTTAGTGAGTACGTAAAAATATTATGTTTCAGATCAAAAGAAAAGCAGAATAAATAAAAAAAAATACTTAAAGATGTTAAGATAACTCAATTCTATCTTATATTTATGAAACTTTCCTGAATAAATACAAAATAAGTTTAATACTGCATCTTCAATTCTTCCTTACAAACATGTAAAATATGATTTTTTTTAATTCTACATGAATGTAATTATTTATTGTAAGCATTTAATATTTAATGATAAAGCTAATACACACATAAAGGGGTTTTTTATGACTAAATGAGATAAAGTGATACTTATGCATCCAATTAAAGTACTTACATAAATCCAAGCAATAGGATAAGTTACGTAGCTAACAATTATTAAAACATTAAAACATTATTAAGGAATTTTCTTAAAAGAGAGATTTATAGCTTTTATTCATTTTTAACAGACAAAAAAATAATAATTCTAGAGCACCTGTTTTCTTTTATGCTCGTAATAACGCTCTTAAATTTTTTTTAAAAAAAACTATAAAGCAGAATTAAATTTTTATGAAAAATACAGTAATGTTTAACTTTATTTCGTATTGATACGAAATAGTATAAAATACTATGTTTACTTCTGTTTCAACTAATTATTTTTATATCTTGCAGGGAAAGCATCAGAAGTTATAAAACACCTAATTACGCCATACGTGGTAATGTCAATAAAGAACAAAACATCCTGCTTTAAAATTACCTCTAATCACAAATACGATACAGATTTTTAAAAAATATACACTCACACACACACTTATCAATCGAAAGCAAATTAAAAAAACAAGCCTCTCACCTGTAAGATTTCCATGATGACGAGATCTACCAAGATAGATCGTCAATCCCTTCTGTCAGCGTGACATTAAACCGGCTCTTTGCCATGCGATGATCTGTCTTCCATGGCGCGCCCACGCTGTATGGATCTGCTAGAGCAACAGCGCTGAGAGCCCTGCGAAAAAACCGGGCCCTCCGGGTTATAGGTCAGTGGGGCACAAGGGAACAATGCGTTTAAAAAAAGCGCTCGAACAGGACTTGGCTGGAAGGAAGCACCCTTGGATGGCATTGTTTGGTTCGTCCGGAAAGGGCAGGCACCCTAATGAGACGATGAGGGAAGTAGGGCGGTTTGTACAGGTGATAAAAAGGTAAATAAACAGGTACTTTGTATGAGATGCTTGAGTGAGGACAGACAGTGAGGAAGCTAAGTTTCTCTCTCTCTGGAGGGTATTCAAATTAAGGATAAATAAAGTTGGGTTTCATTGGTGGTATGAGGCACTACAGTGCAGTTCCATGAGAAGTAATTAGTAAAAGTTCAATGGGTTTTCGCTTTGTACTCACATTGAATGTTTGAGATAGCTGTAATTATTGTACAAAGAGGAATAGCTGTCTGTTTCTAGATTCAAAGGAAAAGTAGTAATTTTATGCAATTCTCTCATTTTTATTTATCTTTGAATTTTAAAAAGCTTCCTACGCAGCCATTCCTGATAGATAAAAATAAGACATCGACAAAGTTCAATGCTAATTTCTCCAATAAATTCACATAAAATTAAATAGAATTTTGAGAAATGGAGAAGTAAAAAAATCACATATTATACAAACACACACATATATATATATATACACATGAATCAATATCAATGAAGTTCTGAATCGTCATAAAAAAGATTTAAGGTACGTATTTAAAAAGAACCTACGATCATTGAAAAAAAATAAGAAAGCAAATAAAACTGAGAGACTATCGAAGAAATATATACTAAAAATCATGACATACACATAAACGAGAATGACGAGGTATTCTTTTTATTTGAATTATCACGCATGGAAAAAAGAATGAATCATGCTACTTTGGATACAGGTTATGCTTGTTAGGTTTATGCTGATACAAAATACCATAGCCCGGATTTCTTAATAACCTCAAATAGCTTTTTTTTTTTTAAAAAAAAAAAAAAAAGAATGAATATAATTCGTGTACAAATTAATTTTTTAAAGATTTTAAATAATTTATTGGACATGTATAACTATAAAAGACCAAAATATAAATTTGATGCCATTTTGCCTCACAAAAGCAAAATGTTTGGTAAAACCCTTTTAGTATCCCCAGTGGCAACCTGAATATTTTTAAAGCCATATTTTTCAGAATGATTTCTTTCTAAATATTTTACTTCTTACCATTTATTAACTAAAAAAAAATAATTTTTTTTCGTTTATTTTATTTTTAGAATAAGATATACATAGCCATGGAATTTTAACATTAACATTATAAATTATTTATCAAGTTAAAATTTTATTTGATTTTAAAAAGTATTTATTCTTTTTAATAAAATAATCACCTTGCAACTTTTATTGGATTTAAGGGAAAGTGCTGTCGTTTTTATAAACCCGTGTACTTTATGCGCGTTGTCGATTTTTAACAAGAATTCGGATTCGATTGAAACCAGTTTAAATAGTTAGATTAATATACTATTGAGGATTTATACCCATTTTTTGGTTTTTCTCAACATGAGGGGAAAAAAAGTGCTTGTAAGACATCGCATGTTGAGTTCCAAAAAGGGAATAACGCGATGGTATGCAAAAACAAATTGTGTGGCGTGCTTGGAGATGAAGCAAAAACAGCTCGAACATGCTAAAAATGTTTTACGAAATTTCGTTCGGGAGATTTTTCTTTGAAATATGAACCCTAATCAGGAAAGCCATCAGATGTCAATGATGAAGTGCTACGTGAAGTGAAGTATGATCAAGACAAATCCCACTAACTTCCACAGAAGTGGGCTTCAAGCTTGGAATTCATCAGAATACTACTGCTTTGGATCTCATTAAAAAGCTTGATTTCGTGTCCTAACTCTCTTTTTGGGTGACACAATAACTAAGCGAAAAAAACTTAATGGGCAGAATTTCGATGTGTTCTTCAAATTTTGTTCGTCATAAAAGGAACTGTATTTGGGTTACTTGATGACTGGAGATGAAAAGTGGATAGTGATTAAAAAAAGGCATGTGCTTGCAAAGAGTAGATATCACTGTCCTCATACAAAACTGACGTGTATCATAAGGTTATGTTGTGTTGTTTATAGGACCGCAAGGGTATAGTGCACTTCGAGTTTCTGAAAGAAAATGAAACGGTCGATGCTGATCGCTTCTGTTCACAACTTGATGTTTTGAAGAAAGAAATTTAACGTAAACGTGCACCTTTGACCAACAGGAAGGATGTTTCTCTTCGTCACGACAACGCTAGATCACACGTGACAAGAAAAACCGCACAAAAAATTGCAGAGTTGATCTGGGAAACTTTACCGTAGCCAGCATATTCTCCTGATAATACACCATCTGATTATCATCTGTTCAGGTCGTTGCAAAACTTTCTTGATAGAAATAAATATATAAATTATGAGGGCGTCCAAATGGTAGTGAAAGAATACTTTGCCTCCAAAACAGAGGACTTCTTTTCTAGGGGATTAGGTAAATTGTCAGAACGATATCAGGTTGTTGTAACTAAAAAGGACATTAAATTTAAAATAAATTTTAAATAAAAAGTCAAAAAATTGTGCTTTTGTTTCTCAGAAAAAAAACGACAGAACTTTCCCTTACACCTAATATTATTTACATACGTAAGAGCTCGACCACAATCACTCTCAGAATCTTCAGATTCTATCAACGCCATTGTCTCTGCGATGCATTCATAGATACTCATTGCGACGCAAATATTCAAAGAATCGCTCAAACAATCGTTCCATTAAAAAAATGTGCACCTATTCTAAAATAAAATATTAAATAACATTAAAGGTTCATAAAATCTCGCCCTTTTCTTACAGAAATAATAATTGGCAGATGAAATTACAAGCTGGAACAGGTAAAAATTATCTTTCAATAACTGAAAACTATTAATTTATGTTTATAAATCATGTTCACTGAAACTAACTACCCAAGAAAAAGTATTAAATTTAACCAAAAAATAAATAATACTTCATAATTTCTTAAAAACATGTGTGTATACTACATTTCAATATTTCATTTTCTTTTTTTTATTTAAAAAAGCACAGTTTTCAAAATACTATTCTATATAATTTAAATAAATTACTTCTGTAAGTTTCACTGCATAGGACAGCGTTTCTCAAACTGTGGAGCGCGCCCCCTTTGAGGGGCGCGATAACTCTACAAGGGGGGCGCGAGCTATATTGAAAAGTCGAAAACAAAAGGTTATTTAAAAATTATTAATTTACTGAAAGTAAACAAACAAAATACTTTCTGATGTAATAAAATATAGAATACACATTTACACTGATATAATACACTTATAAATGTATCAATACTGTACAATGTATATTTTATTATTAATTTAGCAATACTAAGAACAAGTTTCATAATTATCAGTGGCCCCATGGGCTTGTATTAACACTTATCTTGATAATTTGTACGGTTTATAATTAATTCCTTGCCGATAAAAAGATACGCGATTCGCTCCCCAATACGACAGTTTACCACGTAGACGAGCGTATTTTGATGTTTTTTTGAGGGGGAGCAAACAAATAAATAAGCAAATCCTCTAAAATAAATAAATTCTTCGCAAACATTATCAAGGTTCTTTTACAGCATTCCAAAGCCATCGGAATAATTTTATGGACAACACTGCGCAGAAAATATCGTACTTTGGAAAGACGTACATATACGTCCGGATAACTAATGATTTGGCTGAGCGAGGCGTTTTTATACGTCGAGGCACATAAGAGGTTAAAGTCGAATTTAGCTTTAAAGTATAGTATTATTGAATTCAATACATTGTTATTGTATGGAGGGGGGGCGCGATGGAAATGATGATTGAATAGTGGGTCGCGTATACTGAAAGTTTGAGAAGCACTGGCATAGGAGATTGAAATAAACTGATCACACAAAAAAAGTATTGTCGTCATATAACATTTTAATTTTTTGTATGGAAAATAATACATAATAAAAAAAAACATATGCAACAGTAAAGTCCCTTTCCAAAACAGTCACAATTAATACAGTTAATATATATTTTCTCTCGGCTTAATTACTCTTTCTGAAAAAAGTAGGAAGGGAAAAAGTTTTAGCTTATTTTTTTAGAAAGGGGTAAATGGAGAAAACATGTTCTCTCGCTCTTTTCTCTCTATATATTTTGATTATATCACAATACATGTGATAATTTATATTATCTGACGTATCTTATTCAATTTGAAGTGTTAATCAGTATTTCAATAGCTTAAATTCATTCAGTCGTAGTTTTTAATTGTAGATTTTTTTCGTTATACTCTATTGTGTCAACAAATTGTCCATTGATTGGTCTACCTTGCCTACTACCTAATTATGGTATAAAGTGCTTTCACTAATGGAATATACCTATGTTTCTGAATCACAATGTTTAACTGAAACGCAATATTTTTTTTTATCTTTGCCATTTTGTATTGGGGGAAAAAGCCAGCAGCCAGAAAAAAAAATAAGATAGAGAACGAGAGGAAGATCTCCTCTATAAAAGTGGTGAATTTTAATTATTTGATATCAAGCATTATTTTAATAAAATAAGAATCAAAACTTAATGAAGATTGTATTCTTTTTTGTCAAAGTTATGTTACTTAAAACCTGATATCTGACAAATTTATGAATGTATTACTTTCATATTTTTGTATACATGTTATTTAAAGCATGATAAAGGCAATGGATTAAGGATTTAGATATAACATCAATAGTGTTTTGTTTTTAACAGTTTATTGTTACGAAGACCACGCAATTTAAAAAAAAATTCGTTAAGGAAATGTGCAATGAGCCTCTTAACTGTTTGGTTATTGTAAATACATTATATATTTTATTTCATTATCTTTACAACTGTGTTAAATATGTTATGTAAAAATAATTTAAATATACGGCTTTGAATTCTCCATACAGAGCTTTTTGAAATTCGATTTATATTTATCAAATTTTACCCAAAATATCTCATTTTAATAAATTTAAATTGTCATATAATTTCTTGATTGGTGTTCTTCAATAGTTTAAGCCATAAACAGTAACAAAATGACATAAAATTACTAAAATAGCATGGCATTTTAGAAAACTTGTCACCAAATGTAGGCAGGTACCTTAAAAAAAATAGAACTCATGATAGTGTATAGAAAGTTAAATCTCTTATGTATCTAGCGGTGATGATAAAACACAGGAAAAACTCTTGGTATAGACGAACAACATGGTATTGAAGATTAAAACATTCATGGGATCAATCATATCAGAAACATTGTGTACTACTTGGCTCACAATTTATTCAACTGGTCAAATACTGAAGTTAAATTATTAATAAATTATAACCATAATGGTATTCTTCAATTTCTACTATTAGCTCACACTCTCTATATATTTATTTATTTATTTATCTTGGTGGAATTTTCAATCGTTAATATATGCATTTTAAAGCGCTCAATTGAGCTGAAAATTTTATATACATAATTATTTTGAATGACAATACAATAATTTAGTTATAATTATTAAAATTAATTGATTAAAACTAATTATTTAAAGAATTACAAATACAGCCACGTTGGCATCATTTTTGGCGTCTTGTGTCAAAACCTCAAAAAGTTTTTTTCTCGTGTTTTAAAGCATTCAGTTGAACTGAAATTTTATATACACGATTGTTTTGGATGACAATACGATCATTTAATGATAATTAATAAAAATGAATTACCGCTTAATGTTAGATATATACATATTTATATTAATTGTACCTATTTAATAAAAAGTAGCTAAAATAAAAATTTTCTTTGTTGATCTAAATACTAAATAGGAATTAGCTTAAAAAAAATTTTTATATTACTTGTTAGTGATAAAAACACATTTAACATAGATGTCAAACAATGAAAAACGAATTTTTTATTGAATAAAATTCAGTGAATGTAGAAACTATGAAAGTTATGTCAACTTACGGAAGATGGTTCAGTTACAAATTTGTCTGCACTTCAGGGCAGCGGTTCTTAAACTGCGGTCCGTATATCTCCGACGGTCCCCAACACCTTTCTAGGGGGCCTGCAAATGTCTCTCGTTTAATGATAAGAATTCCCTCTTTTGCAGACTTTGAAAAGCCTCATGAAAAAAGTGAGAAAAAAAGATGTACCTTCCTAGACTGGACTTTACAAATTGCCCGCAATGAAAAAACTCAACTAAAACAGGTTTTTCGATCTAGAATATTAATTTATTTTATTGTTAGTTAGTATATAGCATTACCATAACGTAATATTTTCAAAAAATAGTAGTAACATGTGTAAAATTAAGAACTGAATTCATAACCCGCCGATATGATAACCATTGTATTTAAATCACTTAGCCATGTGGTTGGAGTCAGGTAGAGATGCTCAAAATCTCTTGGGGTCCACGATGTCAGGCTAATACATAAAGGGGGGCCGCGGCGATTGAAAGTTTAAGAAATTCTGCTCTAGAGTGTATATCAGAGGTGGCCAACCTTTTTAGTAAGAGTGCCACTATCTGATAAAAAAATTGAGCGTGCCACTTCTAACTTTTCCAACACACAGAAGAATATGAGAAGAGAAAAAAATGTTACTTATAGGCTTATTATGGAATTTTTAGGCAAACAGGTTGAATCAGATAGATTCGGTATAAAACAAAAATGAGTAACTTGAAACATTGAATTCTAAATAATTGTTGAACAGTCAATACTCTTTCTTAATGTGGTTTTTGAATTTTGTAGGTTTTTTTTACCAAGTCATTCATATAAGAACTAGCTCTCAAAGATGCTGACAAAATTAGATTGTTCCAGGTGTACATCACTTAATTTTGAGTGACATTTTGATTCTATTATGTTCATGATAGAAAACATTTGTTCACACACACACACACACAAACGTATTGATCCAAACCTACAACAATCTCTGACAGCCAAACCCTATTCATTTGGAAAATTGCTTGTTGGTATAACTTTCTAAAATTCAACATAATTCGGATCCCTTGCAGTTGAATTAATTTCCTTATCTTTGCTTTTTAGTTAAGTATGATGCTGCAGGTCAGTAATTCCAAATTAGATTTCTGATGGGGGGAGTAACAATTAATGACATGCAAAAAAAATTATGGAAAAGGATGTTGCAATTTTTGCATATGATCTTGAAAATCATCATTCCTAGCACTGAATGAATCCTGCAAAATGGATATTAAATATTTAAATCTGTTATAGCTTTAACTTTTTGTCATAGTATTAACTTTGGTAGATAGTTCCAGGATTCATGTGAAATGTATTACTCCTTTTTTTCTCCAAATCGACTCAAAAAAATTAAAGTTTGCTCACAAAAGTAGATCTAAGATTAATTAAGGTATGAAAAGTGTAATCATTTGATGTAATCTTAAAGTTCAATTATTTAAGTGTACCATAATATCGGTAAAAAAAGCTAAATGCCAAACTCTATTCTTATTCTTGGGTAGAACCCAATCTTCACTCACTGGGCAGTTCATTGTTTTCATCCAGATATTTTAAACCTCGAATACCAAAATCTCACGACTGCACTTCCTTTGGAAAGCCAGCGCTCACAAGAATGGATGAGTATTTTCTACATTTTAATTTCTTTCGTAATTCAATTCAGTGTACATTTAAAATAAATTTTAATTTTTTTTTGTCTGAGACACAACCACGTTTCTCTCAATAAAAGCGTCAAAAAATTGGTATTTATTATTGTTTTTTTTCAAATTTTCGAAATTTTTCAATAAGCCTTCGTGTGCCACTGTTACAACTCAGCTGTGCCACCCTGTGGCACACGTGACGTGGATTGGCTATCACTGGTCTATATTATCAGAATACTGTTTTTTTTATCTGCAGAATACTCTCTGTTATCTTTCACCTCAGATATCTATAAACAGAGGGTAAATACAAACATTATTACATAATAGATTACTACATTATTATTCAATGATTACCAACTAAATGCTTCTATTTAGAAATATGCCATATCTACACTCGCAGTTTCAGAAGTAAAAGTGCAGTATATTTTCCCACGTTCTTTAAAAGTAAAAAAAACCGTTCAGTGAAAGTATCGAGCAATAACGCGCAGAGAATAATGCGAGGCTTCAGTGATCCAAATCGTCACGAAACCGAAAGCCGTACTAAAAAAGAGTATAATAGATGTTTTCATTAGCAACGGATGGTGGCCTCTTCTAGAAAGCTTTCAAAGAAATCTACATTTAAATTTAAAAAAAAGAAATGAAAGTGGTGTTTCATTTTTTTACTGTTTGTCAAGTTAATAAAATGCCTTATTATGTAACATTATGAAAAATCCGTAGTAGTTATCATAAAAAATAAATTGTTTCTTCTTCACTTTGCCATTTCTTTCCCCAGAAAAAAAATGTCATTTTGAAGTTCCTATTATATTAAGCTCTTAAGTTCTTTACAGTCATACAGACAAATAATTTCTCCTGGAAATACCTGCGAAATTTCGCCCTCTTCAATCAAGAAAACGTAAAAATAAATCATTTGGGGAAAATGTTAAATAATGAGGAATCATTCCTTCGTCCCATCACTCGCTAACCCTGGCGAATCTCAGAATGTCATGATTTAAAATGAAAATAAAGTTAAATAATTTAAAAACATACCGCTGAATATAATACTGGGTCTATATTATTCTTTGATCTTATACAAGGATCTTAATATCCCCTTTTGATTCATATCAAAACAATGCCGAAGAAAGTTACCCAAAAGAGAAAATATTTTCCTTCTCTCGAAGAAAGAAATGAGCTTAAGAAAATAATTTATTTAATGCCTTTTCAAATGGTTATTCATCTGAAGATAATAAGCGATTTTATGGAGATGCTATTTCTAAATCAGTTTTCTCTGTATCATAAGTAATTCTCGGTAATTTTTTTTCAGAAAAAAAATATATATATTATAATATTCCCACAATATATATATATATATATATATATATATATATATATATATATATATATTCCAGATATCAGTTTCAAAATAGAAAACAGAATTAAACAATTAACGTTTGGGATCAAAATTCGAATAATGAAAAGAAATGGTTTACTGGAATATTTTTGTTAAAATAGATGCCCGAAGTGGTTCCTAAAGACGACAGGGGGTCCTCCTTATACAGGGACGACAGGGGGTGTTCCTGAGGGGGGTCTGTCGACAATTAAAATTAATTTGGTGTGGGCGTAAAGTTTAATATAAGATAAAATATATGTAACCCACTAAAATTTTAGAGTAACCCCAAAATTTCAGAGTAAAATTTTACAGATAGGTACAGAAAATTCAAGAAATGATAAGCGTCACACGGTGGAAGTCAAGCCAATTGTTGGTGCAGCCATCGATGTATGGTTAAATAGGAACGTAATCTCGCCGTTTCAAGCAATAATTTGTCTAAAATATGACTTTATTAAGGTATTCGACTACGTTCGGAACCGTGATTTTTCAAAAGCGTATAAAAGGATAATATTTATGATTTTTAGTGTCACTTAGATTAGAAAATGTATATAAAATTGTTTTAAGAATAGTATTACAATAAAAATTATTTAAGTACAATATTTTGACAAAAAATTAACATAGAAATGACCCATTTTCAAAATATTCTCCTTTTGGGAAAAATGCTTCTATTATAATAATATTTTGCCTGTATATAGCTCAGACCTCTGTAAAAAGGCTCAACTAAAAAATTTTAAATATATGACTTAGAAGTGGGTTTATTCATATTTTACGACAATAGAGGGGAGAAATTTTAAGAAAAAAACGCCGATAATCATTTCAAATGGTTGTAACTCAGAAAATAATGTGAATTTTTCTAAAATCATAGTTGAGCCTCATGTACAGAAGTCTGAGCTGTATACAGGCAAAATATTTTTATGATAGAAGCATTTTTCACAAAAGGAGAACATTTTGAAAAAAGGTTATTCTAAGTTAATTTTTGCCGAAATATTGTATTTAAATATTTTTTTGCCAAAATGTTCTTAAAACAATTTTATACATGTATTCTAATCTAAGTGACACTAAATATCATGAAAATTATCTATTTATTACTCCTTTTTAAAACCACGGTTCCAAACGTAGTCGGATACCTTAAAAAAAAGAGTCGTACATCTAGGCAAACAGTTTAGTTTTGTTTTGTGAGTCATCCCGAGAAGTAATGTGACTGCAAAAAACGTTTCTTGGTTTTGAGCAGAATGTAGTAGTATGTTTTTGTATGTTACACAAAATCATTTTTGAAAACAATTATCTTCTTGTACACAGATTCACTAACCGAAACTATATTTTTGTTAAAGTTAACTCTTATAGTCTTTTGTTATATTTATCAATACCATTTTCATTTTCTTTTATCATTTTCAGGGCATCAAAGTTAAATTTGTAGTTTTTCTGTCATGGATTAAAATACAGTTAATTCTGTTGGGGATACATGACCAAATTTTTGGTATTTAAAGGGGTCCATATAGGCAATGTAACTTTTGAGAGCTATAGATTTAATTCATAAAAATTCCGAAAAATGATGATGAACAAAAGCACATATCAAAATTACAATGTATCACAAACGTTTTAAAGGCAAACAGATTTTCTGGAACTTAGTGAAAAAAGAGATACAATGTTGTGCTTCCACTTCTTTGTATGAAGTTTAACAAAGCATTACCCTTCTATCAAAAGAGGGCAAAACCCAATCATTTTCATTATTTTTTTAAAAAATTCATAAGGTGATTCATCTTTTTGTACTCTTTTCTCACAATTATCATTTTATTATGAATGATTTTTAAAAATATATATATATTATTTATATTCGCAAATTATTAAGCAAGTACAATAGATCTTTGCTCCAAGTCACTGAAACTACAATGAACAGTACAGAACGAAGCTAATGTCTGAAGAATAGTTTATATTTTCTTTTAGTAGAGCATTTTATTTTTCAGCAGTTAACTTATAATCAATTTCCTGAATGTACTTCCTGATTACTTCAAATTGGGCTATTTATAACTGAAATATAAAGAAAGAGGCATGAAACTGAAATAGACTAGGTGAAATATTAAATTCATTTTATTTAATTCAGAAAAATAATAGTTGTGAAAATATGTTACTTGTAAAATAAAATCTTGTGATTTTATTTAAAAACTTTGATTATAATTTTAAATTAAATCTTTTTTATTATATGAATCACAAGGAAACTACACTTGTTTAGCCATTTGCCGTTCTCGGAAACAGATGGCGAAAATCGTTGTACAATATTAAATTCTATTGTAATGTTCACTAATATCAGAGTTATCAGTTATATTATAAGTTTTAAGGTTTATACCATGAACGACAATATCAGTCACAATTAGTAAGCTAGATGCTAATGCAGTATATTGTTTCAACGTTATGCAGCTATATATGATATATTACTTGGCGAACTGCGCCTTAATGGCAACATGATATAGCACTACATAGGACTAACATGGTTCATCGTATTAATTTAATTTAATTAATTTAATCGTTTAAATTTAAGTATTGTGAATGGATAAAGATATTGCTT
This sequence comes from Trichonephila clavipes, assembly GCA_019973935.1. Lineage (NCBI taxonomy): Eukaryota > Metazoa > Arthropoda > Arachnida > Araneae > Nephilidae > Trichonephila > Trichonephila clavipes. The sequence goes on along the minus strand of BMAU01018153.1, from coordinate 1,260,015 downwards.
GAAAAATATGTCATCAAATTTTATAAATAGCCAATGGAATTCTAATATATATTAAAAACGTGAAAGTTTGTGAGGATGTTTGGGAGTCTTTCACGCAAAAACAACTGAATGGATTTTAATGAAACTTTACAATAGTATAGCTTATACATCAGAATAATACATAGGCTATAATTTATAGATATTGTGTGAAGTGTCTAAAGTATAACAATAATTGTCAAGTAAGTAAGAAAAAATTCTGCCATCTGCAAAAAAGCCCGCGACAGCAAATATCTATCTTTTATGTGTGAAGCTAACCTTTGCATTTTGTTTTGTCTACGCCAGGCGCCAGGAACTGCGAAAGTTTGAACAGGCAGAATGTGAGGCTGAGAGATTACGATTTTAACATTAAAAAAATAAAACAAAAAGTAATATTAACGTATTACACTTCCAGATACAAATTATTTATACTATTTGAATCGAAAAAATAACATTGTTTATTTGCTTATGATTTTAGAAAAGTTCGAGTATGTTACGTTCGCCAATTTTTAAATCTTAATATTTACGGACTGCGCAATATTAATTAAAGTAAAAATTCGCTGAAATTCTAAAGACAAAATACAGGCAATTATTCTATAAAAATCCTTGCAAAAACGAATACGTCTCGAATCAGTCGACCTGAAAAAGAATGCATTTTGAACCAAGATTGATTTACGCCGTTTCTCAGAAAAAGCTTTTCACTGTTTTTTAAATCGTGCTATATAGTTCTCAGTTATGGTAATTTAAGGTCGCTTACTCAGAATTCGAAGATTCGGTGTACTTTTCGATTTACACAATGTGAGAAAAAACGATATTTGGTAGTTTGAATGACGTTAGTGAAATTATTTTGTAAGTTAAATATTAACAGAAAGAAAGGTCCTCGCGCTCAATAAATGTCTTTTAAATTCAACGTAAGATCGATTCTCCCATTTGAGTGCAAAGTTGTAATAATAGTTTCCATTAAGCAAGGCGATAATTTAAAATTTAAATACTATTTATAGTGGATAAAAAAATATTAAAACAAATTTACAGTTCAAAAGGTAATATCGAAGTACAAAACAAACTTAGTTGAAAAAGGCCAAGAGTAGGACACCCATTTCACTAAACTTGAAGAACGGTGGATAGTTAGGAATATTATAAACCTATAACAAAACTACAGTAAAACTGATACTGGATGTATATCGAAGGTTTTACAAGTCTGTCAATGCATAATTCTAAACCTTTCAAGAAAGTGTAATAATATAAGTATTATAATAATTAGTACAAAGGTAGATTTAATATTTAAAAAAATAGAAGACAAAGTAAAACATTTTTATTCAACTGAGAATTACTTAAATAAATTTTAATTCTTTATAGTATTTTATTTTTTAAATACGTTGCATCAGTTAAAATATACTCAAATTTTAAATATTTAACAGCTACTTATCAAATTCAAATGTTTTATAATTTCTTCATTTATAAAAATAATTGCATGAAACTTTTTTCCGTTTATCGAACATTTCAAAAAATGCTCACAATTTTAATTCAACATTTAATACAGTTGTGAAATTTTGTAATTATAAAAATTTCTACTTTTCTGAACATACAACTATTTTTAGAAAGGTACATTTTCGTTTTCGGGTCCTAAAAGTTGCAAAGTGAGTGAGTGAATATTAAGGTCCCACTGTTCCCTTACTCAGGAGATATAGCGAGAGGGGAAAGGGAATTTCCATGACAATGTGTTATGCATTTAAAAATGTTCAAGCAACGCCGGGGGAAATAAACCTGTCTGACAGAAAAGAAGCAAAGAAAATTCGAAACAGTGAATTTTAAGTTATACACTCGGAAAAAGGCCGAGCAACGCCGGGCTAAGCGGAGGAAGGGGGTGGGGTGAAAGTCATTTTGAAAAAGAGTATTAGAAGTGATGATTTTATGAAGAAAAGGGAAAATTTTTATAAAAGTAGAGAAAGCCCGAGCAACGCCGGGCCATGCAGCTAGTATAAATATATTCCAGAATGTCATGCGCAAGCATTTATGGGTAAAAAGTATTGTAAGGTGAAAATGAGGGTAGTCTATGAAATGCAATAAAAATATCCATGATTCTTGTTCTTATAACAGGTAATCAAAGCAGCAACCACCAACTGGAAAATAAGCCCCATATAATCGGATTAACACATACACTGGTGTGCAAAAATTAAGGACGAAGTCGAAAAATTAGCATATCAGCTGAACGAAGAGACAGAGCGGACAGAAAGACCAATCAGGAGATTAAGTAAGGTGATGTACGGTAGCACATGCGCAGATATGCAGGTAGACGTAATGGGGGAGTGTCTGAGTAGTATAAAGCGTATTGTCAGTGTAAGATCAGTATTTCTGGCAAAGAGATTGCACGCCGTATAGCAGTTAAAATCACACCGAGTTGCTGCCTCAGCGAGAAATGGCGAATAATCAATCTGTTAGACGACATCTGGATGCTTTTACTCGAGGTCGAATCATTGGGAAGTTGGAGGAAGGCCTCAGTGTGACTGCAGAGTTCGGAATTGCTCACAGCATCGTTTCACGACTTTGGAGACAATTTCAAACTACAGGAACAGCTATCCGGGGGTTCAGTAGTGGTCGTCCACGACGAACCACACCCGCAGATGACCGGTACATTGTCTTACAGGCCAGAAGAAACAGGCGGCAGACAGCGGGAAAAATCGCTAGACACACGACACAGGCGACTGGACGACCGATATCGCGTTTTACCGTGGCCAGAAGACTGCACGGTGGTGGTCTGTTTGCACGACGCCCTGTACGGTGTGTACCTTTAACGCCTGCCCATCGGAGAAGGCGTTCTCTGTGGTGCCGGGAACACCGGCATGAATGGGGACGAGTACTCTTTACAGATAAAAGCAGATTCGGTTTGAGTAGCGATTCTCATGGCATACTCATCTGGAGAGAGCGGGGAAGCCGCAATCATCCCTCGAACATCATTGAAAGGGACAGGTATGGAGGTCGCGGTGTTCTCGTTTGGGGAGGCATCATGCTTGGTAGTCGTACAGACCTTCACATCTTCGACGCAGGTTCAGTCAATGGGATCCGTTATTGTAACGAGATTCTTCTTCCATATGTGCGTCTTTTTAGAGACGCTATGGGTCTGCAGTTCCTTTTCTTGGACGACAATGCACCATGTCATCGCACAGTAGCTGCCGAACAGCTGTTAGTGAGTGAGGATATTGAACGTATGGATTGGCCGGCATGATCTCCGGATCTCAATCCCATCGAGCATGTATGGGATTTTCTAGGCAGACGCTTGGCAGCTCGTACCTTACCACCAGTAACGATTCGGGAGCTTCGATTGGCGCTGCAAGGTGAATGGGCAGCAATGCCTAAACAACTCATTGACACCCTCATTCTCAGCATGAGCAGACGCTGTGAAACCTGCCTAGCAGTCAGGGGAGATCATATCCCCTACTAAAGACCGGATGTTTCTTGCTGGACACCCATCACAGGGATGTTTCGGCCTTCAATCGCATTGCGCTCCATGCTACTTTTTCAATCAAGCTTCTTTTTATCCCTCTGATTTCTCTTTTAGTAAATGTTGCTTACATTACACATGGCCTTACGTATTGGGGATCTTACGGTATTAAATGTGTTGATTTGGAAAGTTTTTGTACAAAGTTATATTGAAAAAACCGTCTTGTCCTTAATTTTTGCACACCAGTGTAGGTTTTCATACATTTTTAAGTATTTGTCATATTTTTCAATTATCCCCTATTTGTCGGGGTACCTCCTCCTCATGTAGGTTGAAGTGAAAGTCACGCTCATTAACCAGATATACTGAGAGATCCCAACGCAGCAATGATTGAGACACTTTTAAAACAGACTCAAAAGGATGCAAACAGATAATCACAATAATTCACTTTTATTTACTGAATGTTTGACCATAGTACGGCGACTTGTTGACAAAACAATTAACTAGTAAAAAATAATGGGTACTTATCTTTTTTTAGATGCAATCTCAGAAACTAGCCTACAAGAAATCTATTAACTTCTGATAGCGATTGTAATTCAGGAATAAGTGAATATAGTTCAAGAAGTACTATCGTGGCGATACTGTCCACATAATAACTATTCTCTATCTCATGGACTATTTATATGCTATTTGGTAATGACTTTTATTTGTGGAGTTGAGTTGTTCTTGCATAAAGTGCGAATTTTGCAGGATGGAAAAAATCCTGAGTTAGAGAGGATAGACCTCGTGAATAGCCCACTATTTCCCATGTCAAATGGATATCTGTAAGCTCCTAATTCGTGTAGTAAGGCTTGATGTTCAAATTTAAAATTTCAATGATGCTTTACTCCACCAAAACATACTATCGGCATTTAAATAGAATCCTCAGTCATCTAAACATGGCATTGTTGAACATAAATTCGATTGAAAAAAAGTAATTCCACTATCATTTTCCCCCAATTAGGCTAAATATTTTCAAATCTCGCTGTATAATTCTTTCAGTGCCATTGCATTCTTCGGATGATATTTCAAATGCTCTTCACACTGTTACGTAACCACATTATAATATAAGTGAAGGATAGGCACATTCATTATTGTGAAAATCTCATTGATTCTAGTTCATAAAATTTAACGGTTTGTCAAATCAAGTGTCATTTTTTACTGCATGAACGTAATATGGTGAGAACATAGCTTACAAATCTTCAAACTGAATTCAAATGGATATTGATCAATTGAATCAATCCTCAAATCTTTGGAGAGAATGCGATATGTTCCACTTACGTAAATATATATGCTAAAACAACTTTCTGTTTCCTTAACATTATTCAATCGTATTGTTTTCTGAAAGAAGTGCGGTTACGCTACAATTCTCTGAAGCGTAACCAAACAAAACAAACGTGCTTTTGTTTATGCATGTATAAACTAGATTTCGAAACTCTAAAGCATCTTTGTTCTTCATACATTGTTTATACCTGATTTACAAGATAAAAAAAATTTAATAGAAAAGTACAATGTTTTACTCTAGGAAACTGAAGTTAACAGATAGAAGAATATTTGCGTTTATTTCTCGTCAGAATTCTTTATCTGAATCTTTTCTTTCTTTAATGAGCAGTGTAACCAATAGGCAATACTTGAGAATGAATATGAAATGAGTTCAATAATTAATTTAAAGGCGTATAATTATTTGATTTATTCGTAGTCATCGAGCATGAGTACTACCGATTAAAATTATAAACTAAACTCAGTGGCGAAACAGCCCATGAGGGCCAATGCCTACTGTGCCCATCTCAGTATACGTGACCATTGGGCGCTGAGGAGCATAAGCAGATGTCCCGATCAGGTGGTCTACCTGAAGTGTAACCCCCAGTATTTAGTCCACAAACAAGCTTGGTACTCATTTTATCGACTCACTGAAGGGATGAAAAGCTTAGTCGACCTTGCCCAGCCAACACCTCGAGGTGTTGACGAAGCCCGAGGATAGAACCTGGACCTGTGACGTGAAATCACGATACGCTACCACTGGGCCATTGGGCCTCTGATTAAAATTATACCTGAACTAAAAGCTTAGTGGGTAAGTGTTTATTAATGTCGCACTATGAAACAACACGAAGGCCACTGGCGAAGCACTTCTTAATTTTAAACTACGCTCAAGTGACGAGGACGACACCTGAGAGGGCACTCCCCTCTGCTAACTTTCCCACCACCAAAATGAGAGGACTTTGAGCCCCGACGGATTTAACGTGCATCAGTCCCTCTACACGGTGGGTCTTCAGGTGTCCCTTGGTGGTAAAACTCATGACACGCTGACCACGAGCTCGTTACCATGACTACTAGGCTACCGTGGCCACCAGCTACGATCAAATGTATCGCTCTTAGACACTGGTACCCAGATTATAGCTCCCTTATATCTAGAAGTATATGATTATCTGAAGAAGGTACGCAGTCAACATTGGAGCAAATAGCTTCGAAAAATATATGCTTGAATGTAGAATTTGTTCCACCTAAATATTCAAAACAAAAAAAAATTATGGAAACACGAGGAGGATCAAGCATGATTTTTATGTAAATAGTGTTTAATTTTCTAATTTCCAAAATAGTTATTCTGTTATTAACTCCGTGCTAAATAATATAGGAAAACCTTGCAATAAAATATCACCTGTATTTGTAATTAAGATATTGCATTATTAGTATTTCCAGCATAAATAACTTTAAGCAACTGAAGTGAACTGAAACAACTTAATAATTTATATATAAAAGAAAAAAGTGAGTTCCTCACTTATCGGGAGATCTCTGGAACTATTAAACCCTATAAACTGGAAATTTTACAGGCATGTTTCCTTTGTTAAGTAGAGATCCACTAAAAACTTGCTTTACGGGCATCGACTCCCGAGAAGAATTAAGGGTTCGTAAAAGATAAATGAACTTATGTTTTAGAAATTTATGTACTTTTTGAATCAAGAAGTGAGAGCTATTAGATGTTTTTGAAAAGTTTAATATTAGCGCATTTAAGTTTCTCATAATAACTTAAAAACAATATGTAAGTATACAACATCATGCCGAATTCGACCGACAAATTCAGAGGAGTTATAGTATGGAGATGACAAATCACCGTAGAACATGGGGTCGGAAACCACGTATAGTCGGTGATAATCGAAAAAATAGTAGCCGTTTACGAGTCGAACGAGGGGAGTGGCGAAACGAAAGTGGGGATATGTAGCTCCGTGGTACGGCTGAAGAAACATGAACATATGCAAATTCTCACGGAGTTACTGCAGGGAGTACCGTCCACTGCGCACCAAAACGTGTGGTTCAAGCTCAATGGTGAACCCAGAACAGTTTTCGATTGTGGTATGTAACCACCTCCATGCTAAATATCCTGGGAGGTGGATTGAACGCGGCGTACCTGCTGCTTGACCTCCACGCTCCCCGGATCTTGATCTCTCAGATTTCCTTTTCTGGGTTCATTTGAAATCGCTTGCGTAAGAGACACCGATGGCGGTTGTGAAGGATCTCACTACATGAATCGTCGTCGCTTCAGCTTACATTGGCAGCACACCGGATTTGTTTGAACGCGTCCAACAATCCTTCGTCCGTCGGTATGGGTTATAGTCTGATCTACGCAGCTACAACTTGGAATAATTCCTGTGACAATAACTTGTCTTTGCACTTCTGACGTCGACCGGTGATGCATTGTTCGTATTGTAAACATGCTTTACGTCTAATAAATGTATTTCTCACCTCTTAATGCCCCTTTTCATTCCTCTCTACGTCACACCCCTTATAACTATTTCTGCGAATTACTCCCAATTAACGTGGTTTACGACCCCGTGATCTATAATGATTTGTCATCCCCATGCTGCACACTATCACCCCCTGAATTTGTCGGTCGAATTTGGCAACTCCTTGTATAGCCACAAAACTTCATTTTACTTTAAAACAAAAAGGAATAAAACAGTATAACAACAAGAAACTTTATTCCTTCTACTTTACTTGCTAGTGTAACAGGGTTGATTTAAAAAAAGAAGAGAAAACTTAGTTAAAATGATTGATTGCTAGAGTCAACTTAAAAACATCCCATTTATAAAATCCAGACTTCGATGTCAGCTAATATTTATATCGGATTCGAAATGTTTATCCAAAAGTATCAGTTTCATCCCAGACTGCTCATATAACAGAAAAAATTATCATTAAGAGGCATTGTATTTTACATGTATTAAAACTTAAGTAATACGAGGAGCCGCGATAAAAAAAGAAATGTATTGAGAAAGTTGGAGAAACACTGCTATAAAACAAATAAATAGTTTTGGTACCAAGGACATGTTTCATAGAAGACTTGGACACATTAATGGACTTTTCAAGGAGTCTCAGGATATTTTTCAAGACAATATTTTTTATTGAACGTGACATTTATTTTTATAGGTATTGAAATCAATAGAATGATCATTCTAATGAGCTATTATCAGTTGTGTTTTAGTAATATAAGTTATTTGCTAAAAAAGAACTATGTAACACACGGTTTAATACTAAGACCGAAATGTAGATGGCGGTACTTGTAACGGAAGCATTACCGACCGAAGCTCTGTATTACCGCCAGAGAGAGTTGGGATTTGAATGAGTAAACGTTACTCGTCTCGCGCTGTCCAATCCTGGACTATGTAATATATTTAATTTCCCTTATTTCCTTTAAATGTTTAGCCTGTATTGTTTCTAAATGTCTGTCCATTGTAACTGTGTTATTTTATGTCATTAAAATATTTTAATTACCCCGAGATTCTGTCGATTACTTTGGTTTACCCAGTAATGATGTAAGAGAACCGTTACAACTATACATTTTCATATATATGTTACTGTTAAAGTGTAGAATTCACTTATTTCATAGTATAACTAGGTATTTCATAAAATAACTAGAGTTAAATCAGTTAAAGCAGTTAAAGTATATAATAGATGAACAATTTCATACTTTACTTAGTTATTCTATGAAATAACTAGGTATTCCATGAAATAACTAAGGATAGACCTTTAAAGTGAAAAATAAACAATTTCAAAGATGTTTTATAAATTAATGGATCATAAATAGCTGAAATCTCTAAAAAATACATTTTATCCCTTTTGCGGATGATTGATTGATAAATAATAAGGGGAAGCAGAGATGATATAATTCATTATATTGCTCATATTGCTATTAGTTAAACAGAAAAGAGGAAAAAAGACTATGTTGCAAAAATAGACTGTATTTAATTATTCTCAACAAAAGAAAGAAAAGCTGGGAAGGAAAGCTGTTGCACATCGTAAAAACATTGTGTAAACTTTTTAAAACAAAAATGCAAGAGAATATTAATTAAAAAAATTTTATGATATATCTTTATTTTACTTTCCACTATTTATTAGAGCAGGGATTGCTGTGATAACACTTTGGATTGAAATTATTATTATTATTTTTGCTTATTATTTTTTTATTATTATTTTTATATTGAAATATAACATTATTATTATTTTTGAAACAAGCACACTGTTTAGTAATACACATTTTTTTACACGAGCACTTTTTAAATCCTTGTCCAGTACCGCAACTTAGAGCTGTTGCAACAGATCGAAGTGTCGTGTCCAATATTTGAAATTTCTTCAATGGAAATTAATTCTCGCTTACATATACTGAACTGATATCTAGAGTACAATTGTTTTATTCCGCCTAATCGGAAAAATTCTCCCTAAAGCAGCTAGAACCGGTTCAAAGAGCTCTCGAGTGTCATATTTCATACTTTAACGATCAAGTTATTGTTACTCTGTAGAATACCTAGTTAAATCGTAGAATTCAATAATTTTATGTACTTTAACTGACTGGTCTAATTATTTCATGAGATACCTAGTTGTTCTATGAAATAACGGATTTCACGCTTTAACGGTGACATATATATTCCGTTTCATATTTCTGTTTGATTTTCTGACTTGGGAAATTACTAGGTCACTTAGTTAAAACTACTTATTAGCATTGCTCTAAATGCGTCATGAAATTTGATATGAAGAACGCCTATACAGTTCTTTATTTTGTAAACATGTCAAGGACTCTATTCATCTCCCTGAGATGTCTACAGATTTCAAAAAGATAAAGTATTCTTAAGGCTGGATATTGTACAGTAGGACACTCTAAAGATGTTGTCTTATATCAGTGCGTTTCAAAGTTTCAATATTCGCAACCCAATATTCAATCATGATTTTCATCGCGCCCCCTCATATTTACAAAAACAATGTATTGAATTCAATAATACTGTACTTCGATGCTAAAACTACGATACGACCTTAGCCTCTTAAGGGCCATCGGCGTATATAAACGTCTCGCTCAGTCAAAGCGTTCATTTTTCCGGACGTATAAATACGTCTATCCGAAGTACGATCTTTTCTCTGCACTGCTATTCACCAAATTATTCCGGCTTTGGAATGCTATAAAAGGACCTTGACAATTTTTGCGAAGAATTTACTTATTTCAGAACATTTTTGCTTCTTTATTCCCCCCAATACATCACATGCGCGCGCCTACGTGGATTGATTGATTGATTGAATATTAACGTCGCACTGTTCAGCTACACGAGGGCTTTTGGCGACGGGCCACATAATTTTGAACCATGGTCAAGTGACGTGGACGACACCTGAGCTGGCACCCCCCTCTTCTAACTACCACACCACACCAACGGGAGGACGTTTCAGCTCTCGACAGATTTAACGTGCATCGCTGCTCTACACGGCGGGTCTTTAGTGGTACTGGGCTCGAACCCGTGACAAAGCAAGCCACAGTCCGATACCTATACCACTCGGCTACCGCGGCCGTCGCGCCTACGTGGAAAATGGTTGGCAGTGGGAAGTGAATCGCGTAACTTTTCATTCGCAGTTAAGTGGTTAATTATAAACCGTACAAATTATAAAGATAAGTGATAATTTTTTGTAAATAATTTTATATATGGGAATCCCATGGGGGGGGTCACTGGTAATTATTAAACTTGTTCTTAACTTAGTATTGTTAAATTAGTTTATAAAATATACATTTTATAGCACTGATACATTTATAAGTGTAAAATATTAATATAAATGAGTATTTTATTCTTATTACGCCAGAATATATTTTGTTTGTTTACTTTCAGTAAATTATTAACTATTTTAAAAATAATCTTTTGTTTTTGACTTTTCAATAGGCTCGCGCCCCCCTCGTAGAGTCGTTATGCCCCCAAGGGGGGCGCGCCCCACACTTTGAGAAACACTGTCTTATATAGAATGAGATGAGCGAGAAGTATTATTTTAGGTAAATGTATTATGTCACTTTATGGGAGTTAAATATTTATTATATAGATTAAAATTTATGCAGAAAAAAAACTTTTTTTTAGTGTAGTTTGAAAGTGCGACGATTATAGCTCATTAACCAGAAAAAATAGATTCTTTTATTTTTGAAAAAGTTTTTGTCTTCATAATATAAGGAAAACCTGATTTTGTTCCATTTCTAAACTTACAGAATAACTTGAATTTACCGTAAAAGAGAATAAGAAATTATTGGTTAACCAAAATTAATGAAATATATCAAAGACCGAAGGGATCGACCCCATTAAAAGAATAGAAAGCGATAAAAAAAATTACTCGTGAGTTTATAAAAATATTTAAAGGAACTTTTTACAATAAATAAAATAGGTTTTATTTTGTTAACAGGTGAATTTCGAATTTTTCAACCTTGAATGGAGAACTTTATTTTTAAAAACACAAAAATAAATACCATCGCGAAACAATTTTCAGTACTAAACATACAAACATTTCTTTGTAAAATTTTCTTTACTTATTAGGGCATCAAAAAACTAACAATTAAAAAATAAAAATTTTTTTCCTTCAAAGAAAGAAAAAGTTTCTATTTTTATTTTTTCTCTCTGATAAGGTAGGGAAAAAACATTTTTCATCAACAAAACACATAATTTACGTGATAACCAAAATGTTTGTTTTTGTCGCAGTTTTGAACAAGCCCATTGCTTCTAATTATGTCCTTGACTTGATAGGTTGGTTAAGAGCAATACTACCTACGCACCAACAAACCCGGATTTTCAGTAGTTATCTGCCAGTCTCAATTGGAGAAAATTCTCGCCACAAGATGGGGAAGTTTAAAATTGAATTGAAATGGATTTCCTATTACCCTAATTTTCTAAGAGCCAAATTCTTTTCTTTTTTTGCTTTATTAATGTTCAACTCTTGACAAGTTGTTTGTGTTATAAAAACAACCAGTTGATTGTTGTTCAAGTGTCTTCTTTGATTGTAATACAATAAAAAGTTTACTCAAGACTTGATTGAACAATAAAATAATTCAATCTGGCAATTTTCGGAATTATCATTTTTTAAGTTTATTTTAATAAGAATAAAAGAAGATAAAACGTAGTGGATGCAAAAAGAATACAAACATAACTATTGTTATTAATATTTGACATATATTTACAAGTTTTTTAGTATTACTTAGGAGATGCTACTAAGATAAAGAAGTACTTAAAAAAGAAAGCAGCCCTACATATTCAGCGAACGTGCAACGCAAATGCTGGTAGGAAAAACAAATTTAAAACCTTGAAATTATTACAGAAAAATAAAAAAAAAACGGGTTTTCTTATGACTTGCCAATTGAAAATCTTTGAACTTCTAATTTTGAAATATTTTCTAAATAAAAATGCAGCACATATGCTCTATTTTCAAAAAAAAAAAAAAAAAAAAATGGCGTGGGACTGATAACGTATTCAAGAGAAATCACAATTTCGTGGGATGTCCTGCAACAATGCTTATTTTAAATAAAAATTTTCAAATTGTATTGGAAAGATTAAAAAATATTCCATATTTATAAAAATGACGACTATTGAGAAATAAATGTTTGCTTAGTAATAGACTAAAAAAAATTTGAAAAAGCATTAAAATTTGTATTATATTATTTATAATGTCATTTATATATATGCTATCTGAAAATTATGTTCTAAGCATTGGTTGGCATTTTAATAAGTTTCTTAGAAAACTGCTAGTATAAATATCAATTATATAAATAAATATACATAAATTATTTATATAATTTTAATTTTTGTCATAAATATGCATAAATTCTTTAAGAATAATTCAGAAATATTATGTGTGTATTGAAGAACATTTTTTCAAAGACAATTTTTATTTGTATTTATTTTCTTTTATTTTAAATTTGCTACATACTGAATCTTGCATTAATTTTTTAAGCCCACAAGTTAAATGGAACAAAACATATAAAAAACAGAAAAATAAAAACTTAATAAAACAGTTAACAATTTCTTTTCTTTTTTTTTCTTTTTAGAATATGCATTAAAATTTTGTCAGCAATTCAAAGCCTATATTCTTTCCCCAAGCCATTATAATTTTTTAGACAAAGATGATTTATTCTTATAAAACTTAACTCAGTGGCGCGACATTCCTTGAGGGACAAGACCTACTGTGCCCAACTCAGTATACGTGACCTTGGACCCTGAGGTGCATGAACAGATGTTCCAGTCCGGTGTGTCAGTCTGACGCGAAAACCCCTAGTGTTAGGTTCCCAAGCACAATCTTGGTACTCGTTTTATCGACCTATTCAAGGGATGAAAGGCTGAGTCAACCTTGCCCAGCCCGGGGTTTGAACCTTGGACCTATAGTGTGGAAGCGCGATGCACTAACCACTCAGCCACTGGGCTTTATTCTTATAATATCGAATAATTAAAAACGCAATTTTATTATCTCAATAATAATTCTATTCTCAATTTCCAAGCTATTCCTGTGTGTTTTAAATGTCCATTGAGCTCTGTAATAGGCAAATCGATAAGATGACCACAGATATAATATTTTATAAAACTGTTAAAATTGAACAGCACTGTGTCCAAAATTTAAGAATAACTGGAACACTGAAGAAATGAAAAGTCAAATGAAACAGAAAAGCCTGATATTACACCTACACGATTTCAGCAGTAGAATGATCAATGGGGCACTTGATCTCCGAAGAGGTCTTCATCCCCTACCTTCAAAATTGGGAGTTGAGCATTAAAAACTTGTCATGTTGTTTTAAAATATCAAAAATGGAAAAAATTTAAATTGGAAATTAAAGATTGCATGCTGAAATTAATATAAAATTGCTGGAACCTATGGTGTTGTTTTAAATATACACGATTAACTTATGTCTACCCAACATTTCTCAATCTGTGAGGTGCACTCCCCTAGCTAGGGGGGCATGATAACTCTACTAGAAGGAGCCCCAGCATATTGAAAAGTTGAAATATATATATATTATTTAAGAAAATTATTAATTTACTGAAAGTAAACCAACAAAATACATGCCGATATAATAAAAAATAAAATACACATTTGCACTAATATTATACACTTATAAATGTATCATTACTGCACAATGTATTTCAAATTTAATTTAACAATACTAAGTTAAGGGGACTTGGTACCCTAAAAATCACAAACCTATCGTTTTTTGTATTTTCATTTAATCTTATTCTTTGCATTATTATCTTTCGATTGATATATCACTTGGTCATGTCGGAAAGTTAGAAGTTGAATAAAACTTCATTTGAAAACAAATTAAGCAATTCAGCCACACACCCCCTTTTTAGAAAAAAAAAAAGCTAAAAAATGCGTTATGATAAAAAAAAAAAAATCTATTTTATAAATAGAAATAATAACTATAAAAAAGAATGTGTAGTATTAAAAGCAGAATATTTCCGAGGCAATACAATAATGTAATTTTTCTTCCTTGTGAAATGTGTGCATGTAAAATTTTTAAATTAAGGCATTTTATATTAATAATTTTATATATAATTTCAGTTCTTATTCCTGATATATTTTTCATACAAATTTAATACTTTAATATTATAAGAAGAAAAACAGCTAAAATTTCTGTCGTGACAGAAAAAAATTTTTTTAACGTTTTTCTTGAATTTTCTTGTGCAATTAGTACTCTCTAAAAGTTGATCATTTATAAAAATTTGTGGGTTGAAAAATATGAAAATGCAATTACTTTAAAGACAAACGTATAAATAATATCTTAAAGTGGCATTTTAAGTTTAATTAAGCTTATAATAATTATTTTTTAGAATTATAAACTTTAAAGTGGTTTTTCTCAGTTTGTGTTTTTCGAAACCTTAGTGCATTCAAAAGGCTACTCCTTCGACAATTATTTACCAATCACTTCAATTTTTTTCCTGCGTGTTAAAAATAAAGCATGTAATAAAATTAGGGATCCGTTTTGCTATAAACTGAATACTTTTTTTTAAAAAAATAAAATGTAAGACATGTTGTCTTTTTCGTTGATTTTTATAGCCTGTATATCAACATTTTATTTTTTTTCTTGAAAACGAATGAAGTTATTCTAAAATCGATCCCTATAGTTGTTAAGAACATCCATAAGAATATTATAAAAAAAATTCAGGTCAAAAAATTAATTTTTACAAAAAAAAGGAGTAGGATTTTAAAATTTTCCCAATTTTCTTCAAAAATTTAAATTTTTAAAATTGTGTGAATAATATATGAAAATTTTCATCTGGTAACATTTTCTTGAATAGAAACATTGTATAAAATGTTAAAATATAATTTTTAAATACGTAAATAAAGAAGTTTGCTCAAAGGGTGCCAAGTCCCCTTAAGGACAAGTTTAATAATTACCAGTGACCCATGGGTTTGTCATATGTAAAATTATGTACACAAACTAACATTTATCTTAATATTTTGGTGGCCGCGGTAGCCGAGTGGTATAGGTATCGGACTGTGGCTTGCTTTGTCACGGGTTCGAGCCCAGTACCACTAAAGACCCGCCGTGTAGGGCAGCGATGCACGTTAAATCTGTCGAGAGCTGAAACGTCCTCCCGTTGGTGTGGTGTGGTAGTTAGGAGAGGGGGTGCCAGCTCAGGTGTCGTCCACGTCACTTGACCATGGTTCAAAATTACGTGGGTCCGTCGCCAAAAGCCCTCGTGTAGCTGAACAGTGCGACGTTAATATTCAATCAATCAATCAATCTTAATATTTTGTACGGTTTAAAATTAATCTCTTAACTGTCGGTTAAAAGTTATGCGATTCGTTCCCCAATGCCACCGTTTTCCACGTAGGCGCGCGTATGGGGTGTATTGGGGAGGGGGGGGAGAAAAAAGGAATAAATAAGCAAATCCTTCGCAAACAATGTCAAAATCCAAAGCCTTCGGAATAATTTTATGGATAGCAGTGCATAGAAAAGATCATACTTCGGAAAGACGTATATATACGTCCGGGGCAATTAACACTTTGGATGAGCGAGATGTTTATATAAGCCGGTGGCACTTAAGATGTTTAAGTCGCATTGAGCTTTAGCGTCAAAGTGTAATATTATTGAATTCAAAAGATTGTTATTGAATGTAGGGGGGGGGAGGGGAGCGATGAAAATTAGGATTGAATATTGGGTCGCAAATATTGAAAGTTTGAGAACCACTGTGTAAACCAATGATAGTTAACACATAAATACTTTTACAGTGAGATAACACTGCATTTATCGACAAATTTATCGAAATCGACTGCATTTATCGACAAATATTTTCATTCATATTTGGAGTTTGTATACTGTTAATTTCTGGGGTAGAAAAGTTATTATTTTTTTTTCGGGTAAAAAGTCATGTATGAAAGTAAAAGCTTCAAGTTCACTTTTATACCAAAAGATATTTTGATGTGAACCATTTGCTAATCTTAGATATGATAAATCAATAACAGTTAAAATGCGAAATGGTGTTTTAAACTTATGGGGTCCTTTTTTGTAATAAAATTAAAATATTCTTAAGCACATCACTATAAATTACAGAATACAAGTTTTAATCTATCATGGGTTTTAAACGCCATGGACTTATTAAAAACTTTAAGCATGAATATTTTTGCTTATAAAATTTCCAACAGAATAAATAATCATTTTTGCAACAATATTTATATTAAAATTATAAGGAATTTTTTGTTTTCTTTTTTTCAATGAACATGTTTCCATAATATTTCATTGATTAGATTTACTCCATGCACATCAGGACCATATTATTATCTATCGATTATAATCGAAATATTTATACTTATCAATCGTAATCAAAACCTATTTTTGGAAAGAAAATCCAGAATCAACGAAACTAAACAAAAAGAAACTCTTTATTTGGAACAAAATTGAAATGACAGAAATACTTCACATGAGAATATTTCATGAGATTAGAACTTTGCAACACAGCAACAGTAATTTTAATCACAAGGTTCATCGCATAATCGGATTACAGTTATGTTTTCACAATCTGAATTCTTTAATAAATCAAGTTCCGATTTTCAACAGAGGTCATTCACAGAATCTTTTTTCCGCAAACTTTTATTTCCTTGTTTTATATATTGTTATCAGGTTTATCAAATGTAAAATCTGATGAGTGAACTGATGTTGGGAAGTATGTCTACGTGACGTTGCAATAAAGAATATTCCGTGAATGAAGCCAGAAGATAATTGGGTTTCTTGAATATAATGTAAAGTTGTAACTGACACTGATTGTATAGCATTAGATGCAAAATTCCAACTGCAAATTACATAAAAAAGTGATTCTTGTCCTCATTATTTAGTAAAAAGATATTTTATCAAAATACCCTCGCAGTACGAGAGAGTCTGAAAATTTGTAACAGGATTTAGAATAATTTTTTAACTGAACAGAGACATCTTGAAGAATATTTTGATGTCATTGCTCATCGTGATAATTTACAAAACCATTGGTTATTGAAGAAAAATTATTTTGATATATTCTCAAGATAAATGAAGTGTGTACTATAAAAAGGAATAGAAAACTGTATCGTAAGAAATATTCCCCATACATGTGTGTCTATTCTCAAGGAATTGATATTATTTTAAGAAAAAAAATCTAAACCATTACCTTACACGTCACAAACTCTTATGCACAAATAACTAACTAAAATAAATAGCTTTGCACGAGAATTAAATGTTTTTTCTCCTTTGAAATTTTATTCTGTATAAATATATAGTATAAGTATTCTATTAGTTTTGTCTAAGTATTCTACATAAGTTCTGTATAAGTATTCTATATAAGTAAAAGCTTCAGAAGTTAATCAAAACTCATATCTAATTAGGGTATCCGACTACGTTCGGAACAGTGATTTTGAAAAAGCGTGTAAATGGATAACTTTTATGATATTTAGTGTCACTTAGATTAGAAAATGTATATAAAATTGTTTTAAGAATAGTATTACTATAGAAAATTATTTAAGTACAATATTTTGACAAAAAATGAACCTAGAAGAACCACTTTTCAAAATATTTTCCTTTTGTGAAAAATGCTTCTATTATAATAATATTTTGCCTGTATATAGACTTGTCATCTTCTGATGAATCCCGAGACCTCTGTACAAACAGCAATTTCACAAGGTGTGACTGAACTAGAATTTTTGGTCCTTCAAGGCACTTTGAAATATATAACGCCGATTGTGCTACCCATGCTTAGAAGATAATGCTGGGTTTATCTATGTTTTACAACAGAGGAGAGAAATTTTAAGAAAAAAACGCAGATAATAATTTCAATGGGTTGTAACTCTGAAAATAATGTGAATTTTTCAAACATCATAGTTGAGTCTCTGTACAAAGGTCTGAGCTATATACAGGCAAAATATTATTATAATAGAAGCATTTTTCACAAAAGGGGGACATTTTGAAAATAGGTTTTTCTAAGTTAATTTTTTACCGAAATATTGTATTTAATTAAAATTTTGTGTCAAAATGTCCTTAAAACGATTTTATACATGTATTCTAATCTAAGTGACACTAAATATCATGAAAATTATCCATTTATGCGCTTTTTAAAAATCACGGTTCCGAACGTAGTCTGATACCTTAAATGAAATGGTAAGTAAAATAGAATGGTAGGCGAAATAAAAGTAAAATTATAAAATGTAGTAAATATGGGAGCCAATATATAAATCCAGGTCCCTATAAATAAAATGTAAAACTGGGCTAACCTTGAGGTGAGTAAAAGAGCATAAAAATCCTCTCTTTGGTTCGGTTAAATTTATTCAGTAACGAAAATATTTTAAAACTTTTTTGATCAAAAGACCAAACACATCGTGTATATTCCTCATGGTTAATGCTTTGAAATGATTTTGTATAAAATGGAAATAATTAATAAAACGAAATAAGTGTGAACATCATTAATATTTAAGTCGTTTGGCCACAAAATTAGGCTACGAAATGTACCAGATAAAGGAAAAATAATTTGAAGAGAAACATGAAACGTGATCTCTCATAATTGTATTAAACTTCTGAATAATTTGACTATTCTTAATTATGTTTTTTCTGTGTGTGTGTGAATTTTTCTTCGCAACCAAGTAAGAACTTTAAAAAAATGTTATTGTTATATATTTTTGAAAACTAAGCTGAGAGAGAGAGAGAGAGATTATTTGTGAAATCAGGATAAGTGACAATGCAAGTTGTTATGAATTCTGAACTAGTGTCACGTGACTTTTATTTGATTAATTTGTTTAAACGTGTCATTTTAGTATACTTATTAATTTATTTTATTTAAAATCGTTTGGCTACGGCATTATATGTTGTGATCTCGAGAAATTTTTAATTTGAGATGTTTGAATTGTAAAAAGAACTTTGTAGCGAGATGTGTTATTAAAAATATTATTCTACAATTCTCACACACAAAAGAAAAATACTACTCACAGGCAACAAAAAAAGATAGACATTCTTTTTGAACAATTAAAACTTTGTTTAATAAAACACTTATAAGTAGAGCAGTATTAAAAATGTTAAATTTCGATGTTTAAAAGGGATTATTGATGAACAATATGATTAAAAAAGGACTCGAATATTGACGCCTCACCAATTCTAGTAACTTGTATATTATCTTTATCATGGCTTCAAAAATTAAAAACGCTTACTTATTTATAAGGTCATTTTTTGTAGACATTTATGCTACTATTTTTCATGTATTGGGAAGTGAAAATTTTCGGTTGGTTCTGAATCTTTTTAGAAATTATTTCGTTATCTCAGCAACTTTGGGATCTTAAAAAATAGTTTATTTTGGTGTAATATGAATTTACCTCACATGAGGGCTAGTGATGGCAATAAGTGACGATAGTTTTGAATCATGGTCCGTGAATGAAGTGAAAGTGCTTTGTGTGAGTTGAGAAACCTCAGTCTCCTAATTTCCAACCATATCAGGATTTTGAAATTCATTTGCATTTAATGAGTTACAACCTTCATTATTCTATGCGATGAGTTTGGGGTGAAATCAGAATTCGAAACGACGACTTCATTTTAAGATTTCCAGCCACGAAATTCAGGATTACAATAACTGGGTTGCAGTAGCT
The DNA here is from genome assembly GCA_019973935.1 of Trichonephila clavipes. Classification (NCBI taxonomy): domain Eukaryota; kingdom Metazoa; phylum Arthropoda; class Arachnida; order Araneae; family Nephilidae; genus Trichonephila; species Trichonephila clavipes. The sequence goes on along the minus strand of BMAU01018153.1, from coordinate 1,240,163 downwards.
TTTTTTTAAATGTATTTCCTACTTCATTTTAAAAGATGGAAATCGTTCTTAACATAGAACATCAACTTTCGAGGATTTTATATGAATTAGTTTATTTATATTAATGGTAAATAAAATATATCTTTTAAAATTGAATTGTTATCTATTAATAAGCTGTTACTTTTTTTAGATAATTTTGAAATCTTTTTTGTGGGAAGTTGAGTTTTATAAAAATGGATTATTTATATAAAATGGTTATTTATATAACTATCTATAGGTAATTAAAAACCAGACTTTATAATCAGCAACGACTGCTTCGGTTAATCAGGAAAATTGTGGTTTCATACTTATTGATATCAGTTGGTATCGATATTTTGGTTTCATACTTACTGATATTTGGTTTCATACCATTTGGCCTAAATAAAGGCAAACTAATGCGATACCATGATTTAACTTACTTAAACCATTTGTAAAAAAAAATTTCTGAAAAAGAAATGCAAAAGCGTTTTGAATTTAAATTATATATTTTTAATAAAATATATTTAATTTGAATTTACACGTGCATCATATAGAAACTTTCCATTATTTTAATAGTGTAAGAAATAATTACAATTATTATGAAAGTTTATATGCTAGGTGATGTAATATTGACGATTTTAGAATTAGTTGTCCGTCTACATTATAATTTTTTCTGTGTGAGGTGATTCGTGATGCTATTAAATAATGGCTGTGCAATCCATGATTTACGTTCACTTTCCAGTTATATGTGAATAGAAAAGCACATTGCAAAAACCTCATTTTATTTATCCAAGAAATGAATCGATTTATTGCGTGTTTTCATTTGAATGTGGTGATCGATGAAAGCGGACTATTAAAACCGGCCTTGGTGCTTTCTTTTCGGATGAATGGCCTTGATCTTACTTTGCTAATGGAGAATCCGGACGAGTTATTCCATTCGTTTTTTCTGGTCGTCCGCGTTTTGCATTTTTTAACTACTGCTTAGCATACAATAGCTTCTTTCTTGGTGCTTTTTTCCATGCCGAAAATAGCAAACACTATGTGTAAATATTGCTTGGTAAAAGATAATTATGCTCAATAAAAGATATTTATTCGAAAAAAAATGATGATAGATTTACTGTTTATTAACGACGCAGTTAAGAGCAACACAAATGCTACAGGGGATCGTACTCGTCTAATATATATTATAAATGCGAAAGTTTGTGAGGATCTTTGTGGGTCTTTCACGCAAAAACAACTGAATGGATTTCAATGAAACTTTACAGTAAAAAAGCTTATATATCAGAATAACACATAGGCTATAATTTATAGCATAGGCTATAATTATAAAGATATTGTATAAAGTGTCCAAAATATAACGATATTTGTCAAGTAAGTAGGAAAAAATTCTGCCATCAACAAGCAATTCTGGCGTGCGCTGCAAAAAAGCCCAGCACAGCATATATCTATCTTTTGTTTGTGAAAAACCTTTTTTTGTTTTGGCTACGCAAGGTCCTCGCTTCTAATTAATTCCTCTGATCAGCATATTTTTATTTTTTTTTTTATTTCAGAATAAAACTAAGTTTTTAAGGGAGAGGTTGTTATAAATATCTCTTTATTTTAATGTTTTTTTAATGATTTTATTATGCACTTTTGGTAGTAAGAAATTGATCTTTTTTCCAAATAAATGCTTTTATCAGTTCTGATACTTAAAGTAAATAAACTTTCTCTTTCACACTGCATCGTTTGGAAAAATTTTCAAAATTTGTTTGTGATTAGTAGTTAATTATAACGCTATAATTTTAATTGAATAGGCAGATATAATTATTTTTATACTTAAAAACGCAATAACTACTGTACTGTATTTTTTGGAGTGTGAGAGTGAGTGAATATTATTGTCGCACTGTTCAGCTACACGAGGGCTTTTGGCAACGGATCACGTAATTTTGAACCATGGTCAAGTGACGTGGACGGCACCTGAGCTGGCACCCTCTTCTCCTAACTACCACACCACACCAACTTAGAAGGAATATTCTACCAATACTTAGCAAGAATATTCTTTGAAATCCACTCTTCCAAGATATATGGCAGCACGGGTTCCATGATGAGTATTTTAGCGGAAAAAATAGTTTGTCAAAATTTAAGTGTCTTATGTTTTTGTATGTTAATGAAGACCTTAGAAAATGATTTGACTACACTGCTCAAAACAATTAGGGGAGCACATGATTTTAACAAAAGTAAGCAAAGATGTATACCAATAAGTAACATAAAATGAATCATCCATAATGTAAAGCCTACCAGGAAACGGAAGAAGAAAACTTTATATGCAAATCAAAGCTTATGACGTCAAAAACCAGAAAAAGGAGATAAGGGCAGCAATCGGGATGTTGCAGAAACGTCTGTTTTATTGCCGTAACTGTGAAATTCGATTGCGCAGTATTTTTTTTTAAGACAAGGTTACTTGAAAATGTCTCAACAACGTGATTTACCGGAATCCATGGCATGGCGTGTTATAGGCAGACTGGAACCCGGGTAAACACAACGTAGTGTCGCGGAAGCTATTGGAGTCGCCAGAAGTGTTGTTGCAAGGCTGTGGAATCGATTCCAAGAAACAGGAAATGTTAGACGTCGACCAGGGGTAGGTCAATGTAGTGGCAGTGTAGGTTGATGTAGTGGCCACGCGCCACTACATCAACTGATGACCGGTATATACAGTTAACAGCCCGTCGAAACAGAACAGAGAATGCTACGCAGCTGCAAAGACAGTTGCTCTTGGCAACAAGACGAAGGGTGTCCAGCCAAACAGTACGTAATCGGCTTCATGAGGGAGGGCTCTATACACGTAGGCCAATGGTCTGCATTCCGTTGACCCCACGCCACCATGCGGCCCGAAGAAGATGGGCTGCTGAACATCGAGATTCGGAGCAACATGATTGGAGCCAAGTGCTGTTTACAAACGAGTCCCGATTCAGTCTAGAGTGTGACACCCGACGTGTTCTTATATGGAGGGACAGGGGCACTCGAAATAACCCCGCATTCGTTAGTGAAAGGTCACAATACAGAAGAGCTGGTTGGATGGTATGGGGTGGAATCAGCATAGGCGGACGTACGGACGTGCATATCATTCGGAATGGCACTTTGACGGGCCGAAGGTATGCAGACGAGATACTTCGACCTCATGTCATCCCTTACGCTGGAGCCATTGGAGATTCCTTTGTTTTCCAGGATGATAATGCCCGACCGCATAGAGCTCGTCTGGTGGAGAACATGCTTGAAGCTGAAACAATACAGCGTATGGAATGGCCAGCGTGCTCTCCTGACCTGAATTCAATCGAGCATGTTTGGGGTATGCTCGGATGACGCATTGCTGCACGACCAAGGCCACCTGCTACTGTCCGAGACTTGGAGATTGCACTTCTTGAGGAGTGGAACAGTATTCCCCAAAGTCTGATCGATAACCTCATCGCATCCATGGCAAACAGGTGTGCAGCAGTCTTAGCTGTTCGAGAAGACCACACGCCCTTTTAAAACTCATGCATCATGTCTAAACAGTACCTTTTTTATCGTTTACATGTAACCAAATTGTTGCCCTAAATCATCTTTTCATGTTTTTTCCCTATTTTCAAAGAATTAAAGCTTAATTCCAAATTTTTTAAGCCTTTTTTCTGTATTGCGCATTGATACGCGTGTACTATGCATTGTATGCCAATACGTGGCTGTCTCACACGGTTTTCTTCACTTTTTTGCTTGCTCCCCTAATTGTTTTGAGCAGTGTACTTATTTTAAGTGAACGGTATATATAATTAATTTCACAGTGGAATATCTTTAATTAATTTATTAGCTCTAACGCATTAAATTTTCCAAAGTGGAGTATTTTGTTTATGTATATCCCTTACTTTTTAAATGTAGTGATCCAAAAAAATATTGTATGAAAAAAACTGCAGTAAATCATAGTGCGGTTGGATAAAGTATTAACGAGCATCGTACCCCTACACGGCGGGTCTTAAAAGCTCTAATAAAGCTCGAGTTATGAAAGTAGCTAGGCTTTTGCCAACTTGACTCTATCGTTAACATTTCGCTATGTTTTTCATTGAATCGTCATTATAATTTAAGAAACGGCGTTGCTTGCGAATATTACACAATTTTAACATAAAATAAATACTACAGAAAGTAATATTAATGTATTATACTTTCAGATAAAAATTATTTACACTATTTTAAGCGTTCATTACACAAAACTTTTAACAATGTGTTACTTTTGCTGAGCAGAGATCAGCTTAAGAAGGTATCGGTGTTACGGGGAGTTATGAATAAAAAAAATTCTTTTTATCAGCTATTAAATCTACATACTTAAAATTTAACAAAGGTGTTTTTTTCTTTTTTTTGTTTAGCTGAGATATGCAAAAAGCTTTTTTTGTTTAATTTGAAATTCACGTAAAATTAACTCATTAAAAACTTCTTTATCCTTCAATCTGTGTTGTTTAATTTTTCAGTTCACCCGTGCGAAGAACGAGTATACCTGTACATATGTTTAATCAAACATTCAAACGATCAGAAAAAAAATTATTTCAATAGCAATCTGTAAGATTTTTTAATTCATCATTTATAAATAATGGGGGGGGGGAATAGTTCTACACTCAAAAAAGCCACTGTAATGCCGGGCTCTAGAGAGATAAAAGAAATGTGTCTGACAATGTAAAGCTGAGGAAGAAATTTCGAAAAAGAGAATTGTAATGACGTTAATATAGAAATCATGCACACACAAGAGGAAGTGCTAACAGCTAGAGGAGAAGGGGAATTTCCATGACAATATGTTATACATTTAAAAATGTCAGTGCAAAGCAGGGAGTAATTGAACAGGAAAGAAGTTAAAAAAATTTCGAAAAAGGGAATTTTAATGACATCTTTATAGCAATCACTTGCGTGGTACGCGCACACACCCACACAAAAGTACTGGCGTCATGAAGAAAAGAGGAAATTAAGTTACACACTCGGTAAAGCCCAGGCTTAAGCGGAGTTGAAAGAAACAAACAGGTCAAAGTAATTTCGAAAAAGAATAATGGAAGTGCTGATTTTCTGAAGGGAAAGAAAAATTTATAAAAGTAGAGAAAGCCCGTGCAACGCCGGGCCATGCAGCTAGTAATATATATATAGCAGCCACGTGATACCTGAATTGTCCTCTCATTCACCAAACTTCCTCACCATGCTATTGTGAGGATTTTGAGTAAAGATAAATTTAATGCACCACAGCCCTGGGGTACACGACAGGTTTTAAATGACATCGTATCTAACCCACGAGTGGCCGCGGTAGCCGAGTGGTATAGGTATCGGATCGTGGCTTGCCTGGTCACGAGTTCGATCCCATTACCACTAAAGACCCGCCGTGTAGGGCAGCGATGCACGTTAAATCTGTCGAGAGCTGAAACGTCCTCCCGTTGGTGTGGTGTGGTAGTTGGGAAGGGGGTGCCAGCTCAGGTGTCGTCCACGTCAGACCATGGTTCAAAGGACGTTTTAAAAGCCCTCGTGTAGCTGAACAGTGCGACGTTAATATTAAATCAAATCAATCAAATCAATCAATCTAACCCACGATTCGACCACAATATTATAAGCGCACGAGATCCCGACCATAACCACTTGGCCACCAGGGCCGAGTTCTATGGTATTGAAGTCATCCTATCAAGTGTGCATAGTGTACATAAGTATGTTTGGAAGAATTTTTTGGTGAAAATCGGGATCTTGTATAGTGTCCAAAATGAGTTAGTGAATATTAACGGCGCACTGTTCAGCTACACGAGGGCTTTTAACGACGGACCACGTAATTTTGAACCATGGTTAAGTGACGTGGACGACACCTGAGCTGGCACCCCCTCTCGTAACTACGTATAGTGTCCAAAAACACAGCGACAGATTACCATAAAATCCGGCGTATAACGCGCACCTATACTTTTAAGTTGGAATTTTTAATTTGTAGGTATATTCGCTGTATTACGCACACCACCTTTTAGAAAAAAACCTGAAATGTACGTGCGCAATGCTGTTACGTTTTAAAATCATTTATTGGAGGTATTATTTCAAGCTTTAGAAAAAATAATATATTTCTAGAACTACAACCCTTTAAATTCCTAAGTCATGTTATTTCTTTTAAATAAACAGTATTTCAGTACATGCAGAAGTCTAATTTTTCTCTATGCACATCTTTTTTTTCATTTTTAAAGCTCGTTTTAAAACCCGACGTATAAAGCTCACTCAGTGGCGTAACGTACACCCCCGAAAATCCCGCATCGCTGGGAGGGGCGACATTCAAGGGGGCCCAAAACTTGACTGACGCCGAGTACGGCTTGGGGTCCCAAATCTAACTTTGCAGGGGAGCCCTAATATGCTCTAATACGCCACTGCGCGCGCCTATAAATTTCGATGTTATTTTTTGCGTTAAAGTGCACGTTATACGACGAATTTTACGGTACTCAAAATACTATTCATTTCTAATCATTAGTTTCCCGATCCTTTTGGCAGCAAATGAATGTTTGCCTTGAAAGAAAAACTTATCTTAAGATATAGTACAAGAATCAACCTATTTCTCAATTCCTACTATTAGTTCACTCTCTCCCTATATATATATATACATCTTGTTCAAATTTTCAATCGTTAATAAAATACTTTCTATTCATTCAAGTTCAAATAATTTTTTTAAAACTTGTAGTGGAAAACACTTGATGTTTATATTTTTTTTCAAACATTAAACCATTAATTAAATTTTATTTGTTAATTTTAAGTTTATTCTGCATTATTTCTGTCGAAGTTACAACTGGCTGCAACAGATGGCGCCAGTCCGTTTTCCTGACGAAGTAAGAATTGACTTTAAAAAAATTATATTACTTATTCGCATTACTTTTAATAAGAGACAGACCATGAGTCATTGATCGAAATAAGTGGTGACCTGAAGAAACGTTTGGAGAAACAGTGAGTGGGATAGGATATACCATTTGATTGTTTCCAAAATATTTTTACTAGTACTGCAACATGTGGTACAGCATTAGAATGCTGCAAATTCTCTGCTTATTTTCCTGAAGTTTCTTTCATATTCGACTAAAACGCATCAATTGCAATCGGTAGCAACCCCGTGATGGTTTCATTCGATTTTAACAGCTCACATAATATTCTACACCAGCTGATTCCTCCGAATATTGAGCTTAAATTTCGATTCAAAAATATTTGATTTCGCTGTTGCTATTGTTGCAGGAGCCGGGCTAACCGCACGATTTTTTACGCTTTGCCCTAAGAAATGCATCTTTACCAGTTACAGTTAGACCAGTGCTTTTCAAACTTTCTATATATATTTGCGACCTAATTTGCAGTCATAATTCTCATCCCCCCATACAACAACTATGTATTGAATACAATAATAATATACTTCGACGCTAAAGCTACAATGCGACTATAATTGGAAAATGCTCAATTTGTCAAGATAAATATTACATTTTGTATATAATTTTGTATATGAGAAGTCAATGGAAGTCACTAGTAATTACTTTTCTTTTAATTTGGTATTGATAAATTAATTATCAAATAGGTACTTTTTGCCGTACTGATACATTTATAAGTATCTTATATCAGTCTGAATATGTATTTGATTTTTTAATACGTCAGAATTTATTTTTCATTTTTTTCTTTAGTAAATCGATAATTAATTTAAATATCTTGTTTTCCTTTTAAATATTTTATTTTTCTATTTAAATACTCATTAATCCTACATTGGGGGCGTGATATGGTCGCGTAAAATCACGTATAATTATCCCCCTAGGGGTGCGCGCCCCACAGTTTGAGAAACGCTGAGTTAGACTCAAAACCCTTTCCGTTCTGTCTTTTGAAACCGCTGCTTGCAGGTAGAAAATCTCTTTCCCATACTTATAGGCTTCAATACGTATGGCACTCAATTTCCTTGTTTATGGACTATATTGTTGAGTCACTCCCAAAGCTTCTGCAAATTTTTCTTGCGTTTGACACGAGTCTTCATTCAATATCTCCATTTCTGCATCTTCAAATACTTCTAGCATTCCTTCACGTTCTATCTCTCTCTCTCTCGTGTCAAAATCGCCATTTTCCAACCATCAGTACTTCTAACTTGAAATTAATGGAGCATCGTCCCTATAAGCCTCACGCTTCAATTGATGACCTTCAGTTGCTTGTTTCTTCGAATGGAAGCAAAGAAGTAAAGTTTTCCAGTAAATTGCATTTCGGTGGCACTAAGGCAGACAAATTTGGAGTTGAAAACAAACTATGAAGCTTACACTTCGATCAAATAAAATTTACTGTAAATTAAAGCATTTTGATAATGCCTTAACATAGTTATGATCCGCCCAGTTATGACGTACCAGTAATGCCCTCACTTACGAATCCTTAAAACTTTCTTGTTTTGCTCCAATATAAATATATGCTGTAAGAATATTCATAAACCAAATTTTTATAATTCTTCATAAGGTATTAAATTAATTTATATAATTCATTCTTACGCTCTCTCTATTCCTTTTTTTTATTCCTACTTTTATTGTATAAATTACCTAATGAAACACGCATAACTAAAAACAAGTAATATATAAAAAAAAAATTTTGATCAATTCCTACTTAGGTCAACAAAGAAAATTTTTATTTTAGTTACTCTTTATTAAATAGTTACAATTAATATAAATATGTATGTACATATGACAGAATCACGATATTAAGTGGCAAAATAGATAGCGATTTTTATTTGCAATTCTCCATTTACCATTCTATATAGGGTGTTGGACCAGTGGCGTAACGGAGAACTTTTGGGCCCCCCCTGCAAAGTCAGGTTTGGGGCCCCCATGTTGAATTTTACAAAGGGTAGGCACTTGCGTCAGTCAGGCTTTGGGCCCCTTTAGAACCCTGCCCCCGCGATGCGGGGGTTGCGGGGGTGCACGTTACGCCACTGTGTTGGACTATTATTTTTGCTTTTTACTATTTATTCATTAATTAAATTTAATTATTCCAATAAAATAGTATAGTGAAAAGAAATCACATTCTCAGAAATTAGGCCATCGAATTCACGACCTTTGGGTTAGAAGTCCATTGCGTTACAGGGACACATCGAGTGATTTTCCTTTTTATATACGGTGTTGGGCTGTTATTTTTGTTTGTTACTATTCATTAATTAATTAAATTTAATTAATGAATTAATATTTGACAAAATTGTATTAACATTAAGGGTCATACACTACAAGTTTTAAAAAATGTTTTTAAGCTTCAGTGGATGAATAAAACGGATTTTATTAACGATTGAAAAAAAATTTAACCAAGATATATTTATATATAAATAAATATATCTAGGGAGAGTGGGAAATAATAGTAGAAATTGAAAAAGAAAAACCTTGTGTCAAGATTGATAAACTGTGTGAACCCCACTGCTATAAAATTCCAAATAACTTCACTAGTTCAAATTCACATAGCTTCAGTTTCACATTCGTTTCTTACATAATTTAAAATTAATAACTAAATACTCGTATTTATCTACCTATAATCGAGCTTCCTTGGTTTTCTCCTAAGATATCAATTTTTCAAACACTTGAAATCTTTCCCAAGGGAACATAATTATCAAACCGAAATTCTTCACAATATAAATAGTTATTTATAAATAGTAAAAAATATTTCGTAAATAAAAAAAGACTCGTTAAATAAAGATACTTGTTTAAACTGAAGTGAAAAGCGTAATAATTGCATTAAAAATGAAATTAATGGAGTGCCATCTGTGAATGGAACTTCAAACTAATTTTTTAGCTCTTCAAAGTTGCTTTTTTTTTTCTTGCAACAAGAATTTTACGGTTAATTGCATTCTCAGGCGCCAAATTTGGGATTTTTAAATTTTTTTATTGTATTCTTATTAATCATGCAATTAATTAATTTTTTTAATAAATGCAAGAATTTCATAATTGCTCTTGCATTTCTAGAGGTTAATCATAGCAATACCAGATTTAAAATTTTTGCTGTAGAAGAATAAAAAAATATGCATGGTGCAAAATTTACATTGATGCAAGTTAGTAATAAATGAAACCTGTTTTAGGAGGAAGTGATTAGCATTCCATTTGAACTCTGATGTTTAATATATGGCTAGTTCAAATTGAAAAAGAATTTCCTTTAAATATTTCGTGGAGAGAATGGATGTAATAGATCTCAATAATTTCCTTTGTGTTGCTAAAGCTTAATCATTTCAGCAGCAACTCGAAATAAGCGCTTTCTCATACTCGAATATAAGGAGTTTTTACTTGCTTTTTATTATTATTATTATTATTTAAGTTTAATGAGAGAGTGAGGGAATATTAACGTTGCATTCTGTTTAGCTACACGAGGGCTTTTGGCGACGAACCTCGTAACTTTGAAGCATGGTCAAGTGACGAGGACGACACCTCAGCTGGCATCCCCTCTTCAAATTACCGTACCAATGGGAGGACGTTTGAGCTCTCGACAGATTTAATGTGCATCGCTCCCCTACACAGAGGAGCCTTTAGCGGTACGGGGCTCGAGGTCGTAACAAGCCAGCCACGATCCGATTCCTTGACCACTAAGCCGCCGCGGCCTTATTGAGAGATAGTTAAAAAAACTATTACAATCTATTTCAAACATTCTAGAATTTGGGGGAGAACCACCAGAAATAAGTATTGTATGACGTGACGAAATCAAAATCTTAATGCAATCTATGGGCAATATTTTGTTTATATTAATTTCCTTTATTTAGCATTTTGATATAGACCGTTGTCCTGCTAATGTATCAAAGATTATAATTTCGTTATTTAGCGCATTACCACTCTCGCTTTTTGTTTGATATATATATATATATATATATATATATATATATATATGCAAGCTGACTGAGACAGCCTTGGCAGGTAACTGGTTGTAGTACTTAGAAAGAAGAAGAATATATATCTTCTTAAATTTCCATACACTTTACGCATTATCATTAAGTGAGTGAGTGATTTTGGGGTTTTATGGCGCAAGAGCCGAATTCGGCCATACTGCGCCAAACATTTGCTTAAATTTTAAAAATAATTAAAAATTTAAAGTACTGACAAGAACACACTTTTTTTAGAATATGAAAAAGCAATTAAACGCCAAATTAAATTAAGCGCCAAACATCTGCTAAAATTTTAAAACATTTCATAAATTAAGTAAAAAGCACTGAACATATAGTTTCAATAAGTTAAAATATCAAATCATTTAAAAAATGTTTTCGAATGATAAAATCTACCATAATTTGGAGGGGGTATCCCCACCAAGTCAGACAAGTCTTTTAAAAAATAGACAAATGAAAAATGTGAATTTAAAACAATGTTATAGCAGTCAACGTTTTTTTTAAAAAAAAGTTAGTTCCTACTTTTTCTGAATCGTGTTGGAGTTAACGAGCGTAAATATCCTTTATGAAAATTTGTAGGACATTCTTTCAAGATGAATTTATCCGTAGGATCTGGTTCAAGTTCCTCCTCCACGTCATATATAAGCATGTCTTCGTCATCAGTCGTATACTCCGTAGGTGCTGCCTTTCTGGGTTTATGTTTAGCCATTTTTATTTATATTTCTGGTTTTTGTACTTTTGTGCGTTTTCTTCTTATCGCGCATTATCATTGAACTCCAGCATATTGAAGTAAAATATATTTGCACATATCTGGTTTATATGAAAAAAAGAGCTTGTAAAAATATTTGAAATTCCACGGATTCGTATTTTCCTGTCTCTTTCTGAAAACAAATAAATTCAAACTCCTTACGTTGACGAGATATAGAAGTTAGGGCAGTGCTTCTCAAAGTTTCAATGTTCACGACCCAATATTCATTCTCAATTTTCATCGCGCCCCCTCTTACAATAACAATGTATTGAATTCAATAATATTATACTTTGCGACTAAAACTACGATACGACTTTAACCTTTTAAGTGCCACCGGCGTATATAAACGTCTCGCTCAGTCAAAGCGTTAATTTCCCCGGACGTATATATACGTCTTTCCGAAGTACGATCACTGCTTTCCATAAAATTATCCCGAAGGTTTTGAAATACAATAAGAGGACCTTGACAATGTTTGCAAAGGATTTACATATTTTAGGTATCATTTTTGCTTCTTTATTTCCCCCCCAATCCATCACATACATTCACCTACGTGGAAAACGGTTGGCATTGAGAAGCCAATAGCGTAACTTGAATTCGGTGGTTAAGAAATTAATTATAAACCGTACAAGTTGTCAATATAAGTGTTAATTTTTGTATGTAAATTTATATATTAGAATCCCATGGGGGATCATTGGTAATTATTAAAAACTTGTTCTTAACTTAGTATTGTTAAACTAATTATAAAATACATTCTGTAGCACCTGATACATTTATAAGTGCAATATATGAGTATAAATGTGTATTTTATTTGTTACTATGTCAGAATATATTTTGCTTGTTTACACACTTTCAGAAAATTAATAATTTTTTTAAACAATCTTTTGTTTTCGACTTTTCAATATGCTCGCGCCCACCTCATAGAGTTGTCACGCCCCCAAGAGAGGCGCGCTCCACAGTTTGAGTAACACTGAGTTAGGAGAATGATGTGCCAGCTCAAGTGTCATCCTTATCACATGTGACTGAGTTTCAAAATTATAAAATCCAGACCAGTAACCCTCTTGTTGCTTTGAAGTAAAATACTAATAAACAATAAATGTATCTAAAAACAAATTTTAACATGAAAAATGAAAGCGCAAAACTAAACCTGATGGAATAAAGAATCTTGTGTAAAATGAAATTATCTTCCTAAAAGTAATTTCAAATTATATGTGGAATGGGTGAGAGAATATTAATGTCACATTATTCAGCTACTCGGGGGCTTTGGGCGACGTACCTCGTAATTTTAAGCCACGATCAGGTGACGATAATGACACCAGAGCTTTTGTCCCCTCTCCAAACACCCCGCCTATGGAAGGGCTTTGAGCTTCAAAAGGTTTAACGTGCATGAGCCCCTCTACTGCCGAAATCTGATTTTTGCATACAAGTTACGAAGATCATGAATTTTACCTTGAGAAATTCTGTAGAGTATGAGTTTTGTAAATAAACTGTTTTCTAAAATTATACAATGGATGTTCTAAATGCAGTTCTGAAATTCAAACTGCCTATTCAAATGCTTATTTAAATACAGTCGAGCCTCTATTTAAAAAGAAGGCACTAAATCTCTAAAAAAAGTTTGTTATGTGAAAAATTCGTTTTAAATAGAAATTAGTCTCGTAAATCGTAAAATGATATTGAGTCTAAGAAAAAGTTCGCAGAATAAAGGATCGTAAATGAAGGTCCAATTGTAATATCTTTGTACTGTGTAGATATATCTCAAACACCAATACCCAGTGTGTAGCCGCGGTAGCTAAGTGGTCAAGGACGGACTTGCGGCCGACGTGTCATGAGTTCGAGCCTAGTACCGCTGAAGACGCACCGTGAAGGGCAGCGATGCACGTTAAATCTGCCGAGAGCTCAAACGTCCTCCCGTTGTTGTGGTGTGGTAGTTAGGAGAGGGAGTGCCAGCTCAGGTGTCGTCCACGTCACTTGACCATGGTTCAAAATTACGTGGTCCGTCGCCAAAAGCCCTCGTGTAGCTGAACAGTGAGACGTTAATATTCAATCAATAAATTGTGGCGCAAGCCGTACTTGACGTCTGTCGGGCTTTGGGCCCCCTTTAATCCTGCGCCCCCCAACGTGGTGGTAACGGGGGTGTACGCTACACTATTGTCGATACCTAAATAATCTAAGTGATCATGGTTGTGAGTTCGCCAGCTCGTACTTCTGTGCCACTAAAGATCATCGTGAGTAGGTTGGTGCAGTTTAAATCTTGCAAGTCTAAATAAGTTCTCAGGTTGGCGTGTCGGGAAAGTTTAGAGAAGGAGCTGACAACTCAAGTGTCACTGAGTTGTCAATAGTAACAAGTCAAGTGTCACTTAATCGTTAGGAGATAACTCAAGTGACTGATTTTAAATTAGGAAGTACCTCTGCAATTCATTGATTTTTATAAAATACATTCATACATGCATATCTAAGTACATAAAATGTACTCTAATAAATTTAATTTTGTTGAATATATGCTCTTTTTTTACAATATTCTTTAACACGAAAAAATATTTTTGTCCCTCTCAGTTTCGTGTTAAGCGATTTTCATTGTAATTCAAAGTATAAACGGGTCCTTAAACATTCTCAATACGAAAATAAATACTTTCACGACTCATCCGCAAAGTTTTACACACATATTTGAGGCTCTTCTGTGATAATTTAGAACATTTTGAACAAAAGCAAAACTGAATTCCTTTTTATTTTTGTGCTGTTGTGATATTTATTACATCTTTGTTAATAATTTTTTATTTGTAAAATATATGCATGTGAATACTCTCTCTCTCTAACAGCCTAAGGAAACCAAACTCACCCAAGAAGGACGTAGATTTACTGGACCGATCTGCCAAAACTACCACCCAAAAAACATTTGTTAACAATCAGATTTACAGAAAATTGTAAACTTTTTCTTGGGCAGACAAAATAATAGGATAATAGACAAATACTACATAAATATTTCATATGAATTGTTTGTAATTTTGGGAATTTTTCACTCCTGTGAAGCACAAAATAATAAATTAGCAATTTGGTAAGTAATATAGGTACATAAAAATGCCAATCAATAAATTAATAAATTTAACAATTAGGAGTTCTTATAATATATACTAATTAATATAATTAACCAATAATATATTGATCAATTATCTAATGAGAGCTGCGAACAAGCAAAAGGATGAGAAACATTTAAAAGAAATGGATGAATGGTGAGCTCTCAGATTACATCATTGTCACTTGTCCGTAATTTAAATTTTCAAGGTCCAGGATGAATAGTCTATACAAATTATTTATTACTACTAATACCACATTTTTGGACGGCAAAATTTTCGGATGCTATATCTTCAAAGTCAAGTTTTACGTAATTCTAACTTATAAACTGAAGGATTTTTAATTATGTATACCGTAAAAACCGGCATATAACGCGCACCTGTGCTTTCAAGCTGCATTTTTCTTAGTTTCAAGGTATATTCGCCGTACACCGTGTATCCCCTTTTGTACGAAGGAACCTGAAATGTGTGTCTAATGCCATCATGTTTTGAAGTCATTTATTCGAGGTATTATCCCAGGATTTTCAAAAAATAGTATACTTCTAGAACTACAATCCTTTAAGTTCATTAGGTATGCTGTTTCTTTTAAATAAACAGCATTTCGATCTACGTAGAATAATTTCCTTAAGCTCTCATCTTTTTTATCTTTATTTTTGAATCCATCATTTTCATACCCGACTTATAACACGCCCCCATAAATTTCGATCTTATTTTTTGTGAGTTAAAAGTGTGCGTTACACGCCGGATTTTACGGTATGTATATGTGTCTAGTGTAATACGTTCCAAGAAGACTTCATGCCAAAAATCGAAACCAACCCCCCCAAAAAAAGTCATGTTAATTACAAATGACATGTTAATTCACTTATTTTGTAGAGAATCCTAAAGAATTTGCTAAATTACATTTTTTAAAGCGAGTTTTATGATACTTTTTAATTGGTTATATCTGTTTGTAAGCAAATATAGGTTATTAAGTTTCGTTCGGATGCATTACAATTAGGTATAATAAATTAATTTTTTTACATGCCTCTTTCTGTATTGCACAATTAATTTTTACCGTTACGATAAAATTTAAATATTTTTGAAAAGAAAAATATTTCCCTTTTATTAAAATAATCGACAACAGGAAAACTAAAACAATTGCCAAAGATAATCTGCCGCGTAATAGTATACAGCAAAAAAAGTAGGAAAAAGCTTGTGAGATAAAAATGTACGTCCATAACAAATAAAATTTAATTTGGAGGAAATGATGCATTTATTAATCCCAGTAATAATTTTAAAGCGTTTCGAGCGATTCTTTTCTTATGTTGATTCAAAAAATACATTGACGCACAAAAAAAATTGCTTAAACAAATAACTATTTTCTTGTAAAAAAAAATCTGTGGGTTGAAACTATTTATGGGTTTACTTTCAATTTAAAGGCGATATATTTAATATTAATATAGAGGTTAAACAGAAAAAGGATACATATTGTGAGAAATCAGTTTCATTGTTATAACATCAATAAATAACTATTATATTATGTTAAGTAATCTTAAAACTCCTTTGTATATTAAAAGTGATTTGCTGTAAGATGATATAAATCATTTACGGCAAGGATGTCAAAGTCTGACTTGTGCGAAATAAACAAGGTTTAACTTAAGGTAGACCTCAAAGAAAATCAAAATTCATAGAAACTTAGGTTTATTTCGAATAGTACATTATAATAAACATATATAAAAGAACAAGAAAAATTTAATATGTACGTCCTGACCCGTGACATCTCTTCTCTGCTACTATCTTTCCTATTTCGGGAGAAATATTGATATTTTATTACATATTATTGTGAGCCAGTAGCGCACACAGGAATTTCTCAAGGGGGGAGGGGATCCGGGGTCGAAAGTTCACCATTTTTTATCATGCTCCTTTTGATTTTGTCGATTTTCGGGAACAAAACACAGTAAAAAACTAATTATTGAATAAATAATTAGCACTAATTAATAAAATTAATCATTAATAACAAATATTTACTTAAATTTTTCGTACTATATACTTAGAATTATAATCATTCGGGGAAAAAATCGAGGGCTTTGGGGGGATCCGGACCCCCAGGACCCTCTCCTTGTGTGCGCCACTGTTGTGAGCCAATATATTGACCGGGCCGTAAAAATGCTCGTCGAGGGCCGCGAGTTTGACATCCCTGATTTACAGAATCTTTCAAGGACAAAAGTTCAAGTGAATATATTCCTTTAAAACAGTTTATGAATGGCTATTTTCTTCCTAGTATTAAAGGGATTTCCTTTCTATTTTTACCTCATTTTGGTAACATAATAAAAAGTTTCAATCTTTCGTTTAGTACATTAATAACTGTTGATTTTGAAACCCAAATACACACAAGTGCCATTATTTTAACGAATAAATTTTAAATAACTCGAAAAAGGGGACCTCTATTTAAAAATTACACTTATAATAATCAAAGAAAAGACTGTGTAAGAGATTGGGTTTTCTCAATCCCTTTTCATAAAATGCAACTCTTAACTTCCCTCCTGAACCAAACTCGCAAGTTTCAACCTCATTAATTCATTTCTACGAAATTTGAAAAAGAGAATAATAAAAAAAAATTAAAAAATGCCGACCTTTTTCTCAGGGGTTCACTGCAAAAATATTGCGCAAAAAAGTAAGTCCTCTTCAGTTCAAGTTTCGCAGCAGCATCCTATGTGACGTCACTCAGTTTGTTAGCCAATGTGGGCAAACCAATATCGCTATGACAGCTTTTGACCTTGCATCCTCTGCGAGCACTAAAAGGGACCTTGTTGGTGTGCCTGACACTTCACTTTCTCTGTTGGGTTTGATCGAGAGGACGGGTCAGACCGGTCTTACTGCCCGGTAAGTAAACTTAGCATCATTTGTTTTAATACCTACTCGGGTATGTGGTATAGATATGAGGAAGTATTTTTGCTTAGGAAACGTTTTATCGTCTTATCTATTCTAAAAAAAGATAAAATATATTGTCATTATGTTGACTAAATGAAGGTATAGTGTGAAGAAACACTTAAGTAGATTTTTTATCATGACCTGAAGCAAGATTTTGAAAGTTTTTAGGGTTCTAAGTTGTAAGCCGGTATTTTATTAGGTCGAATGTTTTGATTATTTCCCCCCCTAAAAAATACAAAGAATTGCTCTGTTTTGTTAGATTAATAGTCTATTATATTATTTAGAGGGAGTGATCTATCTTCGGATGGCCCAAAGCCAAATGAGGATCTATCTTTTTGGACCATCATCAAAATTAGTGCTTGTAATATTTTGATTCCTTTTAAAGTGTTGTAACTTCAGATAAATCTGCCTGCGAATGAACTTAAAGAACTCTGTGAGAGACTAATACATAATCTTCGATTAATTTCTAAGAATATTAAGCCTGAAATACAAACAAATATTTTTTCCAGATCAAATATTGAAATATTTGGTCTAATAGGAACTGTTATCGCTTTTCAAAATTCGATTTTTATCATAGAACCCTCAAACAAAATAACTTGTAAAAAAAAAAACACTTGAATTTTTGTGTTATCAAAGTATTTAAAAAATGATCTTTTTTTAAAAATATATATATTTTGTTAAAGATAAATTTTATTCGATATTATCTGGTATTCTTGTATATGAAATACTTTGATATAATAGTAATATATATTCTTTTTTAAAATTAACCTTATACTTTAATCAATAACTTAATGTGTGCATTCTGCAATTTAAGTGCATAAGCTTTCAAATTTTATCAGTAATTGCTTTGAATACATCTTTTTGAGGACTGATGAAATTATGAGGTCCGTCACCAAAAGCCCTCGAGTACAATATTCACTCACTCATTCATTCAATCAAGGACTGATGCGTGTTATTTCAAATCAAATATAGTTCAAAAATGTGAAGAAATGAGGCAAAATAAATCATTTAGGAAAGATTTGCTGCGTACAAAAAAAGACTGACAATATTTATCAAAAACTTTAAGCAATATCAAAATTTTTGTGAGTTTAAAATTAATTTCCTTTATAAGTAAGTATTTCGCACATGCGTATAGTATGAATTGTTTAATTTTAATATTCAAGTTTTTTCCTTGTGTTTTCAGAGTTTGAATTTAAAAAGTATTCGAACGCTTTTTTTTTTTAAAAACAAAAATAAGATTTAAAAAAATGAAGATTAAAACTAGGGACTGTTTAAATTATCATAATGTTAACATTATGCAAATATTAGACTTCAAAAGAATTAATTCATCATAAATTTTATTTGGTTTCCTCGCAACAGAGAACTGGGGGCTGTCTCGTGAAAAATTTCAATAAAGCTTCTAAAATACGATACCCATTAAAAATTCAAATGTAAGCAAAACAGAAGAATGAAATGAAATATCATGCTTGAAAATTGATATTTGTTACAAGACTGTGCACAGTACATTCAATTCTCAGAAATAGGTATACATTTTTTTAAAAAAAATCCATTCAACAATAGAAAAGAAACTACTTTATGAACTATTCAAATCATTTTTGAAAATTTTTTTTACAAAAAAAAAATCTTTTCAAATGTTGGCTTTACGATCAAGTCTATGCGGATAATCTATAAAAATATATTAGATCACAAAACACACACAAAAAATTAAAAATTTCAAGAATTTTATGATAGTTTGAGATTAATTTTTAATCAAGAAAAATAAATGCTTAAAATAACATTTAATGATTTTAAAGTGGACCGCTGTACCTTTAAATATTGAAAATTATTAATATTTACTACCCTTAAAAATATTCATACTGTATAGAACGGTTTACAAATACAGATTATTTTCAACGCTGAATTCAAAATACTTCATGTGCCAGCTCAGGTAAACTAGGAATGAGTGAGTGAATATTAATGTTGCACTGTTCAGCTTCACGAGGGCTTTTGGCGACGGACCACGTAATTTTGAACCATGGTCAAGTGACGTGGATGACACCTGAGCTGGCGCCCCTCTCCAAACTACCACACCAACGGGAGGACGTTTAAACTCTCGACAGATTTAACGGGCATCGCTGCCCTACACGGCGGGTCTTTAGTGGTACTGGGCTCGAACTCGTGACAAGACCAACCACGATCCGATACCTTGACCACTCGGCTACCGCGGCCACCAGATAAACTAGGAGGTCCGTCATCAATAACCCTCGTGTTGCTTCAAAGTGTTGCGGAAATTAAAATCAAATCACTTTGGTAAATGGCATTCAAAAAATTTTTCGTTTAAAACAGCGTCGAGCTGCTCTTCAAATCGAAATAGACCTCAAAATGTTTGGGTTATGTAGAAGTTAGACAATGAGGTATCAATTCACAGATGTTAACATTTGAACATGATTTAAAATTACGAACTCTTCAGCCATTAATTCTCGTGTTTAGCAAAAAAAATATTAATTTAAATCCGATTCGTTTGGATTTAAGTAAAAAAAACCCATTGTTAAACCGATAGATTTATGAGATTCTTGTGTGACTGAATTTGAACAACGTGTTTCTTTCTTCTTTCAGACTTTGTGGTCCTTTTTAGATAAATTACTATGTCGAAAGTTTGGTGGGGACTTTTTCTTGTGGTACTAACTGCTATTGGATGTCAATCTCAAGAAGATCCTCCGAGTGATACTCGATCTGCCAGCAACGATGATGTGGACTACTTTGAGCCTGGCAGGGCAACCGACGACTGTCTCTGCGTCCCCCTCTACCTCTGTGTCGATGGAGAAATCGTAGATGATGGTTCTAACATTATCGATCCAAGAAAGAAGCCTCAAACGGAGGAATTGCCTTTGGTGAGTATCCATTCTTGTGTTTCTTCGAATGCTTTGTACTTTCTTTAGCTTAGAAAAAAAAGTCACAGGTGAAACAATCTAACATTTCTCAAGAGGCACAAGTTAAAAAAAAACATTTATTTTCAATTGATGAACTTAATTCATTGATTTCAATTGAATTAATTAGATGTATTTTGCCTGTATAAAATCTGTAATTCATAGAATATAAAAGCTTAAAAATGCAGTATTGAACCTAACCAAATATAGTACGTAATATATATTTTTTAAATTTTTTTAAAACAAGATCTCGTATTCTGGTTCAAATTTACTGGTCAAAATCAAATGAGGAAAATATTACCTGTTGTTGTTGTTATTACTAATGCCACCTGATCGGCAAAGGCCAGATCTAGGCCCACGAAATTCATCATGGCAAAGGGCTAAGTGACGCCTTTCGTTAGCCGTAGCTTTGAGCACCATGCAGGTGACAGTACGATTTGGCTCGGTCCCACCCCAATTTAGAGGGAGAACACTCTGGGGTGGTCAGAGGCCTCTCATCTCCTTCCACCAACCACACGAGAGGACTTGCGGCTCGACGGCTATTTAGAGTGCCCCCATGCCGCAAAGGCACTATACATTTTCAAACATCCATGTCTTCTCCGGGATTCGAACCCAGCCCCTACGGCACCGCAGTCAGCATCGCTAACCACTATACCAGTTGGGCGACCATATTACTTGCTTTTTTATATATGACTGATTTTTCTTCATTTGCTTAAGTGTTCTAACAGTATCACCAGGGTCGTCTCAAAACTTCTTGAGGCCCTGGACCCCTGCAATTATAGCCCCCATGAACCTTAAAATAGATAGTGCATAGCATACGTTGTCAAATACTCGTACAAACAGTAACCCTAAACAAATAAATGTGCATGATTTACAATCGCACAAACGGCTCGACTGATTGCCACCTTTTGACTAAATGAATAATAATGATATATGATGGTAAGATTATACAAGGTCAACGGTCATCACATGTTAATATATCGTTCGAAATTTCCAGTTTTTTGGAGAATACAATCGGAAATAACATTTGACCGTTGGAATTATTCGAATCATGATCTTATTCAAGCTGAGTCAAGAATGAGATGAGGCCCCCATTGTGACCGGGGCCTTGGGCCCGGGCGCAGTTGGCCCCTGCCGTAAGACGTCCCTGAGTATCGCCACCGGAAAGGAAGAAGCGTA
Source organism: Trichonephila clavipes (assembly GCA_019973935.1). Classification (NCBI taxonomy): domain Eukaryota; kingdom Metazoa; phylum Arthropoda; class Arachnida; order Araneae; family Nephilidae; genus Trichonephila; species Trichonephila clavipes. The sequence continues at coordinate 1,218,515 of BMAU01018153.1, read as the reverse complement.
AAGTTCACCTTTTCAAATCTCCAACAGGGTGAATGACTCCTAAAAGTCGTAAGAAGTTAATGTTAAACGCAGGGGCGTAGCTACGGCCGATACGGGACTCCTGAGCTACAGGGGACCCAGCATTTGTAATATGTTGACGTTTTTAAATAAGTTTTATTAATTTGATGACTTTTTAGTTATTTTTTCAAGAAGGGCCCCAAGGAATTTTGATAACGAAAACACTGCTTCTGTGAAGATTATAGGTGACTATAAATTTTTTTTTTCACGAAAAAAATTGTATAACAAGTCTAGATCTTAAACCTGCCGAATCATTTGTCGTGATCAAAGATTACTACTAGCCCCCCACCAAACAGAAGGCAACGAATGCTTTCTGGAGGATTGTGCTTCTCTTCACGACAATGCACTCTCACACACACACACTGCTGTTGCAACTCAAAAATTGCGGGATCCATTTGAATGGGAAATTTTTGATCATCCGACCTGTAGTCTGGACCTTACTTCTGGTGTGATAACCTTTTCCCCTAAGTTAAAAGAATTCCACAGTGGTAAACATTTTAAAAGTGAAGAGCTATATAGAATGCTGTTACCACCTGGCAAAAGACTGTAACATCGAAATTCTGAAGCTCGTAGAGATGCGACAAATGTTTGAATGAAGGAAGTGGTTACGGCTTTAGGATAAAATCCGTAATATAAAATAGAATTGGCATTTTTCCAACAAAATTGTGAGATCCATCGCCAGTAGCCCTTGTGTTGCTTTATAGTACGATGTTAGTATAACTCTCTAACTCACTCACCAAATATTGTTTTTCATTTTATGTCACTAAATGGTCTTTATTTTTTATAAGACTTGCGTATATGTTTCACCATAGCTACGACATCGATTAATATGTTACAAAATGATAAATTTGTACTATATCATAGAAAAGTTGAAATACGCTAGAAAAAAAAAAGAGAGCTTCGGCCTGCCAGTTCATTCAGAGAGCTGTCTCAACGGAAATTTCTAAATTAAGTTGCTGCTTTGCCTTTAGAGCAGTGGTCTTCAAACTGTATCCCACGGAACCGTGGGGTTCCATGAGTCATAGTCAGGGATTCTACGAATCACAGAAAAAAAATCGAAGAGAAAATAACATATGTTTTTACAAAATGGATTCACTTTCTCTAAAATTTGAATAGCCATAAGTATTTAAAGCTCATCCCAGTCATTAAAAATGAAAATTTTATTTATACATAACTTTTTTTGCAATACTTTTAACTTAATAACAAATTGATATTCTTAATGAGTAAATTATATTAAATTCTTTTAAAAACAAATACAATACTCTTTTTTTTCTTTTCTTTAATTGCTATAACGTGTTGATCTACCTTAAATGCTATTTTATGACGCATTCTTCTAAGTATGGAATGAGGTTCCCCGAAAACACCTTTTAGTTTCAAAGTTTCACAAGTCAAAAAAATTTGAAGACCATTGATTTTTAGAGTGAATAACTGGATCGATCCCGTAACAAATATTTAAAAGTTTTTAATCTCTAAATTTTCAATCGTGAAACAAGTGTTACCACTGTAATTATTTTTTCAATAATTCATAAGGGGGAAAATGCATTTTTTTTAATGATTTGCGTGTTGTATAAGAAATATAAACTGACCACTTTAAAATTTAGTTTTTATGATTCGTGGAAAGAGTACAGTATTTGGTTAGTCTCGATTTTATTTCGTGCGGAATTGGGGAGAAAGTGGAGGGGGCTGTGTGCTGCCTGTTAAACAGAACTGTACCTTTTAATTACTATCGTGTTCTTCGAAGAACTATTAGTTCGTGTCTTCAAAGCACTTTCGTGATACAATACAGGATTTGATGTGTAAGGATTATATTCCTCTGATCATAAGGCAAAATTCTGTAGTCTTTCACCAATAATATGTTGTGTTGCTCTAGTTCATGTTAATTATTTTTTTAAAGATTTAAATGGGGTTTTTTTTGTAAGTTTCAAAGATTGGATTATTGATGAAATAATTAGTTTGATGGATTTGAGTTTCGTCCTGATGCCATGTATGAACTAATTTTATCAAAATAACTCCTTTCCAGAGTTTGCGGTGGCCGAGTGGTATAGGTATTGGATCGTGGCTTGCCTGGTCACGAGTTCGATCCCAGTACCACTAAAGACCCGCCGTGTAGGGCAGCGATGCACGTTAAATCTGTCGAGAGCTGAAACGTCCTCCCGTTGGTGTGGTGTGGTAGTTAGGAGAGGGGGTGCCAGCTCAGGTGTCGTCCACGTCACTTGACCATGGTTCAAAATTACGTGGTCCGTCGCCAAAAGCCCTCGTGTAGCTGAACAGTGCGACGTTAATATTAAATCAATCAATCCAGAATTTGCGAAGCTCATCTTTTTTTTTTTTTTTTTTTCAAATAATATCACAATGATGTTAATTATTTCTTTCTGCCAAGTCTATCAACCTCTGTAAATCTTTAAGCTGCTACAAATTTTAAGAACTCTTGTTGTACTCTAAAAAAGCGTTCATTTTTTTAAGGTACAAAAGTGATTATATACTTTATTGGACCTTACTGAGGAGATATTTGTTAAAACTACCTTATCACTGAGAAAGATAACAATTATCGTACACAGAACAACAATAAATAATGAAAATAAGTGTGAGTGTTTAAATTTTGTATTTTGACTCGTCTCCGTGGATTTATATTGATAGATAATTACCCAACAACTACTTTTTTTTAAAGTTTCTGTAAGTTGTCTTTCTTCTATTTGACGATAAAGTAACAACATAGAATCATAAAAAGGGGACTTGTAAAATATTAAACTTGTTTCAGACATCAATTATAAATATTTTCCATAAAGAGCTTGTAAAAATCCAATAAATAAATTAATGTATCTTTTTACTTGAATTAAGAAATGTATATATTGAGAAATATTCTACGAACGACGGAAAAATATCTATGGCATTGATTCATTTTCAAACAGAATTCTAATTAGTAAAATAGATTCTCTAAACCAAAACAGCGATCTCAAGATCATTATGTTAGGAACAGCATGTTAAGATGGCGATGGCATTTGACAGGCTATTGCTATTCCCTATTGCAACACGTACGAAGAATAATAATTTAAAATACATTAAGATATGAATAAAATAATATTTAAATCTTGTCCCGTCACGCATAGAACAATGATCAAAACACTGAAAGAGAGGTTACTAATGAAAATTACTTTCGCAATCATTCGATTCATAAAGCGTTAATATTTGGTGTTGCAAAGCTACTAAAACGTTTGATAAAATCATTCTGCGTACTTAACCGGAAAAGGCTAAATGATAGTCTTCGATCCTATGTAACTTTCACCTTTTTCAAACACAATTGAAATACTGAAGAATCAAGGGCATGCTTTTCTTTTAGAGGCTTACTGACAGCAACAGATTGTTGTTGTTACCCTCCTCTGGTCGTGAATGGGTCAAAAAGAATAGAGAAGGTCGTTTGTGGTTGCGTTTTTGTTTTTTCTACTTGCAATGGTTTTGTAGGATTCGTATTTGACTAACTAGTCGTGTGATTTTGAAAGAATTGTCCTACTTGCTATAAATATTTGTCAAAAAGTGTAGTTTTATCATCTCTTAAAAAGACTTAAGTACTATGTAATTTTTTATTTTCTTTTTCCTTTTTTACGAATTCTCCGGAAATAGTACATAACTTATCTTTTTTTCCCTTCAGAAACATATCGTGGTTTCCGGTTCTCGTGCTCTTTCCGTTCATTCATTACTGAGATTTTTAGACGTGGTGTTTTTATCTAATGTATATGAACTTCTGACATCCACACACATACTGGCTAATTCTTCGAAAAAAGGATAAAATTAAGTAGAGTTTTTGCAACCCTGTGTTATATTTTCAATTCCGGGATTTCTGAATTACATTATCCAAATCCCCGGATTGGTCCCGGTATTAGGATTGAACTATTTATGAAAAATACTTACACATTAACTTAGTTGAAATTACATAATAAAACTAAAAACAATTAAAAAATTGGTTTAATATCATTATTATTGAAACAAATCAAAACAATACTTAATTCATCATAAAAAAAAATGGTACATAATGAAATTAACAACGACATTTCATATCGTGTGTTCCGGTTAATAAGATTTTAAAAACGCAGCTCTTCCAGCGCTTAAACGGCTTCTTATCTTTGTTACAAATAGTCCTGCCGAAGAAAATGCTCATTCAGACTACACTCGTAGGCTTTATCGTCATTAAATAGGAGTATGTTTTTTCCAGATCGTCACCACGTCTCCCTTCATTTTCAAAAAGAGACATTTATTTTTAATGACAGTGTCTCAAATTTAATAGGCTGCATTTTTTGGTGCATACCCCTCTTTTATAACTTTATCCAGTTCTTCTGCTACACTTAAAGGGTTTTTTGCACAAATTGATTCAGTTATTGAATCAGAGTATGAATCCATTTCACATGTTACCTCATTTGAAATAAATAAAAAAAAAGTTTGCATGAGCTGTTAGTAATGCAATAAGATTTGAAGTTTCAAGTCTTTCAAGCAGGTTAACTATTAATTTACGGTATTTAATTGAAGAAGGAACTTTGACAAAATTTATTCATGAGACGTTGCTTATACCATTGTATAAGTATTATAGTAAACAACTCGGGTTTGTGCGGCGTTCTCCCATTCGAGAAATGAGAGCTACAATTGCATAAAAAAATTCTACATTCATATTTCATTAAGAAAATTTTAATTTTATGAGAATTAGGACCTTAGAAAATCTTGATGCGAAAAAAATTTCAAAATACAATTCAGACAAAAATTAAATCCCGGGATTAGCTATTTAAATTTCGGGATTTGAAGAAACACCAGGATCCTGGGGCTGCAAAGCTTTTTAAAAGTAAGCTTTTTAAATATAAATAGGTGGCATCACACAGTTATTTTAAGCTTGACATGAAGATACATTTTGAAAATAGTGTTTCACTTATTTCTGCATACAGTTAATCATTTTGAACGATACAAAGATTCAAATGCAATAAGCACATTAAAATAAATAAGCACAATTATACATAACTTCGTACCTTACTGACAGTATAAACCCAACACTCACTATAAAATTAAACTGTTTTTGGAAATCTTACAATATATTGAAACTTATGTTTTTACCTTTTTTTCTTTTGATCTTTTACAATGTACATATAGAACATGTTATTACTTTAAAGCCACTCCTAAAAATTGACTTTTTCACACAATGGGATGTGTGTTTTAAATATCTTGCTTAGTATGAACTAATAAAATATAGTATTCAATTAGTTCGAAAATGTTAAATTTTCAGTGTTTTAAGAGTTCTTTTCTATAAATCTAAATTGCAAAAAGTGATAAATTTGTAAAACAACTTTTCTTTTTCTTTAACTTACAATATTGTAATAAGTGTTGTTTTAATGTAATAACATTACATGAGTTATATACAAGGAAGAAGCATCTCAAGCAAATTCAATTATTAATTTTCAATTAAGGGCTTGCTATTTTAGGGGACTGTAGAACTTGTAACTCTGAGGCGTCGAATGATCCCTTTTTCCCCTCCATGGAATTTTCTGTCTTTCGTGAGCATGGTTGACGTGCCCAAGATACCTAATCGACTTTTTCTTCAATTCTCCACTTTTTACCATTTTTCTTTCCCCCCTTTCCTTAGAAATTTATCTAGTCATATATTTTACTGTAAATTAAGGAATACTTGCTACACTTTGGTCATATATGACTCGTGACAGTAACCAGTGGCGTAACGTACACCCCCGCATCGCGGGGGGCAGGGCTCTAGAGGGCCTACAGCCTGACTATCGCCAAGTACCTACCAAGTAAAATCCAACTTGGGGGTCCAAAACCTGACTTTGCAGGGGGGCCTCAAGTGTTCTCCGTTACACCACTGTCAGTAACAATAACCTAACAAAAAAACCATTTAATACAATATACAAACTTTGGAACCGTATACAATCAATGAATTTGCGGTAAAACACATTCATCGGATGTAAATAATTTCTATTAGGGTCAAATATTTTAAGGTTGATATACATGGCTAACAGATTCAAACATTCGGCAATATAATTAATTGAAAATCTCAACTGAGAAACTAATGAAGACAGAAAGCGAAAAATTATTCTAGAAATAGAAGATACACTTCAGTGACGAAACGGAGAACATAAGGCAGGTTTTGGGCCTGAAACCGGATCTTATAAAGGATTGTAATATGTTCTTGACGTCAGTCAGGCTTTGGCCCCCTAGAATACACGAACGTACCCCCTTGGGGTGTACGTTACACCAGTGCTCCGCAACCTTTTTATCGCCGCGGACCGGTCAACATTTGTTAATTTTACCGCAGCCCGCTGAGGGGGAGGATATTGATTGTTCATATTTTAGACTACTTTGATTTAATAATTTTAGTTTAATTGTATTTAATCGTGACTTCTGAATAAAATATAGCTACCCCAAAAAATGAATATAAAGTGATTTAACAAGGAATATTAAGGTATCCGACTACGTTCATAACCGGGATTTTAAAAGAGCGCATAAATGGATAATTTTCATGATATTTAGTGTCACTTAGATTAAAATACATGTATAAGATTGTTTTAAGGACATTTTGAAAAAAAGATTTAAATACAATATTTTGGCAAAAAATTAACTTAGAATAACCTTTTAACACAATGTTCTTCTTTTATAAAAAATGCATCTAAAATAATAATATTTTGCCTGCTCTGACCTCTGTACAGAGGCTTAATTATGATTTTTTTAAAATGCCCATTATTTTCAAAGTTACCACCAATTGAAATAATTATCGGCGTTTTTCTTAAAATTTCTCCCCTCTGTTGTCGTAAAACATGGATAAACCCACTTCTATGTTATATATTTTTAAAATTCTAGTTGAGCCTCTGTACAGAGGTCTGAGCTATATACAGGCAAAAATATTACTATAATAGAAGCATTTTTCACAAAAGGAGAATATTTTGAAAATGGGTCGTTCTATGTTCATTTTTTGACAAAATATTGTACTTAAATAATTTTTTATTGTAATACTATTCTTAAAACAATTCTTAATACATTTTCTAATCCAAGTGGTGACACTAAATATCATAAATATTATCCATTTATACGCTTTTGCAAATTCACGGTTCCGAACATAGTCGGATACCTTAAGTGATTTTCATAAAAAGTAGCCCAAACCTAAGAAAAACATACCACAGAAAATAGAGAAATAATTTAATGTTTCTTGTGCGGACCGGTAGTATTTGATCCACGGACCGATACCGGTCCGCGGAACACTGCGTTACACCACTTATGCACTTCATGACTGATCGTCAGTTACAACCTATGAACAGAACTCAAAAAAGAAACTTCAGTGATGCATGCAAGTAAGCATTCAAAAAACTATTTTGCGTATTGTCTTCGAAAGAAAATTATTTCTTGATCTTGAGACAAAAATGGCATCTATAATGTAGGCAGATAGTTCAAAGGATGAGATTTCTCATTAAATTTTTAGTCAAAGCTAAATGAGAAGGAAAAAAATTGTCATTACTTAGAATTAAGCCTATGTAACTTAATGGGCCATGTATGAACTGAACAGTGGTAATTTTGTGGTTAAGTCAATACCTATATGGTCAGATATTCGAATCTAAATTCCAACAAAATACGTTGAAAAGAATATGGTTTGTTTCATGAAGTCCTCATGTGGCATCATATGGAAAATATATTATACTGTTCGAATTAATTGGGACGAATGGGAAAAAGAGATTTTTTCTAAAACCTTGGCTTTTTATCCTTCCATACCTTAAATTGAAAATTCAGTATATTAGTACGAAGTATGTCTTCCTTTAGCAGAAATGACCTTTTCAACCTATTTTGGAATTGACTCCACTAGAGTAGCACACATGTTCTTGATTTCACCATCTTAGAAACACGTTAGTGTAGCTCTTTTTATCATTTGATCTGTTGTCGTGCGATTCATTTTAGCAAAACGATTCTTGAGAATATGCCATCAATTTTGAATAGGATTTAAGTCTGCGGAATTTTCAAGCCAATCGAGCTCTTTTATTTTCCGCATAAAAGTATGGATCAATTTCGAATTGTGACAAGGGGCCAAGTCATGTTGAAATGTTACATTAAATGTTTCTATGAATAGAACAATCCTACTACATAGCATTTCTATATATTTGACAGAATTTATCATGTATTTAAAAGGAACTAAGCTTCCGGGATTATTTGTTGTGAAAAAATCTCCAAACATCTGTTTAGAAAGGCGTTTTACTCGTACAATCTGTTGGATATGATCTGGTAACAAAGTTTCACCTTCACTTCGTCTCACTACACGATTTGTATCCCTGCACAAATAAATGTTTCATCACTCAAAATAACCTTTTTCTAGTCGTTAACAGTCCATGTTCGCTATTTTTTGACCCATGCTAAACGTTTTTTCATCATTTTCTGAGTTAGAAATAGTTTTTTCCTCAGTCTTGTTGCCTTAATGCTACCATCCAGAAGCCTTTTCTGTGCAGTTGAGATACTTCAACCCCATTATCCAATAAATCCCTTCAAAGGCCTATGCTTGTCTTTCCTGGATTTATTTTGCTACTTATTAAAATTTTATCAATACTTGGAGTAGTTTTCCACTTGCCACCTAGGGGTTGTGGTAGCTGAGTGGATCGGATCATGGCAGGCATGTCATGAGCTCGAGCCCAGTACCACTAAAGACCCGCCGTGTAGGGCAGCGATCCACGTTAAATCTGTCGAAACTGAAGCGTCCTCCCGTTGGTGTGGTGTGGTAGTTAGAAGGGGTGCCAGCTCATGTGTCGCCCACGTCACTTGACCATGGTTCAAAATTACGTGGTCCGTCGCCAAAAGCCCTCGTGTAGCTGATCAGTGCGACGTTAATATTCACTCACTCACTACTTGCACCTACATTTTTCTTTTGTAGATGGCGATCCAGACACTTAATTCGATCACACCAATTGCCATACTTATATCTCTCACAGTCATAGAAGTGTGTTCATTGAGAGCGAGTTATTTTAGAACGGTTCCTCACAGTAATATCCACCTTTGAACAAGTAAAAGTAACACGTCTTATACAGAACGCAAAATTAAAATTACCAGCTGCCCCACTGAAAGGCTTACAACAGAGCTCCTGATACATTAAAATGAATAAATTATAGTCAAAGTCGATCTGTCACACTATCTAAAGGCAAATATAACTGGTTTGAGGTGGTTCAGAATATCACTAGTAATCACATACCAACTCCAACAAGAAAAATATGTTTGTTCCTATTAATTCGAACAGTATAGTAAGTGTAAGGTGGCAAAACTCAGAATCATTTTTTTTATCTAATCGAAATTCGAAATTGATGTTTCCAGTAATCTAATATGAAGCCTTAATTCAATTTTTAAAAAGTAAATTCTAATAGAAAAAGTTATAGTTAATACTTTTATTACAAAATTTAAAGAAATACACAAAACGAAAGTAATTTCTCGGTCTAACATGATTAATAAAAGTCAAACTTCAAAATCCGAGACATATTTTAAAAAGAATGTTAAATAAATTTAGCAAATTAACTAACTAGTCTCTTGAGATAAAACATGATTTAATAACGAAAGATTTATGGATTCTAGACTTGATTTTAAGTCTTTTTTTTGCAGAATAACGAAAGCTGCTGGACATTAGTTTACTATATTCTTGTGTAATTTAGAAGTTTTTAAATAGGTTCTAACTCGATTATCAAAAATATCACAACTATATGTCAAATGACATTATTTTTCAATGACCTCAACTAGTTTAAATGTTTCCCTACATATTGACTAAACTGAGATACTAATGCTTTTAAATCTGATTCCTTGAACTTTTTTTTCCAATTAGTGATTACTCCAAGAAAATTCAGTTTATCATTGTTATTTACATCTTATAATGTGAGTAATATACCTCACGATTTTTTTTTTTTTTTTGTACTTCAAGTGTTTTAATCTCGATTTGTTTTTCATTTAAATTTTCTTTGAACAGGACGAGAAATACATCCCACCCGAATGCGGCCCCTTCCACGTTTGCTGTCGCAATCCTGAGACGTCTACAATCCGGCCTTACGAGCACAGATGTGGCACCAGAAATCCTGGTGGTATCAATGGCAGAATCTTATCAGCCCATGCCAACGGAGAAGCAGAGTTCGGAGAATGGCCTTGGCAGGTAAGTTAACAGGTCATCTAACGTGTAAGACCTTTATCAGCTGTTGGCTAACAACTAGTTGAGATGTTACATGTCTTGAGAAATCTTTTTCATCAGAATACATTGCAATAAACTTGGAAAAATTGAAATCTTATTTCTTATTTTTGAAATTTTCGGAAAAGGTTTGTTTTGTTGATGGATGAAGTGGCACATTAAAAACGCCTACCAGAAATTATCACTTTCAACACTAGTAACGTGACCTCTTTTGACCTTTTTATGTTGCCACTGTAGAAATATTTCCATAAATTTAATAATTGATTCAGGAAGATATAATATTAGTGAGGTTTGCGATAAATTTTTTTTTGAAATGTCTTACTTCAAAAAGGAGATTAGAATACAAAGACTAGTAAAATCATCTTCGACTTTAAGAAAAATTGCCAATTATGCTTTTTAAATGTATTCTATATCTGTTTTATGATTTAAATATATATATATAATTTTGATGTTGATAAATACATTTTTAGATAAGAAAATACGATAGATTTCTTATAGAAACTTCTAATGTGTCATTTTCTTTACTTTGTTTGTGAACTGATATAAGTGGATCTGTCACAAACGTAATTGGTAATTTTTAACAACTGCTTACTTTTATTAATTAATACTTTTAAATAAATTCAATACAACTCCAAAGAATAAAATTCTATTAAATCACAAAGATTTCCGGTTTCGATATCTAACTTCCAGTTCATTTTTGTTGTTTTCATTTGACGCAAATTCTGCTATAACTTCAAAATAGAACGCAGACAAAAGGTATTTAAAACTCGAGTATTTAATCTGAAATTTAAAAAAAAAAATGCCATTTTCTCAAAATTTACGTTTTTGCACTGTAGTCAGATATCTTAAGTATTTCTTGAAAGTTCTTAATTGTATGTTTTTTTCCTCTTTCTGAAAATTTTAATTCACATTTATTTTTAAAAGAAAACGAGTAAATAAAATTTTGATATTTATATGTATAAACAAGTACTAGGTTTATGCATTTTTTATATATAAGATAGGTTTACTTATAAAAAATAAATTGAATTTATTACTCGGGATATATTTTTAATTTAATTACGAATGTAGGAAAACACTTCTATGCGATGCAAAAAAAATCACATTCTTAGTTTAATCAAATTATTCTCATCCTAGCGATTTTAATTGTTGAAAACATACATATAAAAGGTATCAGAAAAGCTTTTTTTTTTTTTTTTATTAATAACACATTCTTATCACCAAATTTTTCACCTTTTTAAAAAGTAATCATTTATTTTATGTGAATGTAATTATCAACGATAAGTAAAATTAGTGTCAATATCTGTCACACTAAATGACGAAAATAAAAGATTTAGAATATATTCGAAATTTTTGAATGATTTGAAATTTAAGACTTATAGTTTCGCATCGCTTATAATACCAATGTATCATACGTGACATCACAAATGAAATCAGATTGAAAAAGGTTTGTCAAAATGCCTTTTCTGTGTACTGTAAATGTCTTACTCTATCTAACAACTACCAAATTACATTTTTCAGGCTGCCATTTTGAAAAACGATAATGGTGAATTCATTTTCAAATGTGGAGGAACTCTCATTGACGACAGACACATTATCACGATCGCTCATTGCGTTGACAAATTCCTGTAAGTATTCACTTTCTGAAAATATGCATAATTTGCTATGCACTAATACTTCATTGTTTGAGTACGCACTGATTACGACTTTCTCCATCATAACCCTTTTGGATACAGTTTTACTAATAAATAGTGTCAATTTTCTAAATACGCTGCATATGACAGTGAAAATGTAACATAACGAACATGTGCGTAGAAAGTGATAAGAATCTACAGAGGCACATCATTGAACAAGAAATGATCACTGAATTGTAAATCGACCACAAGTGATAATTCCAGCAACAGTTTGTTGCAAAATAGAATCAATCAGCGTAAAAATTGTGATCTGACAGATGACGGCCATTCGCTCTCAACCATTTGTCTTAATTCTTCCTCCCAGCGCAAAGGGGGCAGTGATTAATTAATTGATTAATACTTGTCTTGGGATATCGGGCATTATCTTGCTGGTAATGGCATTGGGTGTACCCTGAAGGAAGAGTGGGTTGATCGGACGAATCGTGTCATTTGCCCATCATTAGGTCGACATCGTGTCACCAATATGGATCAGTAGCTGTTGTAAGCGATGATACTCCAAACCTTAATGCCCTGTTGTTGTACGATATAATCTACAGTTATGATCGGATCAGACCTGTTATCGCTACTGAAAAACTATCATTAGTTAAATTGGAGAAAACACACATAACTCGTCGAACATTGCGTGATTCTGCTTTTCCAGTATACATACAGGTCTAGTTTTCGCGCTATCGGATCAATGACACATTACCAGCAGAATAAAAGCAAGCCTTGCTCTTGTATTAGATTGGTTGAGGGTCCAAGTTGTGTGATATTGGAGCATCCAACTGCTAAAATTAAATGGAAGTGGACTATGGGACTTCAACTCTTGTTGGAAAATGCGTTGGTCCACATGTTCTGACGTCCTTTCGTTGGTTCTAACATCTTTCGAGCGTGTTGCATTATCCTCTTCCGTAACTCATTCAATATGGATGTTGTATACTGTGATACAACGGATGATTTAATTTGCCTTAGTGAGTGTGATGACGTGACCCCTCGGGAATCCGTCTGTCTTCTGAATCTGCTTCCATTAATGACGACCTGCATCTCTGCAACGACATGGCCTTTTGCTACCATAAATGCTGCCACTACTGGTTTCCTCACTAAAAAAAGTGACAAGACTTGCGTAATTTTCGATTCCTTCCTTTACGGAGAGAAATTAGAGATTGCTGCATTTATTACTCTTGGTTATTATTCTGCATTTACATAATTCGGTGAGCTTCGTCTACCTTGTGGTTTGAATCTTTTTCTGATCAGTATTTCTTGTATTGTATTTTTACTGGACGCAGTATATCGCCAATCCGTTGTATTGTTAGTTTTAGAAACCAGCGTTTCCTGTAAGCTCTTAAAATTTCCTTCAAGTACATTGTATTCCTGTCGCTGTCGTCGCTGGGAAATGGAACGCGAAGCGTTACTCCATCCCATATCGAATTTTGTAGATGTGGCCTGATGTGGGTGGGCCTTGATTGATGAGAGGGTCCTGATAGGTTCTTCGGAGGTGACAGGGAGGCGTGGTTACAGGAACGGTTTTGGCGACTCTCGGATTTGGAAAAAGTTCACAGAGGTTGTTAAGTGAATACGCCATTGGTTGTTAGATGATGATGAGCAGGCACTCTATTGGTTGCACTGGAACGTTGGAACTAAGTAAGGGGGAGGATCTAGCAGGCTAGCCTGTGTGGATTAGAATTTAAAACTTAAAGAGAAAAAGAAATGAAAAACTAAGAAAAAATGTTAGCAAATAATAGTCGTCACTCACTACGTGGAGAGTGACTAAATTAATTGTTAGGGGTTATAGGAGTCTAGGAGGATCCTCCTAGGTCTTTTAATATCTGGCACTGGTATGTAATTATTTAGACTTTGGACATTGATGTTATCAATGTTGGGAAGATTATTGAAAAATGAAATAGCCAGTTTTTGTATGTAATTTTTAAGGGGGAGAACTTTAATGTCTTTATAGATATAGAAATTATTAGTATAGCGATCTGCTTTTACAATATTACGAATGATCGAGTTCTGAGCAACCTCGAGAATTTTTATGTTTGCATCTGCAGCATAGCCCCACACAGGCGAGCCATAAGTTAGTATTGGGCGCAAAACGGCAGTGTAAAGAAGTATCTTGTTATACATATTTAATTCAGAATTCCAGCCAATTAGGGGATAAAGTGCTCTTAGAGCTTTCCGGAATTTATCGCGTTTATGAGTCAGATGTTGTTTCCAAGTGAGTTTTTTTTTATCTAAAATGAGTCCTAGGTATTTTGTGCTCTGAGACCATTGCAGTTGTGTGGAATAGAGCGTGGGTGGTGTTGGTTGAGTTTTCCTTCGGGTGAAAAGTACTGCTACAGTTTCATTGTATTCCTGTCAACTAGCCACTTTAAATTTGTGAACGCAATGTTAGTTCTATCAAATACTTTCCTCCTAAAACCTAGATAAATGTACGAATATTTATTTAGATGCATAGTATAATGAATATTTTCATTTCCCCTTAATTATTGAAGATATTTCACGTCCATTTCAAAGATTCATTTAAAGTGCCTCGGATATTTTAAAAAAATAGTGGTAAATTTTCGTAAAAAGTAAAATTTACTTTTGTGGAAACTTTAATTATCTTTTGCTCTCTTTTGGATGCATTTAAATTTTAAATAAACTCAAATAAATTTATTTAGTCTAGTTTTAAAGAAAGAAATTGAAAAATTCCATAGAATTAACACTACGTTCATGAATACAAAATGACTAGTATATTGGAGCCTTAATATGCGAATAATATCTAAGTGAATAATTTCTTTTTCATAGTTGGATTTTCGGTACTGAAACTTTAGATCATACCAGGATATATTAGGTTGAATACCCAGTATAAATTTCATTGAATACAACTTTCGGGTGGCATAAGTTTTTGAAAGAATTAGAAACGGTATGCGGAACATACCTTTTAAAAAAAATTCTGTAAAAAGCCTCATTTATTTAGTATAAATTAAGAAAGTTATAACCTTAAAAAAACTTAGAATCAGAGTCTCTCAGATCTATAATCAGAAACTTTAAAATTAATATTTTGTAAAAATAATTTAACTGTGCTAATGGTAGTACAAAAACTTATGTATTTTTATTATCATCCAAACTATGTGTGGAATCCTATTTCCATTAAGATTACGACGCATATGAACTTCAGTTTTCATATGCGTCATAATCTCAATGGAAATAGGACATTAGTAAGTAACTAAGTGGTGATGATCTTGAGATCCCAGGACAAGCACTATGCAGAAAAAAAATATATTGGGTATTAATACACATTCATTTAACTCCAAAGTCTTTACCTAGTGAGATTTGGAAGCTAGGAGAAATGGCAGTTGATGTCACTCATCATTTGAATGGGGCCCAGAATTATGAAGTATATTGTCATCCTGTAACTGAAGAACGATTTAATTTTTAAAGCAACCAAAGAAACTATTAAAAAATAAAGTGCCTTAAGATTTTCAAAGCATTGTGATCAGTTGAGTCGCGTGTTTGAAACCTACGTCGACGACAGACTGGTCGTGTAATACTAAAATTTTCCATTTCTAGGGATAATAAACAATCCATGGTTGTACGCCTTGGTGAATGGGACACACAGAATACCGATGAGTTCATGCCTCACGAAGATTATGGTGTGGACGAAATCATGATTCATCCTCAGTATCGACCCAACAATCTCTTCAACGACATCGCTGTGGTGAGATTGGACCGACAGGTCGTTTTTAAACCTCATATTGATACAGCATGTCTTCCTCAAGATGATGATGATTTCACGGGACAGGAGTGTGTTGCCACTGGATGGGGCACAGATGCATACCGTAAGTATCCGAAAAGAATACAATTTTATTTGTTACTAAGTTGCTTTTTTATACACATTACGAGCCAGTCGTAGTAAAAGAGATAACGATTATATTTTATCAAGCTACACTTTTTTTAGGCGAGTGGTTCTTAAACTTTCGATAGCCACGCCCACCCCCCTTATGTATCAACCTTGCATCGTAGGCCCCCAAGATTTTGAAGGCACCATCCCTGACTCCCAACAAGTGGCCGAGTGATACAAAGGTTTCTCAATAATCATAGCTTCTGTTACATATACAGACTTTTTAACACTTTTTTTTCTTCAACAAACTAGCAAGCACACATCTAATATTATATTACAAAATATTAATTTTAAATAAATAATGTACCTAACTGTATTAGTTAAAATATTTATTGAGAAGGATGGTGCTGTATTTCTTTTAGTAGTGCTGTTATATCAGATGTATAATATTTGAAATCTGCAGTCTCAATTCCAGTTCTACACTTTCTAGATGTGTGTGGTTTCTGTATGTATTTTTAATGTTCAGATCTATATCTTAAAAATAAGAGGCCTTCACGGATTCCCTGGGTCCACGAACCACAGTTTAGGAGCCGTTGCTTTAGGTTGTACCCAGAGACATTTATTCAATGGTCCTATCATAGCCTCATCTTAGAATAAGGGAAAGTTCCAGCACTTTATATGATTTATGAATTAAAGATTAGTTCTCCATTTTAGAAAAATCTTTTTGAGCAATTTAATTTTTATGCTACATTTATACTATTGTAAAGATTAATTCATTTGGAAAAGCTTGGAAAGTACCCTTCATCTACATAATGAAAATTTTATAAATAGTAAATGGTACATACAAAGAACGTTTTCGACTAAAATTCACACACGCATTCAAAAAAATTTTTAAAAAAACAACCTTAATAGCTATTGCAGTTCTCATCGCAACAGCAAATATAGTTAACATTAATATTTCATATGTTAGCTTTTAACATATGTAGCTTATCTTCTAAAAATTTTTTTCTTGTGAATTTGATCTTTAGATTTTCGAGAAAGGGCATCAAAAGGCTGTATAACGGATAATTTCGTTTAAGCGATTTAAAATATGCCTCCTTTTTAAACTACGTGATTATTGGATAGATAAAAATTAATACAGATTTCTTAAATGGGAAATAAGAATTGGTAAATTATTAAAGATATCTTTTTTGATCTCTTCTTTGTACAGAACCCCTTTTGTAAAAATCATGAAATGCCCAATATTGCTGATCACTGTTCATCTAATTCAGTGACGTACACAAACCTTTCTTATGAGGAGGGGGAGGGATTACAATCTAAAAAACACGTAGACGAAAGCGCAGAGGGTAATGTTTATGGTAAAAATTAAAAATCTGTTGGTCTATGGGGGTTTGAACTCCAAATTCTCCTTGTCTACGTCAGTCATCTAATTTCTTTTGAAGGGGATCCAATCTGGTTTAATCTAGTAAAATAATTTAACCTTTTTGCTCTTGTAATTGCTCGTTACCTTAAGATAAGATTATGTTGAGCATTATTAAACTATATGCTTCTCAAAAAGTTGCTGAGGTGCAGCACTGTTGATGTCGGATCACTCCTGCGAAAGGTTGCGTTGGGACCAGTGGCGTAATGGAGAATATTTGCCCCCCCCCGACAAAGTCAGGTTTTGGGCCCCCAAGTCGGATTTTACAAAGAGTAGGTACTTGGCGGCAGTCAAGTTTTGGGGCCCCCTAGAATCCAGGGCTCACCTGCAATGTGGCTGTATACGTTACGCCACTGGTTTGGACAATGGGATGCTCGTAGATGTGAGCCTTGATGGGGTCACAGTATGTGTGAGAGAGAGTCCGTTGGAGTGTGCTGGGGCGTCGTAAAGTGTAGAAGTGTCTCTCTAGCGTTTTTGAAGTTTCTTAGTATTTCGAGTCTCTGGGTTTCCCTTTTTCAAATCTCTTTAAAGATCGAACATTTCACGCCCTCCCGTCGTAAAATCACTTCTGTTTGGACATGGCTGGGATTACTATTCGTCTATTGGTCCTAGTCACCCTCACTCGGTAGACTTTGAAGCCGGTGATTGGCGTGGGAACTGCGCCGGACACATCCGGGAAAGGGAGATGAAAGGTTGACTTGCCTTAGAACATAAGCGTCGTTGTATCCAGTATTGGATATCTTCCCACGTGAAACTCTATGATCTTTAGGACACCACTAGTTCTCCAACAGGAAGTATGGAGACAGCCACAAAGTAATAACTAGACCTCTCATTAGAAAGTTAAGAATTTTCGATGATTCAAATATTTATGTTTTTTTTTAAAAAAAAAAGAGCAAAATTCTGTTGCTTATTACGCTGTAAAATTTTTATAATTCAAGAAAATGTTTGCATGCGTTTTAATAAATTCGGAAAATTTATAAAACAGAAACATTATCCATATTGCTTTTTCATTCCTAAGATATCACGATCTTTCTTCAGCCTGATTTTATAAAACACACATGAAACTAATACTAAACACATTTTCTTTCCCTGCAGAGCAAGGTCAGTTCTCTTTGATCATGAAAGAAATTACTCTGCCAGTCATCAGTAACAGTGAGTGCCAAAATCTACTTCGTAAAACTAGACTCGGACAGCGATTCAAGTTGTACGGGGGCTTCATGTGCGCTGGAGGCAAGGCCGGCCAAGACGCTTGCAAGGGGGACGGTGGAGGACCCTTGGTCTGCTTCAGATCAGACAATTCTTACACAGTCGCTGGTCTTGTGTCTTGGGGAATAGATTGTGGACAAGAAGGAATCCCTGGAGTATATGTCAATGTTAAAAAGTACAATGATTGGATCATTTCCAAGACCCAGAGACCTATAGAAAGCTACTGGAGTTCGCAAAGCCGTTAGTAATATAAGACATAAGAGATATTACTACGGAAAAAGTATGCAATTCTATGTCAGGTTAAATGACATATGATTACACCTGCAACTTTTTATGGATTTGGGATGAGGATACCCAAGTAGCCAGAAAATGTACATTGTACCTGGATTCTAATTGGGGGTAATTTTTCTGGCATTACATTTTCCAGCTCCAAAATGGATTTGCTTATTGAATAAGTGGCTGCAGTATGTAATTTTACTTCGTTTTTTTGAGTATAAAGGTATTTGATACATTTCAGCTCTTTTGTATGGATTTTTAAAAATAAAGTGTTTTTATTATTTGTCATTACAGTGACATTTGTGAGTATTAAAATACTTACTGCATTTATACTTGAAAGAATTATAAAAATACTTAATACTTTTTTACATGGTATATGCGTTTCTCAAAAACAAAAAAAAATGGCTTTTTATAGAGCATGTTATTTTACAATCGTGCAAAAAAGGTGTATATTGTCATAATTTGCGTGATAGTTGCAATGAAAAAATGCCGTACAAATGTAGAATTTTTCTTTCTATAAAAATGTTCAAAGCGCACTCAATTTCCAATATTTCCACTAAAAAAGTGGGAGTTTTCAAATTTGATTCTACCACAATTTTACATTTTATCAAGAATCGACATGAATTTTTTTAATTGATGCTAAAACAAGGCGGAAACGATGGAAAAAACAGTAGAAAACTTTTGTTCTAGTTAAAAAAAACTTTATTAAAAGGAAACTTTTTGTTTTTTAAAAAAGAAAATAACATCGTTAAAGCATCCTTTCACTCACATTAACTGTTTTCCATAAAAAGACGAGCTTAATGTATTCCTTAAATTTATAAATACTTAGAGCTGGAAAATAGTTAAAAAGTATTGCAAGTGTATAATGTTTAAAAATTTAACACTATAACGGAGGATTTAAAATTTTCTCTATACATTTTATGAATTCTTAAAAGATCATTTTCTTAACTGGTTGCGGGTAATTTAAGCACCAAATCAAATACAAAAAAGTCACAATTTATTACTTAAAATAGAATTTTATAATTCTGACAACATTTTAAGTTTGATGTAGTCCTGATGTAGTCCAACCTTTAATCTGTGCTAGATACAAATCGGATTTATAATTCAGTCAGTGTATAAATAGGTAAAATCACTAAAAAATATAAATACTATTCCCATTTAACATTATATTTAATTTAAAGAACTTTGGCCTTTTTTTCTCAAAAAAATCAGCAGATTGAACAATGGATTTAAGTAATATAAAGAGAAAAAGAGGAAATGGAATACTCTGAAAATATCAGATAATACATTAGGGCTTAGCTGTTAATATGGTAACAATTCGAAAAACATCAAAATCCAGAAATTTTATGTTTACAGTAAATCTTATAAATTCAAAACTTGCGTCAGAATTTAGATTGGGTTATGGTTCAACTTTTATAAAACTTCCCGATATTTTACTTGATATTAATTTTTAAAATGTTGTATTTCATTTCGAAACAGTAGGTAAGTGGAAAAACTAACCGGCATAAAAAAAATTTACAGAAAAAAAACATTCGAAAGAAAAAAATAATTTTATTTCGTATCATTTAAGCACTTTTAGGATTATAAATACTCCCCCATTTAGTGAATTAAATGCATATTTCTCTAAGTTTTTCAAAAATAAGAACTTGCAAAAGACATTTAACGTAGCTCTAATCGAATAGGAAAAGGAAGCTACAGGAACTTGTTTTGTGAACGAGATAAGGGAAATCAAAAGAAGGAAATTACATGATTTCCTTTTTACTAAAAGAAATTCTAGGAGTTGGTGATGAAATCTTATTTCTGGATCTGCATCTATTCATCGTAGCAATATATCAGCATTTTTCAGACTTATTTTTTTACGTTAAAAATCGTTGTATAAAATCACAGAATTAACTTGAAAAACGTGAATAAATAATACTTGATAACACTATTATTTTTTAAAATTATTATTAAGGTTACTTTCTGGTAATTAGAGTTCAGTTACAATTTTTTCATTCACTGAAAAAACAGTTTTAAAACATTGTCACAACCAACAAATTTCAGTATCGGAGTTTATCGATGAAACTTCTGAACACTGTTTCCGAATCTGCAACCGTCATTTTGGCTTCATAAGCAAAATTACAAAAACACATTAGGATTATTCTTTTCCGATTTAGCTGAAATTATTGGCATTATTGTGTGGTATAGCTAGTTTCACAGTTAATTGTAATAGACCAGGTTTTTTTTAATAAAATTATTTTTCTGGTGACAAATCTAAAAGCAGTTAGAATATGGACACTAAGTAAAAATCCTAATTCAATGGAGGTATCTTTCGATGGCTTCGAACCCAGTGTTAAAGCGCAGATGAAAATGTATACGGACAGCAAAATGTCTGCAAAAAATGGTGATAGACCTCGTAATTCTGAACCAAGGTCAAGTGGCGAGGATGACACCCAAGCTGGAGAACCACTCCTAAATTAAATACTACAACAGCTTGAGGACTTTGAGCCACATGGCAGATTTAACGTCTATCAGATATTCCCCACGGCAAATATTCTGAGGCACTAAGGCTCGAACTCGTGACACGGCGGTCACGAGTCCGGGATTGTGACGTGGCCGCGGTAGCCCAGTGGTATAGGCATCGGATCGTGGCTGGCTTTGTCACGAGTTCGAGCCCAGTACCACTAAAGACCCGCCGTGTAGGGCAGCGATGCACGCTAAATCTGTCGAGAGCTGAAACGCGTCACTCCCGTTGGTGTGGTGTGGTAGTTAGGAGAGGGGGTGCCAGCTCAGGTGTCGTCCACGTCATGACCATGGTTCAAAATTACGTGGTCCGTCGCCAAAAAGCCCTCGTGCAGCTGAACAGTGCGACGTTAATCTTCACTCAATCAATCAAAATTACGGGATTGTCGACCATTAGGCCCGCGTGCCTGAACAGGCGACGTTATTCTAATCCCAGGAACTACTCACCCGGGATTGTGTTACTAATGCCACCTGATCGGCAAAGAAACCAGATCAAGACCCACGAAATTCATCATGGCCAAGGGCTAAGTAACGCCTGTTAGCCGTAGCTTTGAGCACCATACAGGCGACAGAACGATTTAGCTCGGTTTCACCCCAATTTTGGGGAGAACAACCTGGGGGTGGTCAGAGACCTCTCACCTCTCTTCCCCTTCCACCAACTTCACGACAGGACTTACAGCTTGACGGCTATTTAAAGTACCCTCATGCCGCGCAGGCACTATACATTTACAAACATTCATTTCTTCTCCGGGACTCGAAGCCAGTCCAAACGGCACAGCAGTCAGCGTCACTAACCACTATACCGGATGGGCGACAAATATTCATAATTGAACACATTACAGAAAAATAACAATTTTTTTAAAAAAAAAATCTGTTAAATGTTTTGTTGTATAAGTTGAAATAAATGCATTTTCACTAAAAACCAGTTGCATATATCAAATTTGCATTATTGCAGTGTTCGAACCGTGTTTCGGGGAACCCTGGAGCTCTGCAGTTAAAGAATGGAAAAGAAAATTACAAGTGTGTATGCAAAACAGATTCATGTTCTCTACTAAGTTTATAAGAAATCCTTCTCTATTAAGTATCTAAATTAGCGCGATACTCTCAACCTGCAGCCCACTGACTGGGCATTCTTAAGGGGCCCACTGCCCCGAGAAGTTCATTTATTTAAGAAAAAATGTAGTAAAAATTTGGCAGGAAATTCTTTGAGAAAGGAAATCAAATATATCAGTTTTGCTTTTTGTTGTCGATGTCGTATGGCTTCAAATTGGTAGTTTTTTCTATTTGCAACTTTAATGGTTAACGATAACGGACAACAGGGAAGTAGTGACCATTTTATATTGGAAACTAATTTTTAACTATCATTCATGTCTTGGAAGTGAAAAGTATATTTGAAGAAAATAGGTTGTTTCAAGACAATTGGAAAGTTGACTATTTTGTGGCGAAAACGAACATGGATCAATACTTGTTTCATTTGTCGTGAAAGTGTAATATTTACATAATACCAATTTAAAAAATATTCATGAATCATTCAATGTGTGATGTACCCGGTCTCTTTTCTCTAAATGCCGAGAAAGTACGCCGACACAAATGTGGAAACCACAAATCTGAACCGTTCTGTTTTCTTCTGAGGGGCCGACAGACAAGAGATCAATTGCTGTGGAAAATGTTGCGTAAATGGGTGGTCAGAAATTCTGACCCCTGTGGATCCGAGAACGAGGCGGACTTAGGACAGGCAGTCGCGAGAGATGAAAAAGGATGCCGGTCGAGTCATGGACTTTCGGTTTCCCACAGATTTTCTGAAAGACGACGAGTGCGTCTGTAGACTCTATATCTGGAGCTTCCACTATGCGCCGACATTGAAAGACCTCAAAGTGTGGGGCGCGCTCTGAGGGGCCGACAGACAAGAGATCAAATGAATGGGCGGTGAGCGACCATGTTAAAAGGAAACTAGGATGTTAAAAATACTGTACATTAGTTGTGAAAATGGGAGCAAGGCAGATTACGAGGACATTACTTGAGAAAACCGAAGAGGCCTCTCACACCAGCGATATCCTAACTTCAGCTTAGAATTACCTGGGAGTCTGTGGATCAACGAGAACGAAGGCGGACTTAGGACAGAGATTTTGAAGCTTAAACTTTTTGAAGTCGTTTAAAATAACACATATTACTCTTCATCCGTTTTTCAAAAACATTAATTCTAGATGCTAGTCAGCGACAGCTCGGTGGAGATAGAACAAGAATAATGTTTTATTTTTTTTTATGGAGAAAAGGCTATAGCTCAAACGAACTCGGTGTGGAGTCACCGAGTAGCGACGTTTTTTGGAGGGGAAATTAGTGAACTGGGAACCCTTTGCCATAGCAAATGTACAGGACTTTTCCTGAAAGAATCACATTGATCAATATTTTTATGCGAGTGGTGTAAGGACATTACTGCGAAATAGACTCTATATCTGTGGATCTTTTTTGAAGTTAAATTGTACTGGAATATTTTTTCAGGCACTTCACGCTTTAATAAATAGTTTGATCCAGAGGTGTTTGAAGTCATTACAAATGACATTGCCTTTAGTATCGGATCGTGGCTTGGTTCTCTATAACGAGGTTATAAATAGGCTTTCGTGTGTGTGTGTGTGTGTGTGAGTGAGTGAGAATAATTTTTTTAACAACAAAGTGTTTTGTCAGTGGTAACAAAAAGGCGTAGTATGAAGTTGTTATATTATTTGTAATCATATGAAACCACATTTACTAATGTAGAAATTGTGAAAGAGTGTTTCTTAAATGCTTTCAATTTAGTGTTTGATAAATTCAACAACAAAAAGAATAGTACTAAATAAAAGCAAAATAGGAGTTTTAATATTTTGATCAATTTTCCACATTTTACATTTCCTATGTAAACTTGGTCTACCTCCTCTTCCCCATTTATACTCATGTTGCGGTTCGGGTGAAATAGTTTTCATACATATGCGGCCCGGTAGAGAAAAAGGTTGAATACCCCTGATCTAAATCCTTGCTTCCCATGGCAGGTCGCACGACCCACGGGAGAAACTTACAGAATATGCAGGTCTGTACAACCACTTTTTTACATAAATTGTTCTTTGGAGTCATAACAAGAGATATGCTGTAACTGAAATTAACCCAACGAAGGTGATAAAGTGATTTGTGTTCCATGGCATTTCTTAAAAGGAATGGGGCAGAATGATTCAGAGAAAGAGGTTCTTTTACGAAAAAAATTGTGGGGAACTTGAGGTAATTTTATTTTCGAATTACACACACACACACTACACGAACAACTTTATTTTCAATTAAATGTGTCAACGAGATTGAACATTTTATTTTCTAATCCAGGTTATTCATAATATCCAAGTCCAAAAATACATTTTTTTTTTACGTTTACCTTTTGGAAATTCTATAAAAAAGTTGCTCAAAGTGAGAAATAGCACAAAAAATAGCCATAGTTAGCTTTTTATTCAGCAGCTGAAAATACTATTAGCGAATTATTACGCACCAGTAAATTGGTAGTCTTAAATAGCTGACTAATAGAAGGTTTTGACAGTCTTTGTGATACCTGACTCGAAAGAGTTCTTTTTCGACATTATGCTGAGAAATTATTACATCATTTACATCCTGCTACACGATGTATATTTTCATAATTTATACAAACATTGTAAAGTGTTAGAAAATGTAACGATTTTGATACATTTTCGTGAATGTTTGTATGTCAGTAAAACAAAAAAATACTATATTAAAAAAAAATTAAGTCAATTCCTATTTAGGTCAACAAAGAAAATTTTTATTTTAGCTACTTTACATTAAATAATTACAAATAATATAAAATATGTATATACTTATATATATATATATATATATATATATATATATATATATATATATATATATATATATATATATGACAGAATCACACTATTAAGTGGGAAAATAGAATGCGATTTTCCTTTCTATATAGGGTGTTGGACTATTTTTGTTACTATTTATTCATTAATTAAATTTCATTATTCCAATAAAACAGTATAGTAAAAAGAAATCCCATTCTCAAAATTAGCCATATCAGGTGGGATTCAAAGCCATGATCTTTGGATTAGAAGTCCAACGTGCTATCTACTGCACTACAGGGACACAAGGAACGATTTTCATTTTAATATATGGTGTTGTATTATTATTTTTGTTACTATTTATTCTTTAATTAAATAGAATTAATTAATATTTGAAAAAAGTGTATTAACATCAAGTGCCATCCACTACAAGTTTTAAAAAATGTATTTGAACTTGAGTGGATGAATAAAAAAAATATTTTATTAATGATTGAAAATTTGAACAAGATACATATATTGTGGATATTGTTCCTACTATTAGTGTGGACTAATAGTAGGAATTGGAAAGAAACGGTGAAAGTATAGATATCATTATTTAGCTTTTCTTAGGCGGGAAATTAAGATGAATATAGTGGGCTGAGTGTGAAGCAATAATCATGAACAATAGCTTAAATACTCTCTGCTAAGTTAAAAAATGTATATGTGTGCATGTATACAATCAGGAGTGTGTGGAATCTCATCATCCACATGTTCGCAAAAAAGTTGTGGCCGCTGTATCACATCATGGCTGTCTTGTCCCGAGTTCGAGTCCAGTACCACTAGAGTCCCGCCATGTAGAGGAGCGATGCACGTTAAATCTGTGGAGAGCTCAAATGTCCTCCCATTGGTGTGGTAGTTAGGAGAGGGTGTCAGCTCAGGTGTCGTCCTCGTCACTTGACTATGGTTCAAAATTACGAGGTCCGTCCCAAAAGCTCTCGTGTAGCTGAACAGTGCGACGTTAATATTCACTCATTCAAAAAAGGTTAAGGAATATTTTCAACGCAAACGCAGCAGACTAAATAAAAAATCGTCTCAAAATATATGCATTCCTTCAAATGAACTTTTCTTAAATATTTCTTTCGTATCAGTTATCGAATTGGTTAAATTTTAATTTGCGAAAAGATAATAAAGCTGCGTTTTGAAGACATAATATCCTGAAAATTTGATAGTAAATATCAAAAATTAATGTTTGCTACAAATATCAATACGAAAATTTACTGTCTGATCCATTCGTCATGCTATCAATTGAGACATTCGCATATATTATTAAGAATTTATATTTCCTTTAAAATTAATTATATAAATTTATCATGCAGTGCAAGGAATCAATATATTTTACTGGTATAGCCTTGGTTCGTTATTAAACGACTTCTACAGTTCTCAAGAAAATAAGTTATGCAAATCTCTTCCAGAAGCAGCTACTGAGAAAAATACATGGAATTAAAAATAATTATATGAAAAAAAAACACCAATTAAAGTACAAGTACTCAAATAACACAGCTGGTTTAACAGGCCATTCTACGCGAAATAATTTTTTGTGAATTCAAGTAATAGAGAATTGAGACTTAGATTTCCATGTCAGATGAATAGGCTAATATTTTATCAGAACCTTATGTTCTTAACAGATGAAAGTCAATTTCCCAATTTTAATTCTGAATCACTGAAGTACCTGTTATTCGCACGGGTTAAACTTCAAAAATGATAAAACTTGGCTATTATAGCAAGCATAATATTTTTAAGGGAGGATCAATCCGGTGAAAAGATAATATTTCTAAAATTTTAAAATATTTTTTTAATGAGTGCTCACACATTATTTTAAACTAACTGCAATTTAGCCTCACACTCAGTAACGAATGATTAAACAGAAACAATTATTTGGATCTAGAAGAAAAAATTAAACATTCTAAAAAGATAAATAAAAATGAGAGAATGTATAAAAATTTGAATAAAAATTGTAACATAAAAGTTATAGCAGTAGTAAGTTTTGTGTTCTGGGGGTTGTAGGACATGAAACAAACCAATTGAGAAAAATTAACTCAAATATCATATATATATAGTATAAAGTGTTTAACTAAATACTACAATAAGTAGCATATATTAGGTAGCCTTCAAAGGAAGAAATTAAATTAGAGAGAACACTCACAAAGAGAATCAACAAAATACTTAAAACAGATTTTTAAAGAAAACCTAAATTGAATTAAGCTATGGTGAACAAAACAGCACTGAAAAAAATAACGCAAACCATGTCATCAAAAATAAATAAAAAAATCCCACTTTTTTAAACAATACTTTTTAAAAGTATTTTTGGGCGTGTTATCACTATTTTTGTGATTTTTCCTTAGCTTATGATAACCAGTATATGTATTTGTAGCTGAAACGAAAAAAAAAAATTTTTTAGCTAAAATATTATACACTCATGTTCATAAATTAAGGATAATTCAGAATCACACAGAAATTGTACTCTAAAATAAAAATTTCACCTGTAGAATTATCACACACATCTTGAAGAAGAATATGCAAATCACAGGAAACCATCAGATGGCGCGGATAGTACGTCACAATGACGAGAGTGTAAGAGAGGGGTATATAAGGAATGGTGGCTAAGAAGTAAAATTGTTCACAAGCGCTTTAAAAGCCTTTCAGTGCAATAACCGCATAGTTATGGCACAAAAGAAGCATTTGGATGATTTTTTACGTGGTAGAATTATTGGACGACTGGAATGTGGACGTACCCAGCTGGAAGTATCCGAGGAACTTGGAATCACCCAGAGTGTCATCTCCAGGCTTTGGCAACAGTTCCAAGATGATAGTAATGTGAGTAGATGTTACAGCACAGGTCGCCCCCGAGTTACAACGCCGAATAAGGACCGGTATATTTGACAGTTACTGCCAAAAGAAACAGACGGAGCCCAGCATCAGACCTGTCTCGTCAGCTTTCTTCAGCTACCGGTACGACAGTATCAAGGCAGACCGTGTACAGACGCTTAGGGCACATTGGTCTATACGCTCGTAGGCCTGTCAGATGCGTTCCACTTACCGCAACTCACTGTCGCCTGCGATTAACCTAGAGTATAGAGCATGCATAGTGGATACCACAACAGTGGTCGTGTGTGATGTTTTCTGACGATTCCAGGTTTAGTTTGCAGTCTGATTCTCGTCGGACTTTAATATGGAGAGCGCCAGGTACTCGTTACTACCAAGAGAACACCATTGAACGACACCGTTACGGTGGTGCAGGATGGCTCGTTTGAGGAGGAATTATTCTTGGTTCCAGAACTGACCTGCATGTTCAGAGTGTAACGATGACTAGCCACATGTATCGGGATGTCATTCTGGAACAACATGTACGTTTGTTTCGGGGCGCCATGGGTGCTGAATTTCTGTTTATGGATGACAACGCCCGTCCTCACCATGCAAACATTGTAGACGAATGCCTTCAATCGGAGGATATCACTAGTATGGATTGACCAGCATACTCACCGGACTTGAATCCAATAGAGCATGTGTGGGATATGCTTGGCCAACGAATTGCAGCCCGTCAACCCCCTCCCACCTGTCTACCGGAACTTCGGAGGGCATTGCTTGATGAGTGTGTAATATTCACCAAGATCAGATTGATAATTTGATACTCAGCATGCCTAGGCATTGTAAAGCCTGTGTTGTATCGTCCGGGAGACATACTCCGTATTAAGCATCATACTAACCATGTTATACTGTTTTTTTTGTAAATAGGTTCTTTTTTGAAATTTGCTCCAGGGAGTAAAAATCGCAATGTTTATTAATTACGTCAAGCAAATGGCATCATTTTTGCTCTTTACCTTTTATTTAATAAATAGACTTTACAAATAAGTCAAATTTGTTTTGCTTCTGTCTCTTTCTTTGCCTGAACTTCATTATCCTTAATTTATGGACATGAGTGTATTTTTGTGGTTATGAAAAATAACTTAAGCACCATTATTTTAAGCATACAAAAAATCCTCTAAGCTGTATCATTAAAAATATAGTAGTATATCACAAAAAGGGAGTCTAAGTTTTGGTATTTTACCGTTTCGAACATGCCCTGGAAACTTTAAAAGCTTGAAAATTTGAAATGTCATCTCATTGTACGGAAATTTTAATATTTCATTTCTATTTAACTAGATAAATGAAGCATATATATACAACCTTCAATAGCTCAACCACTTTTACCTACAAATATATTGATTAAATCATAGAAGATACCAATGAGATTCATCATAAACTGCGTGTGTCTATATTCATTTGAAAAAAACTATCTAAAAATAAGTAAAATACAAGTGCAAATTAATTAATACAGTATGATTGCGTACCAATTATATCATTAAAGCTCGTTTTAATGAATACTGTGGAATCTGACATTTTTATTGTATTAACTTGGATTTACTTTATCTTCGGAAACCGTCTCTGCTTAGGAAGCTCACGTTTTTATTGCATTCCATATAGCTTTGCCTTGCCTTCGGATGCCGTCTCCGACTTGGAAGCTGACGTTTTTATTTATCCTGTCTTTGGACGCCGTCCTTGCTTAGGAAGCTGACGTTTTTATTTACCCGGTCTTTGGATACCATCCTCGCTTAGGAAGCTGACGTTTTTATTTACCCTGTCTTTGGACAACATCCTCGCTTAGGAAGCTGACGTTTTTATTTACCCTGTCTTTTGACACCATCCGGGCTTAGGAAGGTGACGGTTTTCTTGTATCGACCTAGTTTTACCCTGTCTTAGGAAACCGTCTCTGATTAGGATGCTCACGGTTTTATTGTATCCATATACCTTTGCCCCGTCTTAGGACGCTGTTCTCGTTTGGGAGGCTGACGCTTTTATTGTATCAACCTAGCTTTGCCTTTTCTTAAGATACAGTTTCCACTCACGAAGTTGACATTTTAATTAAGGTATCCGACTGGGTTCGGAGACAATTTTCTAAAATATAACTTAAATAATCATTTAGTTATTATTTTTTAATTAAGTATGCTGAAAAACTATGAAAATACAGCAAGAAGAATTTTTTGAAAGTTTATTTTTCACAATATGGAGAAATTTGTACCAAAATATTACAAAAAACTGCTCTATTTTGCAAAAACAACTCTAAAAAATATATATATCACAAAAATAAATAAAATGTTTGCGGGAATACAATTCTTTAACGTTTAACTATGCATTATACTAAAAAAGCTCAAATTCTACTGTAAAATTATGAAATACAGGTGTTCGAGATGAAAAAACCCAGTATTTTCTTAAAAATACTTTTTTTTCCGAATAAAATTACGTAAAAAAATACCTTAATTGAAAAATTACCCTTAGCTTTTAGCAAAAAGCATTCCTTATATATATATAATACAAAGAACTCAAATCTTTCATAAGAATATTTCTTTTTTTTTAAAGAAAAATCACTCTTACCGTTAACCACTATGTACAAAAATAACATTCTTCACAAAATGCAAAATAAGGTTTATATTTGCAATAAAACTTTTTAATGATTTAGGGGAAGGTTTTAAAACTCTTCAGATTTGTATGTTGTGCCTTCCTGAACCTCATACTTCAAACTTTTACAGTTTTGAAGGGTCTCTTTTTTACGAGACAGTTTCTTATCTGGTTTATAATACCTCGTATAATCAACAATTCTCGTTCGTTTTGTCGAGGTACCAAAAACATCCTTTCATTTCAGAACATAATTTTATTCATAACTTTTGAAGTAGAGGTAATAGACCAGCAAATCCAGAGAATTAAAAAGTATTATTACAATATAATTCCTTAAATGGAGTGTTTGTTGCTCAACAAAGTTGTTTTTCGGGATTATACTCTACACGACATTTTTAAGACTTTCATTGCAGTTCTGAGCTTTCCCGCAAATTTCTTAGGAGATTTTGATCGCAAAGTTCCTTATAAGTCTTTTTAATGGAATTAATGACTGAATTTGGAAGATCCGTTGATATTTCTATCGACGTTTCTCTAACAAATACTGCTCTCTGGAAATCTCTTCTTTTTTTGGCCTCATTGATCTTGTTTTTTGCACGGCAACTTTAATTTAATTTAAAGTAACTATAACTCTATATAAAAGTACTAATAAAAAAGGTTATAAAGAGATCTAGTTTTGAACACAAATGATAAAAAGGTAGCAACTCGTTTAAATGAAAATCAACATTGCAATCAGTTAACTGTTGCCTATTTTAAAGCAAAATATATCTATTAAAACATTTATAAAGGTAAATAAAGTTTACTAAACATAAAAAGAATTCGTTAAAATATTTTAAATGAATAAAAATCTCATTTTGCCGGTGAAAATCAACCTAAAACTCACATTTCGGGTTTCGATTTGGACTTACTACCTCAAACAAAACAGCTATAACTTTTTTTCTAACTGACTCAGAATTAAAAGTACGATAGTCTTAGAAAGCTTATTAAACAGGCTACAAAAATAGACTATAAAATAAATTTAGATTTTTTAATGAAAATGGTGATTTTAAACCAGTCGGAAGGGGGGGGGAGAGTTACCTTAAGTCAACATAGCTTTACACTGTCTTTGGATACCGTTTTGGATTGCGAATGAATTATTGAATTATTTTGTACTCCTATCATTAAAAAATTGCTCGCGTTAGCTTTCAGTAACTAAAGTGTAAGGATTCGCAGC
The DNA here is from genome assembly GCA_019973935.1 of Trichonephila clavipes. Classification (NCBI taxonomy): domain Eukaryota; kingdom Metazoa; phylum Arthropoda; class Arachnida; order Araneae; family Nephilidae; genus Trichonephila; species Trichonephila clavipes. Next base: position 1,186,875 of record BMAU01018153.1, on the reverse strand, counting down.
AATTACCCGTTTGTCAGGTGTTAATCCTCTACCTCATTATTACTTTGTTTTTGATGTACTTTAGAAAATTTTAAATTGCTGACAACAGTAGAGTTTTTAGTTGTACTGATTGTGTGAGAATAAAAACGACCGGGTTTTATTCGGGAGTTTTAGAGAATTAGTAACTATTAAATATCTAGAGCGTTAATAAGTAACTATTAGAGTTTTCATGTCATTTACATTTCTTGAGTTTTATTTTTGGGATGTTAAAACAATAGATTAAACTGACTAATTACAATTCTCCGGACTTCGAATTCCACAACGGAACACCGATTGTACGATAAAAGATTTTAGTAAAATAATTTTCCTCGATCATTTTTTTAAAGTTTTAAATTTTAAATAATAACCCACTAGTCAAATATTAACTTCCTTATTTATAATAAATATTTGTTTCTCTAAAATATTTTCCTTTAAAAATGTCTAAAGTGTAAAAATGTAAATAAATTTTTTCTTCAATTTTATATAAAAGCAGTTCAAATATTTTTAAACACAAACATGCTATTAATACCAATACAAATTTCTTCATTTTTTTTTCAAATTATTTTATAGATATAACTTAATTGTTCAAATTTTGAACTAGTGCATTGATTTCAAATTTTAATTAAATAAATTTAATATCAGATATTTTAATACACACCCACGGTTTACCATGCTTAGTAACAATATCGAGAAGTAAAGTCAGTTTAAAAACTGCGACCTAAAATAATATAAGACACTTTTTACACACAAATTACTTAAAATGATACTCATATAGTGGTTCCTAGAATTGTCGAAAGATCCTTTAGCTGGATATTCAAATTTTAACTAAATGGAAAAAATCAACTTTTCCCCCTATAAATAACTTTTAAATAAAAAATTTTTTTTCCAGGTATATAAGTTTAAGTTGGCATTACTTTCCAAGATGGCGACCGATTTAACAGCTGTCAAGTGATTTATTCTCAGTTTGGTTTGGCAATTCATCAAAACGATCATCAAGCAAGGCGTAGATTCGTCGAATGGGCTCAAACGAGATTGCCGTTGTTCCCGATTTTCATAAGCGAATTTTGTTTAGCGATGAAGAGCACTTTCTGGTTGAATGGCTACGTCAACAAACAAAACTGCCGCATTTGGAGTGAAGCTAATCCACAAGTATGTCGAAACACCGTTACATCCAGAAAAACTGACTGTTTGATGCGCTTTATGGGCTGGTGGAATCCTTCTTCAAAAACGATGAAGGCCACAACGTTACAGTCAATGGTGATCGGTATAGAGCCATGATTACTAACTTTTTCATTCCTGAATTGAACCATCATGATGTCCAGGAGCTGTGGTTCCAACAAGACGGCGCAACATGTCACACAGCTCGTGCCACAATCGATTTATTGAAAGACACGTTTGGTGACCGCCAATTTCACGTTTTGGACCTGTGGATTGGCCTCCAAGATCTTGTGATTTAACACCTCTAGACTATTTTCTGTGGGGCTATGTAAAGTCATTGGTCTATGCGGATAAGCCACAAACGCTTGACCATTTGGAAGACAACATTCGCCGTGTTATTGCCGATATACGGCCACAAATGTTGGAAAAAGTCATCGAAAATTGGACCTCCAGATTGGACTACATCCGAGCCAGCCGTGGCAGTGCTATGCCAGAAATCATATTTAAAATGTAATGCCACAAGATTATCTTTCGAATAAAAAAAATTCATGTCAATCGAATAATACATCGTTGTTTTATTGCAATTTAAAGTTTTATACCTCTAAAAAAACCACCCTTTATAAATAGTAAAATCTATTTTATTTGTGACCGCAGTAGCCTAGTGATCGAGGTAACGGATTCGCGGCCGGTGTTCGAGCCTAGTACCGCTTAAGACCCGCCGTGCAGAGAAAGTCGATGCACGTTAAATATGTCGAGGCTCAAATGTCCTACCTTTGGTGTGGTGTGAAAGTTAGGAGATGGGGTGCTAGCTCATGTGTCGTACTTGTCACTTGAACATGGTCCAAAATTTCGAGGTCCGTCTCCCAAAGCCCTCTTGTGGCTTAATAGTGTGGGAAGTTAATAATCCCTTACTCATCTATTTTATTTTATTTTAAAGTTTATTAAAAATAAAAAGGCATACAAGAAGGGAAAAGACTGCCACACATAAAGGTAATCGAACGCCGAATTTTGATTTATAATCACATGCTTTTAAATAAATTTATCAAATATTAACATGTTTAGCAACATTTTTTTTTTATTATTGCGTTCAGTTGATGTTTAAAGTATCGCTTGGCGTACTTTTATTTACGTAGCAAATATATATTATGCTTAATAAAGTAAGGGAGCAAGAGAGAAACACACAATTCAATTTTTTAATTATTATCTAAGGGGGGATATAACACCTACTAAATTAGTAATTTGATCCAGCTGGATTGCTTACTGTTTGTTTATAAAGCGTTTGAGAAAGGAAAATAGAACTCATAACAAGAGTAAAATTGGCTATTCGATCAAGCTGACTCGAAATAAGAAAAGATTCAAAGTTAAAAGAAATGGGAAGAATCAACGTCTGAGCTCTGTAAAAGTTTCTATAAAATTCTCAATCAATAGTTTTCCTCTTTTTAATTTCCCCTGAAACAACTACACAAGTAAGATCAGCTAGTTTAAAAAGCTATTCTGCGAGAAGTACATTTGTTTGAGTCCAAGAAATAGAAAATTCAGATTTAGATTCCCAAAGCCAATGGATAAAGCAGCAAATATTTTATCAGAATCCTGTTGTTTGCACACGAGAGCCCCACTTTTGATTCTAATATGTATGCAAAAGAATGGAGGGGGAAAAATAACGAAGTTTAATCATAGCACTTATTTGGAATAGTGTATCTCGGTAGCAAAATAAATAAAGAATGTTTTAAAAGATGCTGTGAAAATGATATTTTTTTTTAAAGTAAGAGAATGAAATATATATATATATGGGAGTCCGAATAAAATCTTCGAATAAAAATCAGACTCTTCAGAAGGCGGGATTTTAGATTGGCGAGGTGGTTGTCTAGGGGTAAGTATTTAAGGATGAGTGATGAATTAATTGAATCAAAGTCATTTAAACGCAGATACTTCATTTAAGTAAAAAAGAATTTATTTAAAGTTAAAGGGAAATATTTACAGAGAAAGACATGCAGGAATTAGGTTAATCGAAAGTTGAGTTATACCTTTAGAAGACGGGGAAATTAATTACCTTTCTCAAGCTTGGACGCTAGGACTGGTATCGCGCAGGGCGCGAAATGCGCTAAAGACGGGACGTGTTGAATCAGCCTCGTTAGTAGGCCTCTGCAGAAAAATTATTCGAGCCGGAGCTACGAAAGCTCACTAGACGGCGCTGCTTCGGAATGCAGTAATAAACGAAATTGACACTAATGGTCCTCTGAAAAGGATATGACTCAACCTTTCACAAAATGTTTCAAATGGAAAATCCTACAAAATCACCCTCTCCAGACAGAGCTGGTCTCTCAGCTCTTACAAAATGTAGAGAGCTAAAGTACTTTAAATATAAACTATTTTTAGTTACAACTATAAATTTGATGATTATTGGAATGTAGATGCAGTAAAGACAGATAATACGGTTCTTAAAAATAATAAAATAAAATATTACAGATGAAAAGATGTATACCTAATATTCACGATCCCGGACCTAAAATAAAGCATATAAAAACAAAATATTCTATGTTGTGATGTACAATTAACTAAGCCACGAGAAAAAAATCAATTATAAGCATAAAAATGTTTCATCAAATCAGCTGAGGTGGTGGTTGAGTTCGGTCCTTCGTGCTGACCAACCTTTTCCACTTCATACCTATCCTTAGGATTCACTTTCGTTACTGTAAGGGCCTAAGAACTTTGATCTTAGTTTCAGTCAAGCTCTAAATTGGGTTCTTTGGATGGCTACTAAATCACCTTCTTTGTATAATGAAGTTTTATTTCTTCTTTTGTTATACGTCTTTTTATTTTCAGACTGTAGGGTTTCGATGTTCTTTTTTGCATCGTTTCTTAAAAATTCGCGTTGTTCTAGCAATTCTTTCGCCATTTCTTCTAACAGTAAGTCTTTGATTAGGATGTCTTCCTTGTTACGCATTTTGGTTCCCACTAATAGTTCGAATGGTGTCCATTTTGTACTGCGACATATAGTGCTATTTAGTATTCTCTGTAATCTGTCGACGTATTTCTACCATTTCGTTGAGTCGTCTAATGATAGCTTGGTGAGAACTGGAATTAAAGTTCGATGAATTCGTTCAACTTGTCCGTTTCCTCGAGGAAAACCTGTTGCTATTTGTAGATGTTGAATGTTCTCTTCATCACAGTAGTCGTTGAATAATTTTGAAGTGAACGCTGAACCTCTTTCAGAGACAATTCTGATGGGATTATCAAAGGTTTTCTGCTGTTTTAGTTTTTCGAGGGCACTTTCAACAGACACAGTTATGACGGAATATAGCCAAGTAAATTTGGTAAATGCGTCTACTACGGTGAAAATGTGTTGATAACTTTTGTTTGTGGAGGGTAAAGGACCAATGAATTCAACGTGGTACGTACTTAGAGGAATGCTTTCCTTAGAAATAGGATTCAAAAACCCTTCCTTTTTGCCAGTTTTCTTATTAGCTAAGATACATGGAACGCAATTGACTATTACCTTTTTAACGACGTTGGTTAAATTTGGGATAAAAAATTCCTGTTTCACAATTTCTTCTGTTTTCCCTACTGAGAAATGACCATTTTCGTGAATCAATTTAATTAGTTCAGCTTGCATTGCTTTAGGGGTTACGATTAATTCTCGACCATTTAAGTATTTGTAGAGTATACCATTTCGCTCAAAAAATTCTCCTGATTCTTGCTTCTCTAGAAGTGATTTCAATGTTTGGATGTTGTCATCTTCCTCTTGTGCTTTTTTAAGCTTTAATGTCAATGTATCATTGCATACCATCATTACGGGATATCGGCTAAGAGCATCAACATGCTTCATACGACTTCCAGCTCTGTGCTCTATTTCATAATCGAATTCTTCTAATTGAAGCGCCCATCTGGGTATGCGAGTAATTAGCTCCTTTTCTGCATAGTCTTCTGAAATGCTGAACAGTCAGTTACTATTTTAAAGTGTTGTCCTAAAAGATAAACACGAAACTTCTTTAATGCGTTGATAATTGCTAGTACCTCTAGTTCGCAGCTGTCATACTTTTCTTCTGCTGTATTTGTCTTCTTCGACATGTAGTAAACGGGATGTAACTTTCCATCTTCTGCTTCTTGTACCATTTGCCGTACCCTTGTTTACAGGCGTCTGTGTGCAGTTCTGTTTTTCTTCCATACTTGAAAAGATGCAAGATTGGGCCTTCGGACATGATTTTCTTCAATTTTTCAAATGCTTCTTTTTGTTGAGTCCCAAAAAAAAAAAAAACAAAGAGGTTTTCTTTTCTTGTTAAATCGCTAAGTGGTTTAGCTATCTTTGAATAATCTTTGATGTATTTGCGAAAATACCCAGTTAAGCCAAGAAAACTTTGTACTTGTTTTATTGTTGTTGGTTCTGGAAATTTTCGGACAGCTAGTGTCTTCGTGGGAGATGGTTTAATATTTCCGCTTTCTACAATGTGACCTATAAATTCAATTTTCTTTTTTTTAAGAATTGGCACTACTTGAACTTAATTTCTAATCGTATTTCTTTGCGACTTCGAAAATAATTTTGAGTTTTTCTAGACCTTCCTGTTCGTTTTTCGCTGTAATGACGAGATCATCTAAATAACTGATTTCAATTCCTTTCCGAGTAAGATCTCGAAATATACTTGATACGTAGCGTTGGAAAACTCCTGGACTTGTGCTTAGTCCAAAAGGAAATCAAATTGTCCGTCTGGGACGATAAAGGATGTATACTTTCTGCAGTCTTCGTCAACATCGACGTGAAAGAAACCATTGCGTAAATCTAATGTAGAATATACCTTTGCTTCTTGCAAAGTGTCTAAAACATCTTCGATGAGAGGTAACGGAAATTTATCTTTCACAAGCTTCTGATTCAATTTTCTGGTAGTCAATGCACATTCTCGAAGATCCATCTTTCTTTTTTACCATTACGATTGGACTTGCATATTCCGAAGAACTCGGACGTATAATGCCTTCGTTGAGCCATTCTTCTATCTGTTTGTTTACTTCTTGTCATTTTGTGAAAGCTAGTCAACGAGGGAGTTGACAGACTGGTTCTTCGTCTTTTAGAATAATTCTCATTGTGACGTCGGTAGATGCTGTTTTTTCTGGCTTGTAGTCTTGAATTTACTTTTCAACTTCCTTCTTGATTTGACGATTTTCAACATAACGTAGGTCTAATTCTCCTTGAAGATTTTCAGCAGATATTTGCATAAGTTGTGCATGATTCTCATATTTGTTGAATTTAACTCCTTCTTTAGTGAAACTTATCGATGCTTGTTCCAAAAGATCTGATCCAATAACTGCTTCGAATTTTAATTTATCAGCCGGTACAACATGCCAAGTTAACGAGTAATTTTCATCATCTATTTCGAACTCATGTTCAAAGGAACCGATAGTTGTCACTTGTGCTTCATCACATTTGCTTCACCAATACCTGTGAGAAGCATCTTGTTCTTCTATAATTTTGTTGGATCCATTATTCTTCTACTCGAGTTTTCTCGTAGCAAACTTACGGTACTACCACTGTCTATGAGCGCCGTGATTTTCACCTTTCCAAAAAATATCTCTCTAGTACGTAAACCTTCCTTAACGATGAGTGTGCAAGTTTCTTTTGGAGGTTCTTTGAATTTCTGCGATTTTGAATAGTTCGTCTGAGCATATGCTTGGAAGCATTGTGATTTGAGTGTTTCCCGTAATTTTTGTTGTAATACCCTTTCTGCGCACTACCTTGATATCTTTGAACAGATTCGTACTTGGTGACAGGGACTTCGTAATGTTTGTTGTAATTCGTTGACGCTGGAAACTTCTTATCTTTCCTGTTATACTCGAATTTTCCCTGTGCTTCATATCTGCGATTCTTTTCTGTGGATTTGAATTCTTGTTTTTTCACAAATGGACCACTCGATTTTTGTTTCAGAGTCCTTTTAAAGTCTTCGAATTCTTCTAGTTTTTCTGCTAATTGAACAGGGGAGTTCATATTTGCCCATTCATCAAGATAATATTCCTTAAATTCAAAAGGAGTTTTTCGTTTTAGTTGATCTGTTATGATTAGATCTGATAATTTGTCGAAAGTATCTACCTTCAATCCATCTATCCATCCATTGAAGTAAGTGTTTTATAATTCATGGTAAAAATCAATCCATATTCTTTCAGGTGCTTTTTTGGTGAGTGATAAATAGTTGTCGAAACTTTTCTGGAGTTAGTTTAAAGCGTTTCAGCAGTAAATCTTTAACGTGTTCATAAGAGTTGGCTTTATCGTCAGGCTCACTCGCTATGATGTGAGATACTTCCGTCGGTAATAAGCTTAACAAATGAGAAACCCAGTTTTCTTGATCAATATTCAATCTCTGCGCTTGACGTTCAAATAATTTTAGATAAAGAGTGATGTCTTCTTTCAAATCAAAACGATGTATAAACTTTGAAACTTCTTTGACGAAAAATTTAGTATCACTTTCTTTGGATGTATCAGAGCCTAACTTGGATTGTGTTTGGATTCTTAACTTTTCCGACTCAAATTCGTCTTTGCGTTTTTGCTGATCTAACCTCAATTGTTCGAAGCGTAATCTTTCTTCTCGTTCTTCAATGCGTGATTTTTCTCTTTGCTCTTCAATGAGTAATTTTTCGTCACGTTCTTCAATGCGTAATTTTTCTTTTTGCTCTTCTTGCTTCTTCTCCCTGGCTTTGCGATCTTCAACAATCGTTGAATACATGTTTTTGGTCAGTTATTCGTCATAATTTTCACTACCAATAATTAGACCTTGAGTGTGGCGATGGTCATAGATTTATCGAATTCTAAATTTAATTCTGTGGCTAAGACAAATAAATCTTCGCGTCGACCTTTGCCAAGATACGCCATTTTAAAATTTAAATTTAATTTTAGATAGTAACCAAAGGAATAAACAAAATTGTCACGCGTTCAAACAAAAAAAATGATGTTGCTATTGGCAATTCTCATTTGCATTTACAAAAATTCTCAATTTAAAATGATATTGCATCAAAATACACTAAATATACATTGAAATATTCAAATTCTATTCATTTAGAAATATTTTAAACCAGTAACGTGTAAAGACAACAGTGCGAGCTAAAATACGTAATGCTTAATTTGAAATAGTCAAATTATTAATTTCAACTAAAAACAAAACTTTTTTTTAAACCATTTGATATATCAGTTACCTCATTTCGTTAAAATAAATGCAAAAAGAATTTGAAAGAAAAAATAAATTAATATAAATCTTGTTTAGAAACTGTGATTAAATTTATTGTGATATGAAAAAGAATTTAATCATTTAAAGTTCTTTGCTGAAAAAAGCAAACAATTAGAAGTTAGTCACTTTAAGAAAAATCTCATATATATTTTTTATTACACCAATAAAAATAAAATCTTTTTAGGATCTCATCAGCGAATTCTAAGGATAAACACGTGTTTCAATAGAAAGCATAATAATTCTGTCAAAAATGAACTCAAAATACTTATATATTGAATGATAAAATACACCATTAAAAATAAGATCATGTATAATCCTTACTCAATTCTAACAAACATAGCATATTCTTTCAAAATATATTTCTGGAATACTCGTAAAAATAATTAATTGCCAAACAGATGCAAGAGAAATGTTACACTATTTGAGTCATCGAAATTACGATTGCATCGAAACTGCAAAATGTTTAGGAATGGAAAACATTAAACTCTTAGTTCAAGGTCGATGACGTAACCACCAAAGGAAATGAAAGCTTTTCGTACACACATAAATGCAATTGAATTCGTTATTAAATTAAATACAAATATAAAACTTGAATATTACGTACGACTTCCTTAATATTTTAAAAATATACTTGTAGAAAATTTTAATTGATACGATTTCTATACACAAATAGAAAAATAGTATTTCAGAAAAACACACATGATATTTAAAAATATAAATTACTTCATGAAACCGACTACAACAATTTTTTTTTATAAATGACGGTGTGGCTCACGTATTCTTTTAGATTTTTCTTTTTGAAGAACAACAAAACACAGTACCCGATACAGTTGACGACGTGTGATTAATTACTTGAAATCAAACTTCAAAGGCTCCTGGATGTGTTCACTGGACTTGAAATGGAGTTGTATACTGTAGAAATAACGTGTTTTCGGCGAGCGAAGTTGTAGCTCTTGAGTCGTGACTGCGGGAGTCGTTTTATTCACCTAAATGTTAGTATGTGATGGGAGGCCAGACCTCAAAATTTCAAAGTCAGTTTTTTTGGAATTCGTTTCAATTTCCCCTCACTGGACGGTGGAATTCCTTCGACAAGGGAGTGCCAAAACGTTCCCGCGCCTGGGGGTCACTGACCCATAAATTGCGGGTGCGTCATCAGATTTCCCGCGCTTCCGAAAGTGCAATGAACCTCGTGCGGTAACTCTGCGCTGGTTCTGGACCAATCAGAGGCAATTAAGTGGACAAGGCAAATAGTCCGCTCTAGGATTTTGGTGTGAAAAGGACGTCAAATAAAACGGGACGCACCCCGATTTGGAGACAGAGGAGAGCTCAAAGAGCTATCTTCCCTTAGACCTTGAGAAATCTATACAATAAGTTGCTTCTCTACACTGCCGTTCTACGTCCAATTTTGACTTATGGATCACCTGTGTGGGGCTATGCCGCAATTCAATATTAAAATACTCAAGTTGCTCCAGAACTCATTAATAAGAAATATAGTTAAAGCTAATAGATATGCCAGAAATAGTAAAATTTACGAAGATATTAAAATAAGTCCTTTCAAAGCCTACATTCAAAAATTGGCAATCTCCTTTTTTAATAGTTTTACATAATTCCAATAATGCAAATGTTAAAATGCTTTAATTACATCCCAATGCCAGATCTTAAAAGACCTAGGAGAATACTCCTAGATTCGTATAATCCCCTAACAATTAATTTAGTCACTCACCGGGTTGAAATATTTGTAAATTTTCTCTTTATTTTATTTTCCAAATTTTTTATTTATTTTAATTTCTTTTAACTTCTTAACTTTTTAACTTAATTGCAATCCCCACACAGGGCAGATTTCTAGACCTCCCCTTGATTTGTACCAACGTGTCAGTGCAACCAATAGAGAGCCTATTTTCACAGTGCCACCGACCAATCACAACAGTGCCATTCAGACCATTCAGGACTTTACCGCCGAAACCGTATGCAAGAAAATCATGCCACGTTCGAACATTCAGGACACTCACTCCTGGCAGGCCCACCCACATAAGGCCACATACACCATCTAGATATGGGATGGAGGAACGCTTCGCGTTCCGTTTCCCAGTGACGCCCAGCATCATTCATTTGGAGACAGAGAGACACAGACTGAGCAGATCCCAGACCTTGAGAATCGAATCCTCCGCGGGACTCCAGGCATCAACCATGTCCATCCTCCTGACACACTTCATCTCTCTCAAGCTAAGTTAAATTTTAATCTTGTTGTGAAGTAAATTTATAGTTACTTAAATATGTTATTCAATAAAATTGTTACCACTATACGATCGGACTGTTAATTTAGTGTAATGTTTATTTGTCAATAGAACTTAACTAATTTTAACTTAAGTCATGATGCGATGTTAAATTAAGAAACTGGGTTTTTAAGAAATTAGAATTTTTGGTTAAAGTCTTAGAAATTAAATAAGCTATCGTTAGCCTCGCATCATATGTTATGAGAGGCAATCCGCGCATTTTCAATTCAGTCCTTTTGTAATTTAGGCGTGCAGCCAAAAATGGTTTTTTTCTTTTCAAAGAAGGTTAGGAGTTCATCAATGTTTTAAAAAACTAACAATTTTCCAAGGGATGAATTTAAATGAAAATGGATTGAATTTATAAGACATTGTTAAAATGTACAGAATGGATCACAATTTTTCAATTAAAAATATTTTTCAGAAGGGAAAACTAAGCATAGATGAATAAAAAAGCCTTTTGAGTACTATGATAAATCAGAAGAAATCTTGCTAGTGATGGAGGGAACAACTTATCAACAGATTCGATGTTAAAACTTAAATAAGAACATTTTGTTGACAACTCATTACAGAAGACACATTTAAATATCATTCAAAACAAGTGTATTTACATAAAAATCTCATTCTTTTTTCCATGCACCACTGTATTACAGACAATTTCTCTTTTCGTTTCAAATCATTTAAAAAAAACCCGCACATCATATTTTTCAGACATATTTATCAAGATAAGGAATAAACGAAAATCAGGAAAATCGAATAGTGAAAAATTGCACAGAAAAATTTAAAAAGTCTTTCACGGACAAAATCTAAATAAAAAATAAACGATGTAATTGTTAAATTGAAAATTGTCTGCCTTTTTAAAAACATCCGCAATTTTTTTAAATAACCAATAGCACTGGCGCACACAAGAGGGGGTCCGGACCCCCCCCAAAGCCCTTGATTTTTTCCGATTGATTATAATTCTTAGTATATAGTACGTAAAACTTAATTAAGTATTTGTTATTAATGATTAATTTTATTAATTAATGCTAATTATTCATTCAATAATTAGTTTTTTACTGTGTTTTGTTCCCTAAAATCGACAAAATCAAAAGGATCATGATACAAGAATGGTGAACTTTCGACCCCCCCCTTGAAAAATTCCTGTGTGCGCTACTGACCTATAGCAATTAATTAAAAAGAACACGCGACCTTATCTGCTTAAGCCCTTATATCTAAAATAAAGGGTAACCAAATTATACGGTCTTCCAGAATGAATTTGTTATATCTCCATACCTAGATAAAAATAGCCAAAACCAAAGGGTACTGTTATACACTTTAGATTATTAAGTGCACTTAAGCCAAATATGACCCTTACACCAACAAACCCGATTCATGTATCTCAGATATTTTGAAGCATAGATATTTAAAGGTAAGAAATATTTGGTACTTACGTATTATACTGTCGACCGATTCGTCAAATGAATAGACGTCGCTAAATGCAGCCAATAGTAGAAAACTGTCCTCAAGCATGTACAAACAATCTTGTTCGCACTTATGATAATAACATTTAGCGATGTCTTTTGATTTGGCGAAATTAGTCAGTACTTACGTATTAATGTCACCGCAGCCAAATCTGAGTCATTTTTCACCAAAATCTGACCAATCGTTCTTGTTTTTTCAAATAAGTCTTTTTGTTGTTTTGACATCATGGCCCGATCCAATGGCTTAGCGTGGGCTTTCGCCGCCCCTCTATTTTAATTATTCAAGAAAATTAGTAAAAGTTAAAGAAAGCAGCTTTAAATTATTTATTGATTAAAAATGTACTTTTCCTCTTTTTTTCATAGCAAAATCTCTTATACAATTGTCAATATTAATATGTGTAATTTTCAATTGCCAGAATAGCTAAATTTGTTAGCCTTAATGTGGACATAGTCGTTCTGAGATAATGTTTGATTAATTTAAATTCTCATATTTTTATTTAACTCTAATTATTTTATCCCAATAGTTATAAAATTTTTCGCTGAACAGGGCAGCTCATTTACAATAGCGAACCAGAACTGAAGCAGTAGTGCAAGCTACCCCATTGATCCCTTACTCCTGAAGCCACACTTCCTCTTCACCAACCAAGATGTTAATACCAGCCATCCGACATAGAACGGAGGGCTGCTGTTTGCAGTCCAGTCTCTTGTGAAGTAACAGTAAATTACTACAGTCATTTGAATTGTCATCTTCCGTAGTGGAGTAAGGAATGTTTTACGAACACCAAACTGGCAGATATGCACCTAATTTATGGATTGGTAGAAGGAAATGCACAAGCAACAGAAAGATTATATATGCGAAAAATACCCAGAGAAAGATGCACCTGACTGCCAGATGTTTGCTAATTTGCAACACAGTTTGTGTAAATATGGATCATTACAAGGTAATTGGCATAGTAAAGATGGGCCACAAGTAACTCAAACTCCCAGCATGGTACTCAGATTCCTTCAAATGGTATCCAACACATTTTGTTCTATGCATGGAACAAAATGTGTTGGATTGCATAGCCCACCCTCACTGTGCCTACTACCTCGTGAACTTTGTAACCTGCATTTTTGGACAGACAGGAGGGGAAAATTGTATCAGTTTAAATTTAGATCTCGTTATTTAAGATCCAAATTATACATCATGGAATGCTTTCTTCATGAAATATTCAGTCTTTAACTTAATACCTAACATATATATATAAGTGCTTATCATTTTTTCTCGATTAAATTAATCTAAAAAATATTTTTTTCAACCTAGACAGCAGAATAACAGCACATGGATACAGATCTTCTAAACAGATATTACATTAACAATAATGACTTCTAATAAATTTCTAAAGGCTGAGGAATAACCAAGAGATGATTGTGATGCCTTAATAAAATCTTAGGATTAAAAACTTTCTTGTAAGACCTACTTGAGGAAAAATATACATTACTGTACATCAAATCAAAATGTGTTTGGTATTTCTTATATAGTGTGGAAATTGAAAGATAATGCTAGCAATTAAGACACCTTTATCATCTTAAAGTTCTTAATTACAAGATCTAATCAAACTACAAGCAATTGTTTGAGCTTAGTGTTACAAGCATTTTTCAAGGAAAACTGGGGAATCTCAACATCTAATGAAAATATTGATGGAAGACAGAACCAAAGCCCTTCATCTTAAATGAAAACAAGATTTTATACAATGGCATATTTCCAATCAGATGAATTCATTTTACTCCATAGATTTGATGATCTAATAACTTAACTCAGTCACGCAACAGTCCATGAGGGCCAAGGGCTACTGTGCCCAAGTCAGTATACATGACCTTGGGCCCTGAGCAGATGTTCCGGTCAGATAGTCAATCAGACGTGAAACCCCCAGTGTTAAGTTCCCAAGCAAGCTAGGTACTCATTTATCGACCAACTGAAGGGACGAAAGGCTGAGTCAACTTTGCACAGCCCAGGGTTTGAACCTGTGGTATGGAAGCGCCATGCACTAACCACTCAGCCACTGGGTTCTGATGATCTAATAGAGAGTCAATATACTTTCTTCCTTTATATTCTAATGATACAAGAATGTTTTAAATGACTTGATTTTTGCTATTTTTCATTACTTATGCAAATAATTATAGCGATTAAGTTAACAAATTAGATTCATGTACATTTATACGATCAGGTGATCAGTCTGATGGCAAAAATTTTCAACCAATCTTCGATATTTAATTTAAAGAAAGCTACAATTTCTTACCCACTCTTTCATTGCATGAAATTATAAGTTTCACCTCTAATTAAGTCATTACAAAATAATTTTTAAAAACCTTTTTAAATAAAATTACACATATTGTAACATTTGAAAGAATAATGGTAGCGTATTCTTGGTTAATTTAAATATTGAATTTATTTATGTCACACAACTATTGAATATTATTTACTGAATTATACATTAAAGTTATTAAACTTAATTAAAAATTGTTAGAGTCCAATATTTTGTGAGAGGATTCGTTGGCCACCGGTCCTGTGTAAGTTCAAAGCATCTCTCCCTCTCATCTTCCGGTCGATGGGGTTCGATTCCTCGGGGTCAAAAAGGGGTTGCGCTGCAGCTGCAAGATGCATGTGTGGGTGTCGGGTCCATCAAAGACGCCGTTACAATATGTATACAAAATATACTAATTTCCAAAATTATTCAGTAAAAAAATAAAAATATAACTACACTTTTGAAAAGGATTTTATTACAAACTGTATTTTATCAAAACACATATGTACAGTTCTTTTCAAACATCACAATTATGACAATAAATATGAAAATTTTGCTTATGAAACTGGATAAAAGGCAAGAATCAGTAAATTATAAACTGAACATTCTATTTTGAAATCAAATAATTATATAAAACAAAATGAGAAAAAAAGCAGTGCAATTAATGATAAAGTACACTCTCAATAAATAAATGCTTTTATTTATAAAAAAAATGCAAGAAAGTAGTTTTAAATATTTTTTAAAGAAAGGAAGTTTATATATAAATAATAGAGCTTAAATTACTAAGTTACAATTCTTGTAAAGAAAAAGAAAACTTTCAAGAATATACTGAGCAAATGTTAACAAATCTTCTACATTTTTTTTATTATAAAATATGAAGTATAACATACGAAATGAATTTTCTTTACCTTCTAAAAAGTAATAGTCAACATATAATTTATTGAAGATTGAAAACTCAATTTTATACCAAACAAATTATATTAATTACAATCGCTCACATTTTATGAATATAGTTTTTCATAAAATAGGTAAAAATGATCAAAGATCTTTAACAAAAAATTCGAATGTTACATTTAATTTTCGTAATCCTCATGACTCAAAATTGAATTTAAGTAAAAGATCAATGCAATTTATTCCAAATATAAATGATACAAATCATATTATAAATGCCTTGATTGGGAATAAAATATAATTCAAGAAATCAAGCTTCTATCTATATTTAAACAGTATAAGAGAATTACTACCAGGTACTTATTTACATATTGGTACTTACAAATGAATGAGACAAATAAAACATTTTAAAAGATATAGAAAAAACATCATCAAAATAAAAGAAAAAATGGGACAAATAAAAACTTACTTATGTTATACAAAATTTATCATCAACATACTCAAACATTTACACGCAACAAGAGCTACCGACGAGAATTTTAGAAAAAAAAAATGATAAAACCATGGCTACAAATATATTTACAATACACTATCTAATTACTGCAAATGCAATGGTGACTCATGCATAAATGTATAATATTAAATTAACTTCAGATTGTGATCTTTAAAAGGACATGATTATTTTTAATTAAATATTTTTCTTCACAATCATATGACACATTTATTTATCACAGAAAGAGCACTAACTCCATTTGCATAAAGTATGTATATTGTTTCTTGATGGATATGCACAATGACAAATAGAAATTCACACATTCACAACAGATTTTGTTTGTGTCGAATTAAACAGTATATACAAATCTTAATAAATTGAATGAATGGATTTTTAAAAAAAGCAATATGTATGAAAGTAAATTTTTTTAAAGTCCCTTAAATTAATTAAAGAATTATTTTCACCTAAATACATTATCAACTCGCCTGCGTTGCAGGGATTTTGGAGATGTTTCCAAATGACAAAGCCTCATAGGTTGAGAGAGGTTTTCAAGTTCTGAAGGTGGTGAATAACGTTGCCTGAATGGACTAGGTGTAAATGATCTGTGAGCTGAAAAATGTATAAATTAAATTGAATCAGTATAAATAACATAAGAATTATATAAAAAGTCATTTATGCATTTTTATCTAGTAGGGCAAAAGGAAAAAACATAATTTCGAGAATAATGAAGAACAACTACTTTTTATATGTCTACTTATTCCAGAAATAAGTGATTGGGAATCCAGCACCTGTATTATACTTGGAAGATTCTGAACTCAATAATAAACATTCTACAAATTTATTTACTTATGTAATACACACTTCCATTTTCTACATTATTTATGGAAACTTAAGGGAATAATATATTTATAGCAATTAATGTCACCAAAAGCAGTAGTCAAAACTTTTTCGACTCATTGAACCCTTAGAACTATGATGTGTTTTGGGGGAACCCCACTCCAACTTTTGAAAAACATATATCAACAGAATACTTATGTAGATCAACCTTTTATAGTTATGTTATGTATTAGGTGTACAACTTTGCTTCCGCCGTTTTGCAATAGATGGCTGTAGCGATAAGTGGTAGTCGAAATAAATAGATTGTAGATGTCATACAATAAGCTTAGGTATTTGTAAACATAACGCCATCAAAATATTAGTCGATTTGTGTTTGCATCATAAAGTTATTCTCGATTAAACATGTCAGCTTACGAGCCAAATTCTCGTCATTTGCAGGAGGTTTTAATTTTCTGCTTTAATATGAAGAAATCTGCAGCCGAGGCTCATCGAATGCTCTCAAATACCTATGGTGTGGTTGCTATAGTGAAAGAACGTGCAGAGAGTGGTTTCAACGCTTCAAGAACGGTGATTTTGACGTCGAAGACCAGCATGGCATTTGGTGGGACCAGCTTGGCATAGTGTATTATGAGTTGTTAAAACCGACTGAAACAATCACAGGCGATCATTATCAAACGCAATTATTGAATCATAAATGTATAATCAGTTTTTTGCAGTAAAGCCTCGAATTTCGGAAAAAAACGGCGGAAGAAAAGTTGAACACCTAATAAATACAACACTAAAGCATTGTGTATTTGTTATTAAAATTTTTATTTTTATCTAATTTATTCATTAATTACAATAATTTGTGTTCCAGTGTCCTAACACCATAGAGAATGTGAATCTATTTTGCATATATATTTATAATTTACTTTTCGAATTTCTGTTTTTACTAATGGAAGCTCTGGGTATGCTTAGTGGAACCTCAGTTTTCTATGAAACACAGTTTGAAGACCACTGATCTACTAGCTACGATAGATACAAGGGCCATTAGCAACATATCTTCAACTATAGTCAAGAGATAAAAAAATCTGAGTTGATGGTACATCACATTATACAACTTGAAAGTTTTGAAGCTTAGTTCCATTTAATGCGCATTAAACCTTTTTTTATCCTACTTAACAAAAAAATATTTGGAGGAATCATCCTGTGAATCAGCAGCAGTTCAAAATTTGAACATTACCAACTACAAAATTCAGGACTTTAATCTTTATGCCAGGAAGAGAATTGTTTTAAAAAGGGATCCATTTTAAATTAAGTTTACATCAGTTTTTATTTAAGACACATATATAAAATCATAAAAAAAAAGAGAAATAACTTTGAACTAAATCGCAATGTAAAAGACAATTTTTTTTTAAACTTATCAGCATGACAAATATACAGTGGCGGACACAAGGGGGTCCGGACCCCCAAGCCCTTGATTTTTTTCCGATTGATTATAATTCTAAGTATATAGTAAGTAAAATTTAATTAAGAACGTGTTATTAACGATTAATTTTATTAATTAATGCTAATTATTTATTCAATAATTATTTTTTTACTGTGTTTTGTTCCCGAAAATCGACAAAATCAAAAGGAGCATGATACAAGAATGAACTTTCACCCCCCGAAAATTTTTTGTGTGTGCTACTGCAAATATATAACATACTCTTTTTATCAACAACAGGAAAATATATCTCAAAATTTAAAAACCAGCTGAAGATTTTTTTTTTTTGCTTGCAAAATTGTACATGCATACAAATTAAACTAAAAAATAAAACCTATCTAAATACGTTATTATTTGCTTATAAAATCTGTTACAAACTGAAAGTGCTACAACTCCAGAACATAAAAATTCTACCTAGTAATATTTATCAATTATTTAAACTGTAAAATTATATTTTAATCTGTGACTATTTATAAATAGCTAAAAGTATTTTCAAGTATTCCATAGGTGAAAATTTGGTACAAATATATATTTAACATTTTTAGATTGTGATAAATATAGTTGTGAATTTAGATATAATGCACAAAGTAACCTTTACAATAACTTTTAAAAAATATCAAATTAACAATTTAATTATTACTTAAACTATAAAAGCTGAATCAAATACTATTAAATTTTCATATAAAGAGAGAGATAACTCCCCCACCCTTTCTTTATTACTGACAAGTTCAGGGCTATCAACAATGGAAAATGTTATAGGAATATTTGAAACAGTAACATTTTAAAAGCTGTAAAATGATTGAAGAAACTTTCAGCTTATTTTTGTCCAACATTTTAAGAACTGACACAGTAAAACATGAAATACTATTATTTTGCAACTCACAACAATGCTACATGCCATCTATTTCAAAATATAGAGAATATTATTAAATTTTTAATAAATACAACATCTTGCATCACAATGAAGAATTAAAAAACAAACAAATCTACAGCATAATCAAAACTACGATTTAAAAAAATTATAGAGTTAATCACAAGAAGCAATATTTTTCAAAGATGCGCTAAAATAAAACAATTTCATTTCTAAAAAAATATTACTTGGAGAAAAACTCTGAGAGCCATTACTGCTGGTGCTATGCAGAAAGACTGGCTGAGAAGTCACGATTCCTCTTCGTGCAGATGTTAACCAACGAATAACTACAATATTTACAAAGAAATTTGTTACAAACTTATTTGTTAGTGTACATACAGGTGTATATAAAAAGGCAAAAGTAAATAAATAATAATTCCTTACAATAAAAGACTATGATGATACACAATGAAGCTGAAGCTATTTTCATTATTAAGTACCAATCATAATAGAGTTCCGTTGCAGGTGGCAAAGGTAGAGGCTGGCAGTATGAATCTTAAAAATTAAAATATATATAATTTAAGTATCCTTCACATTTTATTTTAAAAAAAAGTATAATACTTCTTAAAATATTGAAGTAACATAACTGTTTCGGAGTAATTTTACTTTAAGTTCACTAATACACAATTTTAAATTTTTTTTAATACAATACAACATGCATGCATAATGTAACTAGGCATCCCAAACTGTGAACTTACTTCCGTCTAAAGGTACTTCTAATCTTTTAATTCTCACAGGTATCTTTACTTGCTGTTTTGTAATAGGACAGCTGATTTCAACATAAAGAGGCGATAGGTCACCTTTTAATAAAAAGTTCACATCGTGCAATTCAACTTGAAAAGTGACAGATGCAGGAAATATAGGATGTAGAACAGGAGGTTTTACTCTCAAAACAGTAGGATCACTGGGCACAATCTAGAAAAAAAAAAAAAAATTCAAACAATAGAATAAAAGTAATGCATTAGAATGTGATGAATGTTTACTTGAATTAATAAAAAAACACAGCTTTAAATTAAAAAATATGAAAATACGTTAATAGCATTTCAAATAAATCAAAAGTATACAATTAATATGTTTTAGTTATTCATGCACAGTTTTGTCCATTTCAGATTCCCTCAAAAGACTGTCTCTACAAAGCAATACAACTAGTTGGTAAAACCCTAGGAGAGCCCACACCTTTGGCGGCAAGGGAATATAGCGGGATAAGGTGGGTGCGTAATGAAAATATATGTAAACAATACAGAAATTAAACATTTAAGGTAAAAAATATAAAAACAACACTTACTTTCTTACTAATGATCTTTTCCGAGTGGAGGGTACAGCGTAACAACAGATTTTAAAAAAGCCTTAAAGGTCTCATCGCTAAGCGAATGATAGTATGAGTGCCGCCATATTTATTCTGCGAGGTAATGGTCGAACATACATTCGGCGTGGCTCGTATGATTTCGAAGAAAGCGTTTATTACCGACCATGTTACATCATGCCGATCATTATACTTAGGACATTCATAACTCGACTCAATCCTTCCTTCATACACTAATCAATCAATTTTTTTACCTTTCGCATTCAACAAAGTAAAAAATTCTAAA
The DNA here is from genome assembly GCA_019973935.1 of Trichonephila clavipes. Classification (NCBI taxonomy): domain Eukaryota; kingdom Metazoa; phylum Arthropoda; class Arachnida; order Araneae; family Nephilidae; genus Trichonephila; species Trichonephila clavipes. Next base: position 1,166,294 of record BMAU01018153.1, on the reverse strand, counting down.
GTATATTCCCTCACACACGCAGCCAGCCTGGATTGATTGATTGAATATTAATGTTGCACTGTTCAGCTACACGAGGGCTTTTGGCGACGGATCACGTAATTTTGAACCATGGTCAAGTGACGTGGACGACACCTGAGCTGTCACCCTCTTCTCCTAACTACCACACCATACCAACGGGATGACGTTTCAGCTCTCGACAGATTTAACGTGCATTGCTGCCCTACAGGGCGGGTCTATAGTGGTACTGGGCTCGAACTCGTGACATGGTAAGCCACGATCTGATACCTATACCACTCGGCTACCACGGCCACCAGCCAGCCCAGAGCCCAACAACAAAATGAAATTTGAAATGCGCGCCTACAAAATACAAAAATGCTAGAAATAGTTAGGGTTGCCATATGGAGTGTTTAAAAGTAGGGTTACCAAGATGGCGCAATTATCGCCAACCAAAGTAATTCGCGCCAAGGGTGTGGGCTCTCCTAGCAGTGAACCCAACTAGTTTTTAATTAAAGCATAATAATCTTTTAACTGAACCCTTTGATTTCAATGTATTAACGTAGAAGTTATAAGGTCACAATAGCCACTACAAAATAATACTGCAATCTTTAGACTTTTAATTTGAAGTATCATTGCCCTTTACAAGATTTTTCTTGGGAAGGATGGTATATAAAAATTTTATTAATTGAACCTACATTCACAAAAAGACCATACTATTTCATTACTAAGGAGGATTGAGATCCCATAAACCATTTTGCTTCAAATTCTCATATTGAGATTTATAACATCTTACTCATTACTGACCATCTATGAGTTATTATATTACTGAAGTTGATATAATGGTTTATACATATATTTATGTATGTGTGTATTTGAGAAATGAATACTTACAATAAAGAATTTTTTAAATTTTGATTCATTATTTGAACATATCTAGAAAATTTAAATAATACTGAAGCAAAATAGTTTCGGTTTTTGAGAAGATACTGTATTTAGTATTTATTTGAATCTAAGCCACACACCAAATTCTCAATATGTTTTTGTAAAAAAAAAAAAATAGTATAAATATCAATAGCTGATAATTATGAAATAAAAAAAATTAAAATGAGAACTAGTAAGAAGTGAATAATTAACTTATTTTACCAGCATTAAAAACTATCAAATGCATACATGAACTTGCTCTAACCGTCAGTATTTTGTTCAATTCCTCCCTCCAACACATCTTTCTTGCCTTCTATTCCAAGTAACACCCGATTTTCAAAAGCATTAACATTGGAGGGAGGGTATTCAAACTTAGATAGAAATAAATACAGTAGATCTTTCTCCTTACAAAAAAGTTACTTAAAAAGTATCAAAATATTAAATGCAATAAGAAATTTAACTTTAGCAAGTAAATACAAAAATGGACTATTACAAATATATTTACGATAGATGCATATTTTGATTATTCAACTTTTGCTCAGTTAAAAATATATCTTCTGGATGGCATTCAGCAAAAATCAAGTAAAAGAAAGACAACTTGATTTTAGCTAGTTGTAAGAGTACAGCTATTTTATAATCAACACAAATAAAAAGCATACCAAAAGGCATCTCTGAACTGCAGGTGTGGCAGACACAATCACATGATTGGTATTTTGTATATCTGACAGAACTAATTCATCTTGTTGCACATGGAATGCAGGCATAAAGGACAATAACTGCTGAGAAAGCAATCCTGTAGGCTCTGCAGATAACAAATGGACAGTCAGTGACAGCTGCCCTTCCAAAGTGCTGGCTTCATTCAAAGGAATTTTTCCAACAGGTTCTATGCTACAAAAGTACATTCCTAAAAAAAAAGTGTTGTTTACATAAAGACAAAAAGATAAAACAAATATTCAAGATTTAGAAAGAACTTAGATATAAGAATCTAACTGATTTCTACTTAAAGTGAAAATAACATCTTTATTATAATTATCAAAATTATATGAAACTTTTAAAAAAAGTTTCATATAATTTTGATAATTATAAAAATTTTGATAATTTAAAAAAAATCAATATCTTTTCATTAGAAATTTACATTTCCTAATAATCGAAAATTGAAAAACTAAGTTAAAACTAAAGATTCAAATTAAGATCCCTTACTCATTTGCCGAATTTATTACAGCATATTTTAAATAAATTTTATACATAATTTTTCTAATTCTCCATCATTAATAATACCAAAATGTGATATAAAGTACATGTATGCAAATGTAAATGGTTATTATAAGGAATTTTAATTTTTAAAACTTGCCTTTATAATGTTAAGAACACATACTAACAGGCAAATATTTTCTGTAAACGAACATTGAATTTCTATTTAAAATGCAAATATCATGTTGATACTAAGTTAGACTAAATTATTTAATCTAAAACAGAGTTGTGCTATCAATAAATGAAACATAACTTTTTTATAACCACTGAACAGTTTCTTTTAAAACCATTAAACCGTCTCTTTCTGCCCCGAAGTGCAAGAAAATAAACATGTTTTGTATTCAAATCAGTAGTCAAAAGTACTACAAAAGTATCAAATTTGATAATTTTTAACTATAGATTAAAAAAAAAAATATTTTCACTTAAAGTTTGCTTTCTTTTTAAAAAAGAAAAACCTATTACAAAAATAAATGTAAGAAAATAGTATAAATTCTTTTTAATAAAAATGCATACTTATTTTATTACAAAACTTAAGTTTTTGTATGATAATCTTAAAATATGGAGATAAGCAGAGTCATGCATCAATCAAGGCAAAAATATTGGTCTTCTTTTCTTAGCTGTTTACCCCACTACTGTTCCTTTTTGAACACATAATACATTGCCTCTCGAGTCTCCATTTATATTTGTCAAGAAAAATCCCTACTAAAAATGGTCTTTCTGCCAACTGTTAGACTTAAAAAAAACTGTGTTGTTTTTTATCATTTAGTGTTCTGCGCCTTTCAATACGGAAATGAACTAAGTCTAAATTCTAATGAGTTTATTTTTCTCCATGCTTCCAGTACATAAAAAGATTCCATAGTAATTTTTTTCTATATTACTTGCAAGCTTTTTCTTCTAAGTTTGAGTGCTCCATACATATTTGCTTGCTTACATCTCTTTCAAGTATGACAGTTTCTTGATAATGAATATTCAAATACTTGATCATAGGCTTCAGTTTTTATAATTTTGAACTTCCATGCCAACATTAAAAAAATTTTTTTTAAAAAAAGGGGGTAACTCATATTTATTTCAAAGAACTTTGAATCTGAGTAAGATCATCCAAACTTTTCATTTCTCTCCAGCAGAAAAGTCCAATTATGAACCTTTACAACTGTTAGAATCATGAATCATTTACAGAAATTTCTGATTCTCTCTCTGCTGATTTAATATCAGAATTATATTCGGTTATAAGCTACTCAATGTTACATATTCTCCTACTTTAGCACAAATTGAAAAAAAAACAATACTCACAATGTGTGAAGCACAAAGCAAATAAGATTAAGATAAGTAAGGGGGTGCCCTTACACTCATAAAAAAAAAAAGAGCAGATGATGAAAAAGGGCACACACTTGTTTTGCAATCCAAACTTTATTTGACCACTAAAGTAATCTATTAGAAACATTGAAAACTTTTTTAAAAAAAGTGAAAGCTAGGCATGCCATAGAAATATGCTTAATGATATCAAATGGTTAAATTTGTTCAAATGCTTCTTAATGTAAGTATTATTATTATTTGATTAATGGAAAGCCTATGTTATTATTACACATACTAGATAAGAAATACAAATAATATAGTTTATAAATATTCCCAGTTTAAAATGGGAATATTTACATAATCTTTTAACATATGGATTGTATTAATAAAAGCTTTGACAAGTTCACAGTTATTTATTTATTTCTCAATAGAAGAAAATGAAGATTAAAAAAATCAGTATTTACCTTTTTCAATATCAAAACCACTAGATGAATGGAAGAGATCATTAACACTTATATCTGCTGATGAGCTAAGGAAATTTAATTCACAAGAAAAAGGTGCTGGAACTAAAGGTAAAGGCATCGAGTTTTCTGTGGCAGATGTGCAATTTTTACCTGTAAAAAATGTTGGATTAGATTTAATTAAATTAATTTTCATTAAAAAGGATGGGTGTTGAACAAATGAAGATAAATATTTTACCAAGAGATAAAAAAAATAATAGAATAAAGTATAGTTTAAAAAAACTAAAAAACATGCTTTTATAGTGAATCGAACTAAAAAGTAAAAAAATTATTCTAAATTTAAGAATAAAATGATTAATGAGAAAATTTATGTTATAAGGATAAAAGCGTGGGGTGCTCTATATAAATTATTATGTTTTTACTAGTTCTATTCTGAAATGCTGAGTTAGTGTAAAAATGTAGAACAAAGCACCCCACGCTTTTACCACGACATTAATTTTCTCTTCTTATTCTAATATTAAGAATTATTTTTTTATTTTTTAGTTCAATTCACTATAAAAATATGTTTTTTAGTATTTTTAAAACTATAATTTATTTTTTTAGTTCGATCTACAGTAAAAGCTTGTTTTTTAGTTTTTAAAACTATCATTTATTCTTTGTTGAATTTATCTAACAAATAAAAGTGTGTAAGAAGAAATATTAAATGCCAATTGTATTATCATCTTTTAAACGTATTGCTATAATGTTCATTCGTATCATCACTTCTAAAAACATATTGCTTTATAAAAATAAAAAATATTTAGCAGTTAGAACATAAATTATTTTTATTCACATGCACAAGTCTTTTTTTTTTATTTCCATTTTCAGAAAAACTATGCACCAAACCACCCTACTTTTTTTCATATAAAGAACACTTTTTTAGTTTTTTATTAACTAGAAGCCTATTTTGCAGTTTTAGAGTTGCACTTTAATCTTATAGTTGCTAAATCTGGAATTAGTCACCAAATCTCGTAAATCCTTAATTATTAAAATCCTGATCAGGACAATGAAACAAAATTATGAAATTATTGTATTGTCATGTGTCCTTGGAAAGTGTGTGAAATTTCGAATTAATCTGATCTTTTAAAGTGGGTAAAAATCAAGTTCAAAGATTCCATTATATACAAGTGAAACTTATAAAAGCGTGTTAAAAATGGGAACAAATGATATATTTATGTATAGTATAATCATTCTGTACTAGAGACAGAAATCATTTAAATACCAAAGATAAATTCAGCTAAATAACAGGTAATAGAATTTTTAAAAAATAAGGATGCTGTAGTATTATAAACATCGCTGACTTAGAACAGCTTATATATATAAAAATAATTTATATAAAAACTGGGGGTTCAACAGTTTTGTGGCTAGCCAACCTTCTCCTTTTCTGTTTATAAGACTGAGCAAAATCCTATAGAAAATAATGGATAGAATTTCTATATCCATTAAAAGAAAAAGGTAACTTACCTAAAATTGCATTCAAAAATGCATAGCCCATGCTGAATCTGTGTACAATAAACAAGTTATTGCTATATTCTTGACCAAAATACAAATTCAAAACAAAGCATTATTGGCTGTATTTTAGCACATAGCAAAAAGTATTAAATTATTTGTACTAAAATAATTATAGAGAATGTATATTAAGTTAAATACTACAGTTACATGAGAAACACTAGAAATTTTTTTTGTATTTGTCTATAAAATATTACTATACATATATATTTGAAAACTTGGAACAGTATACAGTTACATTCATATTAGTATTTGTTGTTAATGGATTTTTTTTATTTAAATGAGAAAATAGATAAAAAGAAAAAAAACTTACCAACTAAATTATTGATTCTGTGAGTTTCATTACTTTGTATTACAATATATATTTTGTATGGCTTTGCTCTTGGAAGATTGCTAATTTGATTAACATTTCCAGGTTCTATTGAGATGTAAGCTGCATCTTTAACAGTCACCTGTTATTAAAATTATTTAAAACTTTATCACATTTCTAAATAAACATAATATATGAGGTACACATACATTAAAAAAAATCTAAAATTCATTTCTTAAACCAATACAAGGCCATATAATGTTTCAAATTTGAAATTTTATAAGAGGTAAATTTTTTAAAAAAATAAAATCCTTATAAAAAGGTAACAATATTTCAGAATTAATTTAATATTATTTCTCAAATAACTTCAAACCTAATATCAGAAATAAGCCAATTGCCATTTTTTTCAAAACTATTTGTTTCTCAATTTGATGTAAAATGTCATTTAAAACTTTGGAAAAAACTGTCACATATGAACTAGGCCATACTTATATGAATATTTTACTGTGACTAGTGCTAAAAGCAAAGTGAGGAAGTAAACTTTATTTTTTCAATCAAAAGAAATAACCTCATAATTAATTTAATATTTTTTAATTAAGAAAGTTACTAACAGTTGTTGATGTGCTAAATCCATTCAGAAGTGAATAAATAACTACTGCTTGTCCAGCATTCAAAGCTACTGCTCCACCAGAAATTGGATGTACTGCTAAAATAGCTTTAGAAGATGACCATACTCCACTGTGACCTATGTAAGCAAATTTCATTATGAGTTTTCAATTTAATTTTTTTAAAATTGGGATTGTTATAATTAGTTTTTGTATATACCTTCTTGAGTAACTAAAGGACTTCCAAAACAAATCACATCACCAACTGTAAGTTCAATATCTGCTGGATCAATAGCAGTTCCTGTAAGAATTTGGATATAATCTGGAGGTATAGAAGATTCAACATCCCAAACCTAAAAAACAGGAACCACAAATCGTATGTGAAGATATTAATAACAATTACTTATTTAAAATGTGATTAAAATTTGCAAACATTTCATCAAGTTAAAAATTTGTAAACATGCAATTACCTTGAGAACTGTGAAGCCAGGTTTTACAACTTGCACACTCAAAGTATTATTTAATGAACCAAAAGACACTCTAGCAGAATTGGGTCTAAACAATTAAAAAAAAGTTCTGTTACAATCATTATGACACATGAGTATAATAAGTTAATTAGCAAAAGTATAAATATTACAAGGCCCAATAGAAATGCCTAAATACTAAGCTGAATTTTATTTTATTTATTCAATTTTAGATCTTTTTTTTTTTATAATTATCAATGTTGCTCAAGCATCCTGAACAGATATTTATTTCTAAAAAATGAATAACATTTTATTCTTAAAAATAAAAATTTGTTTAAACTTATAAAAAAAAAAATCTGTATCCAACAATACATTAAATTATGTTCTTTGCAATTATGAAATAACATTCTCAAAATAAATAAATAAATTAAAATTCCAAAGAAAATTTAAAGAATTTAGCTGCGTTATAATCAGCTTCTATATATTTAAAATGCATAAAAGTCAAACATTAATGTTATATGAAATGCCAAAATTATAAGCATTATTTTTAAGTTAATTTACATCACAAGACATTTTAATAAATCCAAAAATATGACACAATACACTACAAACTTTTGAGGAAGAGGGAGAAGTGGCATAAAAGGAATTTAGCCCAAAAACACCAATAAAAAGTCACATTTAAAAAAGGCTATTAATGTCAAAATATACTAAACGTATCTGGAAAGTATTAAACATATACCTGCTAGCACGATATTGAAGGTGGGACCTTACTGCATCAAAAACTTGACCAATATTATTATGATAAGTTACAACAAAAGGCACAGTGAAACCAACTGGCAAAACAGTTAGTGGCCAATCTCTAGTCATTATTGTTCCAACTGGTTTTAACATCAAGTATGCAGTTTCTTCAACCTATTTAAAAAATCAAACCAGAGAGTAAGTTTTTATATACATATAAAATGTTTTATCTTAAATAATTTAAATACAAAATTTAAAATGTTGATCACAGTTATCCCTTCGTTTTATTACTTTATCATATAAAAGAGAAAATGCTAAAAGTTTAATTTTCAATACAGAGAAATCCTTCTTAGACTATATGAAAAAACCCAATTTAATATAAAAAATTATTTCACAATTTTGGATGATACCATTGTTACCATTAACCCCTTGAGTGTCCTGGGCGTGTATACACGTCCTGCCGAGCAGGTGTCTTTAGTGTCCCGGATGAGTATAATTGTCCTTCCAAAGGTGGACTTTTTGTATTGGGCTGCTCTGTTTAAAACTAGTTCCAGAGCTTTTGAAAGAATAACATGACATTGCTTCTAAAGAGTTTACATATTTCGGAAAAGAAAGTGGGGAAGGAATTTAAAAGAGTATATTCTAGGAATGGTGAAATTCATAGCTAAGCAATTTTTTTCTTTGTTTGCGTGTGCTCTTTTCTATTCTTCATTTGCTGTCATTTTTGCTTACTGTGTGTAATAGGAGCTTTTTAATTTTCTTGTATGAATGCACTGAATATGATGCTAGTTTATTCGTTCAACCATGTTTTAGCATATATCAAAGAACAGATTTAAAAAAAGTCGTAATTTATTTTTTATTATATTCTAACTCTAGAGATTCAGTTTTTTTTAATTTTATTATTTTATCCTTTTCTTTTTTAAATTGAAACTAAACAATTTTTAGGTGGAAAAACATGTGTGCCTTTTCTTTCCCCCTAATAAACCATGTAACAATGTGCACCTGTTGAAAAAACGGTGAGAGTTTCGTAACTTTTTCTCTGTAGTTAATGGGTGAATAAAAAAATTTTCATATGTGAACCTAGAATTTGTTCATTTACAATGTTTCTATAACTTGAAAATTTCTAATAAAAATATGGTAAATTCCATTTCATATTGTGATTTTACAAACAACCACAAACAAAATATATAATAATTATTAATAATAAAATACTGATAAATATTTACCTTTACTATAACAGATAAGTCTTGTGTTATTCTAAATTCTTCAACTGCAGTTACTTGTAAAATAGATGAGCCTAGCTTTGATGATGCAAAAAGAGTACCACTTTCATCAACATTTATAACAGGTGCTAGATTAACTTTATTGGTAGATTCTAGAACCTTGTAAGAAACCTTAGCAATTCCAAGCCTATTTGAATAGCAAAACTTCATTGAATTTTGTTCTCTTCTATAAAAATCCACACTTACAATAATTTCTTATTTTAAAAGGATAAATGAAAATACAAATGCATTACTTTACCTGTTGCATTTAAGTTTGAGTTGAGAGTTAGGTGACATAATTATCATTCCATCCTCAACTTCAGGATTTGTTAATCTCAGCCTTTTAAACACCTACAAAATTTAATAATTTGAACTTTTATGAATGCAATAAATAAAACAATCTTTAATACAAATTTTTTTAAAAAAAATCTAGGAAGGATTTTAAAAATATTCAAATACCTGAATTTGAATTTCTGCAGAAAGTATTTGAGAACCACCTAAAAATGAGATAGATGTTTCTTTTGGGAGAGTGACTTCTAAACGAACAGTCACAAGACCATCTTGAAGAGCCTTTAACACTACACGGAAGTTATTTGAAGAGGATTCTTGAAGACCGACCTATAGCAATCATGGAGAGAGAATTAAAATGATTTATAAAATCTTTCAACGTTCTACACGTAATGTTTTAAAATAGTTCATGTGCTAAAATATTATACTTTTATCGAAGAAATATATAATAAAGTTATTACGCCTAATTTTATCTTGTTTATTTTCTTTTTTTAGCCACAGTTATTTTAAAATGGCTTAAAGACTAAATACAGTAATTTCTTGAAAATGATACAAGGTAAATTAAATATTAACATAATACTCACAGAGCTATATACAGTGTTTATTGAAGCAACTTTGTCGTTGCTGACAGACCACTTAAACTTAGCAGAAGGAGCAGCAGTTCCAAATGTGAAAGGACTTTCTAGTTCTGTGTGTCCCACAGCATACAAAGGCATCTACAGAAAATATACTCAATTAGATTGATTCATTAAAAAATATGAGACTATTTGACATTTGATCCGAAAGTACTTGAAAACTTATTCACCAATAACATTCTAAAATAGGGATAGAGAACCCTTTGGTGACTGAATGTCAAAGTTTACAAAATAAGAATACATTCGATTTGTATGGCAATCCATTGAGTGATAGGCATCAATTATGCTTTTATGCATAACACATATGATGTTTTTGTAACACAACACAATTTTTAACAGTGTTCATAATTATTTATTTAAACTCTTTATTAGAAAGCCTAAAAAGATAGTTATGTGAAACAAATATAATTATAATTTATGTAAAATAAAAGAAGGATGGGAGACAAAATTAAATTTTAATAATTAATAATCATGAACTAAATATTAATAAGACTTTTAATGTGCAGAACACAGATGGATCATATCAGATTTATATTTTATTTTTAATGTTACATGAGCTACACGTTTAATCATCAGATTATTAGGAACTCACATAAGAGAAAAATATTCAGATAATTGCCACTACTACATTTTTCAAGCAAGAAATTCCGTATTTTCATAATTTTATTCTCAGCATTATTCAATGTTGACCTATATATATATATATAGCAACCTTTTTCAATACTTCCAAATTCATTTCCCAAGTCAATAAATTTTTCCCTCCATACACAGCTACTCTGTAAATCATTCAAATACAATTTTCTAAAGTATACAAATTAATGCATTGGAATATATCAAAAGTCTCTATTTGTTAAGTTTTATTTTGTATATTTCACATAAATTTCCCTGCTTCTTCCAATAATCTGAACAAAACAAATTATAAAGAGAACTGCCCAAGGGTAGAATCCCTAACTCATAAGATTTGTATCTAGAATCCTTGAACATTTGGTATTTGATTTCCAAAATTAGTTATGTAATTGTGTAGGGAGATTCAAAGATAATTTCAACAATCTTAACTTGAATTAAGAAAAGAAGTTGACTTGATTTCAAAGACTCTAATGAGATCAAACCACTGACATAGCTAGTCTTGAATGGGCCCTATATCAAAATTCCTTAGGTGCTCTTTTTGGGGGCCCCTTAACACTTTACGATTTTTTGCTTATGCATGTTGGGGCCCCTGTATCATTGATACGGCGGTAACTACGCCCCTGGGTCAAACATAACATTAAACATTTTCCTAACATTAACAATTTTATATTTAAATTTCTTAGAAAATTCTGTAAGAAATATTTATCTGCAACTACAAAAGCTATGATACAATTATTAAAATGACACCTTCATTCAACATCAATACACAAATTTTCTCAGATCACTCAACAAATTTCTGAAGAACAATCTCTACTAAACCAGCAAACAGTGTTGCAGATGATTAATTCTTTGAATACTGAATTCACCACACTTAACAGATTTTGAAATTTTCTTCTTTTCAATGGATACACCAAAATAAAAGTAACCACTTCGGTTACAGTTTTCTCTCATTACTTCTTTGAATTCTTAAAGGCCAAATCTTGAGCACAAAGTTTCCTGATGTGTAATATAATGAAACTCCAGAACACACCCAGGGTACCTTACATGTTTTGTAAACAGATGATAAGCATGCTTCCTTACCAACTATTTGGTACATCATCTATCGTCACACAGATACTAATGATAAGCATGCTTCCTTACCAACTATTTGGTACATCATCTATCGTCACACAGATACTACTTTTGAAAATATAATATTATTAACACTTAACACATTTACAACAGCTTTACAGACTTCGGAGTCTATAGTTCTTTCATGCAAAGTTATCAAGTTATTTAATTATTCCCATATTTCATTACAAAGAGAAAATCTAATGTTAATAGCTATTCTAGCTGATAATCTTATACCTGTATTTTCATCACACAGATTGAAAAGTATTTGTATGGTGCAATATGAGCTTTGTAGCTTTTTTTCACCATCCTTTTGCTTTCAGCTTTCATACACTATATTTCTTTACTCAAAAGGCCCTCTCAACTTCACATGCTACTTTAGGCATATATGCCTTAGGTTTGCCACCACTCCCCCTTAAGTAAATGATAAGCTGAATTCAAGAAAGTTACATAATGAATGCAATCACGAGTTCTCTATTGAATTTAAAATTAACATTAGATTTTTACTTGTTTTTCTGCTCAGAAAATTTAGATAAATTTTCAAACTTGATAATTGGGAATACATGTTTAAGATTCCTTGAAAAGTGTTTCAGAATTAAAGAAAAAAAAATCTCTTATATTATAATCAAGTGCATCTTGTTTCTTTATGTGCATTCTTATTGTTGACAAATATATATATTTTTTACAAGTATCAACTAAAGTTGGCAACAGTGGAAGCGCATGAACAAATTGGCTGAAAACATGTGTTTGTTTTTATTGCGTGATCATGAAATCGCACGAATTTAGCATATTCATTAAAATTTTTCAATAAAAATGTTCAATGTTTACTATGGTGAACTGCTTTTTTTTTTAAAATTTAAGGTTTTTGTTGGAAATTTCACCTATCTACTCACTTATTTTTAATATATCATTTTTAAAAATTCTACTTTAATAGTAAACCAGGTTAATCAAATGCTTGTTTTCTTTTTGGATGAAAACTTATTTGTACATTCATATCATTTGCATTGCAACTATGATGTAGATATGTACAGAAAAACATATACATGAGTAAAATACATATTAGGCATGAATTCTGATGGACAAAATTAAGTTGCACAGTTATATTAATAAATTCCAGATACCTAGAAATAATACTATGAATTAAACTTTGCTGAAATAACCAAAGCCTTTAACAATTTTAGGTAAAAAATAAATTTCGCATGTACTATAATTATGCAATTAAAATACTACTCAGGAAACTAACATATAAACTAGAAATTTAAATACATTTTGGATATGAATGACATTTACAACCACAAAAGCATTTGCATTTAACCCTATAGTTGCATAGTGCTACCTTTGCTAGGTGTATTTTGCCCATGGAAATCCCGAGATACGCAGCAAGAGGGTTAAAAAACTATATATCTTAATTAAATTCAAATAAAACATAAAATTTTATAGCTTTTAATACCTCTGTTCCAGCTACCATTCTAGACAAGGGTGCATGAATTTTCACCTCTTTCAATGATACACAACTGACAAGAGTTTTATCCTGAAAGTAATATAAAAATAAGACAACTGTACTGATTTATTAGAAATAAATTAGTACAATAATTATAATGGGAGCTTTTTGCATTTCAAAATACATGACAAAAGAATAAATATACCACTTGAAACATAAGCATCTTTGTTTACATTGGGTCAAAATTAGTTTACTTAGTATTTAATATTAATAAAATATTAAAAAGTATTTTTAAAAAGTCATTACAATTTACAAAAAAAAATATTACAATTAATAAATAAATTTAATTAAAATCTAATCTTCTGATTTTTTAAAAAAATTTCAAAGTAATATTTGAGATTTAAAAAGGAAATTTTTTACCTCAGAATAAACCACAGTGTTTCCTTTCTTATCAAGTCCAACAGCCCTAGCAATCACAGCAGTTTTGCCTACTTTTTTTGCTTCGACAGTGCCACATGCAGAAACTACAGCAATATCGCTGTCATCTATAGAGAACTCAATATTTGATTGAGGTTGAGGACCTCCTGAACACAGAACCTAAAAATAAATATTACATATTCAGAATTATGAAAGACAAAAATGTTACAAATTACTATTTCTTCTTTTATTACACAAATATGAAACTTACTTGAAATGTTGCTCCTACAACCAAAATTATATGGTCAGGATTCAAATCCAAAGGAGGAAACACCTGTAAGATAAATTCAATTAAAACAGCATGATCTAATCTTTTAATTCAAATTTAATTTATACAATGAAAATTCACTAACCTGGATGGGATAAGTAATACTCGAATACTGTACACCTTTAAATATATTAGCTTTAGTAATTACTTTAAAGTTTGTATGTCCAAGAGATAAACCTTTGATACTATACAATGCTTGGAACTGATGCGGCTCAGGCTTTGAAAACAAGCTGGAAAAAAAAGCATTCAAAATTTAATTTTATTAAAAGTAATTAAGTCTAGTAATTTTGTAACAATCAATATTTAAATAATAGCAATTTCTATATACTTCCCTTTAATTTTAAACTTGTAAATTATTTCCAAGATTCTTTCTCAAAATGGGGACATATACACATATATATGCAAGCAAAAATAACTATTTTATAATTATCTGAAAATTTTTGAAGGACAAACACATTGAGTACAAGTATTACACCTATATCCAATGTTTGTAATAGTTTGATGCATAACTGAGATGAATAATTATGCATACAATTTAATAAAAATTATAAATGATAAATTTATAAATTAAATTATTACTTGACTGATATAATTTCAGATGTAGACACAGCTTGGAGGTTCATCAGAGTAAATACAGAGGCAGGTATTCTTTGCTTGTCTTCATTCAAAACTTCAACAGAGGCAATAATTGTTTTGCCCAATTCAACCTACAAAATAATTTAGTCCATTAAAAAATGCATTAAATTAAATGAATAAATAAATTTGTATTTCAAAATATTAGTGATTATTCATGAAATATATAAAAATTTTTAAATTTAATATGCTAAACTAAACACAACAGCCCATGACAGTCAAGGCCAACTGTGCCCATCTCAGTTTTCGTGACCCTGGGTGCTGAAGTACATGAGTAATTGTTCCAGTCAGGTGGTCAGTTTGATGCAAAACCCCCAGTGTTTAGTTTCAAGCAAGTTTTCTACTCATTTATTGACCCACTGAAGGGATGAAAGGCTGAGTCGACCTTTCCCTGCCCAGGATTTGTGCCCTGGACCTGCTGCATGGAAGCACGAAATCGCTAGCATATTGAAATATGCAATAAAATCTACAAAATAATCTAACCAGTATGATCTTCCAAGAATTTATAAAAACGTAAAACATTAAATTTAGATAAAGATATAATTGGGTCAAGATGTATGGTAAAATATGAATTCAAAATGGCAACAAATAAATACATTAATCATTTAATTTAAAGAGAATTATACCTTATCTAGTACATCTACGACAACAGCAGATATGCCATATATTTGTACTTCAGCCACAGCACGATGTACTATTCCCAAACACAAATCATTAATGGTGATTGTAATAGAGCCAGTTTCCAATGGAGTAATCTAAACAAAAATTTCACACATCAAAAAATTTGAAATATATCATCCATTAAAAAACACATACATTCCACAGACAAATGTAAAATAGTAAATATATTTTTAAAATTATATATGAAAAAATAGTTTCTAAATACTTAATAGTAATTAAATTATGAAACACCAACAAAAAAAAAAGATTTACTGTAAATATGAATAAACGAAAGAAAATAGCTGAGTATGAAGGATTATCTTATTTTCCTATGGAAAAAAAATTGATATTAAAAGATTCCTTAAATATACGAGTATATAAAAATACATACTGCCTTTTATTTAGGAATTGAACAGATGAAATAACGTTAGGAAATTTTGCAAAATACTGATTTAAAATTAATCTTCTGTGATGGAATGGTATTACTACTACAACAAACAATCTTCTATTCCAGAAATATTAATAATAGAAAATGTCTAAATAGTAAGGTTGATCAGTGCACTTAACTGAAAAACAAATGTATTTATAATGTTCTTCATCTCCTTTCAACATTACAAAAAAATTGGTTAATTTCTTTTCAATGATATAAATGTCCTTCCATAGTTAACATGAATTGTGATTTTAAGATGAAAATTTCCATAGAATAACTGCTTCAATATATTACAAATTTTTTTTAAAAAAAGTATTTTGAAAATTATCTGGAACTATAAATTATTTCAGATATATGTAAAACAAAGAAATGCTTACTTCAATTTGATTTGTTGCACTATTGTACAAAACCTCAGCTTTGCTAGGATCACTTGCTTCCACTTGAAAATGACCAGAACCTTTTGTCACATTTAAATAAACCTAAAAAAAAATTTTTTTTAATTTTTTTTTATAAAACCATGAAACAAAATTTTGATAGTTAAGTTGTTTATACCAGATGCAATTTTTATGTAATATAATATTTCATTAAGAATGTTTTCATTTGTTTTTGAAAACTAATGAGCCATAACAATTTCTTAACATAAACAATTCACAGAACAATGCACATTAAGAAATAAAAAAAATTTAATATATGCTAAGAATTTTTTTTTAAATATACATTGTGATTGAAAACATTTTATAATTATATAAAAAGATTAATGCCAGAATTTTTTTGAGGCTAGGAATTTTATGACTACATCTTCATGCAACTATTTATATATATGCTCAATTCTAAACATTTAAATTTAACTTACTTTACTTGAAGGACTGTTGAATACTGATGCTTTCTTAGGTTCTACCTCAGCTTCTTCTACAAGAATGAAGTTCACAGAGCTGTTAATAGTTGTAAATCTTTCATCCTGGAAAATAAATAAATTAAGCTTTAAAAACAGTAATATATATACAAATTAATATGAAAAACATGCTTTTTTGAAGAAATAACATACAAAGCAATCACTGGCCAAAAATTTACAAGTTAGTATTTATCTGAATTCTTATTTCAATTCTTGTTATTCACCTTGAAAATAAGTACCTTAAATGAATAAAAATCATGTTGAACACATAACCTGATTTGTCAAGCAATTTAAAAAAATTATTGCAAAGAATATGTTAATTGGCCAAGTTCAATAATTCAAATAAAATAATTATGTGATATAGATTAACATGTTAATTAATGCAATAATTCTTCAAATTTGATAAATAAAACAAGAGATGTTCTTACATATATGGATTCATCAATATTCAAGTTTTGTTTATAACCAGATATGCTTGCAGTAATTTTAAGATCTCCTTCTGTGCCATATGGTTGAAGGTGTTGGTAATCTGAAAATTTTAAACAGTTAGAGGTAAGATACTAGATATTTCAAGTGATTTTAATTCAAATTTCCAAACTGAGGAACACAAAATAGCAACTTTCATTGGACTAATTTTTATATTCCAATGAAAATACATTACCATAAAATCCGGCATATAATGTGCACTTTTAACACAAAAAATAAGATCTAAATTTACGGGTGCACGTTATAAGCCAGGTATAAAAATGAGAGCTTGAAAAATAAAAAGATAAGCATAGGAAAAAAATTAGAATTCGACATATATCAAAATACTGCTTTTTAAAAAGGAAATGACATTTCTTATGAACTTAAAAGGGTTGTATTTCTAGAAGTATACTATTTTTTCAAAAGCCTGCAATACCCCGAAACAATGACTTCAAAAAACGTAGAGCATTGCAGACGTACATTTCAAGTTTCTTCGTAAGAAAGGGTGTGTGCATTATACTGTGAATGTATCTTAATATTAAAAATTGCAACTCTAACGTATGGGTGCCGGTTATACGGTGGTGCGTGTTATACGCCAGATTTTACGGTATATATACAAAACATTAATACTTACAGGTTGAAAAATATCTCAAGTAATATAAAACTATCGAAAAATGATCTCTATCTTTAATATAAAGATAGATACAATTTTTCAATTGTAAATATTTAAAAGTAAATTTAACAAAATTTAACTTTTATAACCCTCCTCCCCCTAAGAAAAAAAGGAAAATTTGAATATCAAAATAACTGCAGAAAAAACAAAACTTATGGAATGACGTCACACCATTGGCAGAGCCTTGGGCTGAGACGTCACAGTTTAATTGATGATGATGATACCTCAACTTTCAAAGAAAAGAAAAAATTGAATAGAGATACAGAGGAGGAAGTACTAAAGTAATGGTATTGTTTAGAATCACTTGCATTTTCATGTTTTTCAATTTCAGAATTAATAAATTTAAAAATACTTACATCTAATTTTGTAGTGCAGATCCTTCAGCTTCACTAGCTTAGTTTTAACTCCAGTGCTACTTGATAAATGAGCAAGAGAAGAATCGGACACATACCATTTGACATCAAGTGAAGATATATTATGAAATTCTCGTCCATAGCTATCTTTTACAATAAGTTCTAAGTCAACATTTTCCGCACTATGAATAGCAATCTAAAAAATAAACACGTATAAGAACTTAAATTTCAAACAGAAATTTTAGTTTTATTTTAATATATATTACACTAGTAAAAAAACATTACGATACTGATGATAAATCAGAAACTTAAAGAAAAAGAAACCCAAATTAATACCACATTTACTAAACTACCATTTCATAACATAGAGAGTGCTGAGGTCCATTTCAGTTTTTTATAAAAGTCCTCAAATAAACTCCCATCCAGCCTTGACATCTGTGATCCAATATCTATTAACAGCTCAAAATTATTTTGGATGCTATGTATTAAAAAAGTCCACTTTCATGATTTTGCATTCTTAAATGATTAATATAAAGTGTTGTTCGGATAAACGAATGCGATCTATGCAGTATATGAAACCGAACACTATACGAATATTGAAAATCATCACATGCGGGAAACATGCTTGAAGAAAAAGCAAAATAGGAGCAAAATGTCACAATTTTACCTTTATTATGGAAAACAATCACTTATTTTTCGCTGTACCATTGTACACCTTCATTTTTTCATTGCAAGGTCTTGTAAAAAAACTGGTCCAGATATTTGAGGCTCCGGATAACATTTGGATGAACGATGTTCTACTGTACTTATTTCATGTTAAAAATTGAAATATTCTCAAGTAACACCTTCCCTTACTTAACAATGGTGTTTCAAGGAAAAATATCGGTGATACAGCAAAGTTGGCATCCTTTTTGGTGATAGTATGGATGTTTCTGCAAATTACAGGAGAAATCTATAGCATCATGATCTATGACAAAAGCAGATTTTTCAAGAAAGTGCTGGAAGGTAGCTGCACCGACTATAAACAGCAATAGCTTGTGGAAACTATTCATTTGTGAGTAGTTACTTGAAGGTAATTTAAACCTTATGTACTTGTACTTTTTGTGTCTGGGTGCTGTTGAAGGTATGAAAACCTTCTGGAAATTATTACGCAAATTTTACTGATGTATCCTGTATTTTAAGGATTGTTTTTCTACAATAAATGTTCACCATTGTTAAAGAACTGTTTATCTCCTTAACAGCATAAAATTCATGACCTATGCAACAATATATAAAATTAATTTAAGAATTCCCAGCATACCCTATTATCTCCAGAAACTGGACACTTTTTCCCTTGAATTGCAGGAAGAATTGGCTTCAATGTTAAAGATTCAGGTATAGCACATAGAACCCTAGAAATAAAATATTCATATTTAAAAAAGGCACATAATTTTAAAATATCTATTGAAAACAGATTTTAATGTCAACAATGTTTACACAAATCAAATATGCTTAGGAGAGGGAACAATAATTAACCCTCAAGTAAATTCCACTAAATTTTCCTCTTTGAAAGAAACTATCAATCCAATTGGGATGTAAAGGATTCAAAAGGTTAAATCAGGAAATGTAGAACTGAGATGTACTAAACAAGCATCTTGTGGACATTGAGATATGAATATTATTCTATAGTAAATCTAGTTAAAAGCCTACTTAGTTTTTAAAATAAGGCAACAAACTCATCAAAGCATTTAAAAAAATTTAAAATTGTATAAGAGGAATTATTTTCATACCTACAAATTTCTATTGTGTTGTTTTCTAAATAAATTTCTTGGATGCATTTTTACAAATCATATTATTGTATAGAAGTCTTCTAGGTCATCCATATTTAAATATCTTCATAGCTAAATACATACAAAGGAAGATAGATGGTAAAGCTCAATTTAGCTGCACTGTTATATGATGAAATTTGCAGTAAATTGTACAATCTATCCAGAAACTGGATTGTCTAGATTCATCATAGAATATACTTATTTCAGATCAATTTCAGTTTTCCTTACACAAATTAATTACATGTTGATCACATAACTCATGAATTAAAAATTGAAAAGAAATCTAATTCAAGAGAAACTTCTGATTTTAACTTGAGTGTTTCCATTATTTTTTAATGCAGGTGTTTGATCTAATAGTTAACTCTAAAAAACATTTTCCACAGTAATTGGAGAGAAAAGAATCTATGTTCTAAAAACTAAGCAATTATTTAAATTTTGCATACATTTGATGGTACATCTACATTTTTACAGTGGGTATGATATAACCTTTATCCTTCCATTTTGCACCTTGCTTGGCCTGAACTTTTATACTGAACTGCATGCACACACAAATACACATATAAAGAGAAAAACTGATTGATTGTTTATCATTGACATACATTAAACCAACATAGGGGCTATAGATGATGGAATTTTTCATCTTGAACTACAGTTATGTCACAAGAACATTTAAGTAAAAAAGAAGTAGAAGTGGGGAGGATGAGAATATACTTCAATATTATATTATGTAAAGTAGTCCGAGGTTCATACCCAGAACAAGGCAAGGTTGACTCAGCCTTTCATCCCTTCAGTGGGTCGATAATTGAGTACCAAGCTTGCTTGGGAACTTGACACTGGGGGTTTTGCGTCAGACTGACCGGAACATCTGCTCATGCACCTCACAGAACAAGGTCGTGTATACTAAGTTAGGAACAATAGGCCTCAGCTCTCATGGGCTGTTGTGTAACAAAGTTAAGTTATATTATGCAAAGGAGGGGTAGCCAACTCACAAACTGCATGTGGAATACCTTGAATAATTTTGCAGTCTGTGAGGTTCATTACAACTTAACAAAATGTGACTTTTTTGAAAAATATTTTTGTTTTTAGTGTTTTTTAACAAACAAATCCCATAACTGTTTTTATTTTATTATGCTTCTGTTACTGTGAATTTGCTTTTTTCGAAATTTATCGAATATAAATCACACTCAAACTCAGAACAGATGAAAATCTGCAACATAATTATGATACACAAATGCATTGAGATCGACTTGCAAAAACTAAGTGAAAGAGTTGAGAAAGAAATATCTCACTAACTAAATAAATTAACCATTATTTGAACACTGCATTATTATTATATATTATCTATGTCTGTATACATGAAAAACAATGAAAACAACAATAATATATTAATCTGTTTTAAATTTTCATGCCAATAAATGCTTGTAATGGGTCTAGATCTAGTATAAAGATATATATATTTTTATACGCAGCCCATGGGATTATAATGATTTACCGAAGTGGTCCCACAAGATCATTTGGATTAGCCACCCCTGATGTAAAGCATACATAATTATAAAAATATCTTTAGGTAAGTTTCTAAATACAATGTCAACTTGTTAAAAGTATTACCTGATTAGAGCTTGATTAACAGCTGGATGGGGATTTGAATCACATGGTTTATTTCCAACTTTTAGAGTAAATGCCTAGTTAAAAAAATACAAGAAATAGAAAAAAATTTCCCAAATAACTCAAAACTTGACATGAAATTGTAAAAAGTATAAATGATAATTTTCATATATAAAATTTATTTTACTTACACCTTCACCAAAATTCCTACAAAAAGCATATACTTTGTGAACATCTGTTTTAAAAGGGAAAAAAATTATTAGAATACATAAAATACAAATTTTTTTGAAATTAGAAATAGCACACTGATAAATAATTATTAATACCTGAGATATCTGAATCATTTCGCAGCACAGACATATCAATGGACTCATGTTCAGGAGAAACTAAAAATAATCAAAATATTTTTTAATTATACCACAAATATTTGAATGAGAATTCAAATCATTTCTTGGATTGAATGATTACTTTAATTATTCTAATTTCATACTGACACTATCTTGCAACTTTTATGGCATAATTAAAATTATATAGCAATTGAAGTTTAAATATTTAAATCAATATACCCTACTTAATAAATTCAAAATAATTTAAAAGGTAAGATTAAGTGCATGTTATATAAATACATAACAATAGTTAATACTAGCAGTTAACTGGTTACAAGACTTTTATATCATTATGATAAAACATTATAAATTAATTTTGTGAAATATCCCCCCATAACTTCAATTGGGGGGGGACTTCCATACATCTGGGAATATACATAAACAACTAACACTTTGTTTAAATTCAATTCCATCCAGAGTTTTTTATTGCAGTCAACAGCTTTTCTGTAGAAACTGTTCATTATAATGAAGCTTGAAAGAAACTAATCTTATTTACACATTTATCTTATTTAGAGAGGCTGTGGGTAGCCTAGTGGTTAGAGCATTGGACTCCGGACCGGAAAGCCTGGGTTCGATGCCACCAAATATCCCCGAGTTCACATGGAGTGCATGTTTGTTAAATCAGTGGGTCCATAAGTCTTGAGGGCAGTTGCAGCAGAAACCACGAGTGCAGGGGGCAGGAGAATATTTCCCTCCCCTCCAGTTCCCTGCCTAAATTGTGGAGGTGGAGATAGGTGGTGTCGCCATCTATCGTAAAGAAGTCCAACCTGTCCCGGGCTCTGGCAACATTCATTCCTTCCCTTCGGGAAACAACAACAACATCTTATTTAGAGGGGAAAAAGTTATACTTCTGGCAGTACAATCCTTTTATTGGTATAACCCATACTTTCATCAAAATCAAATTACTGAAATAATTTCAATACATATAAACATTAATGCATAAAAATATTAAAATAATGCAAAATAAAAAATACTTACGATTTACAAAATGAGATTGACATCTAGGCCAGGACTGAGGACCACCTTCTAAAATTATGTCTAAAGAGGAACCAATAGCAATCACAGCTTCACCAACAGGATGAACTACCTGAAGAATCAAACTAATTTTTAGAATCCAATACTTTTACCAATCAGAATAACAAAAATAAATAAAAATAAAATTATAATTAAGATACAAACTTTTAGTTTTCTATAACAAGCAACAACAGCAGCCTTTTTCAAAGAGATATCATCTCTTTCATATCTCACACGAATTCGATTGAAACCTTTGGCAATGCATTTTAAATGGATATTTCTACATGCGGAAGGCCTGACAACAGAGGAGACATCTTTAAAAAGAATACATGCATGTTAATTTTTAGCAAAATCAGGCACAAGCTTCTCTAATTACAAATATATTTAATAGTATAAAGAAAATTATTAGACAACGTTTTTTTTCTACCAAATACCTTTCTCGTGAATAAATTTCTGAATTTCATCAATAACAACACTTATAGAAACTTGAGAACAATTACTGAACATCTTTGTTTTATTATCTATAAAGAAGAAAAAATAATCAACATGTATGAAAAAAAAATGATAATTTAAACATTGCACAAATATGTTTGACCATAAATACCTGGTAAATAGCCATACATAGCCACTGGAAGAATTAAAGTTGAATTAAGCTCAACTTCAACTTCTTCTGGTAATATTTCTAGATCAACTACTGGCTGTATAGATACCTGCAGAACAATTTTAAAAAAAATACAATAAACATTTAAGTAATAATTCATAACTAGTTAAAGAAATTTCCAATTTTTAGAAGATAAACACATTTGAAAAAAAAAAAAGCACTAGAAAGGCTTCTATGAAATTCATTTCAATCAAATAACCAACAGATTGAAATAAAGAAGTAAAATACTTGATAAAAACATTTAACAGTAAAACTGCATACCATCCCCACATTTCCAATATCACAAAATACTTGTACAAGTTCTTTTTTCTCATTACCCTTATAGGTAAGAAATTCATCTTTCCTACAAAAACTCTCCAAACAGATACTAACTTTCTCCAAGAGGTGAACTCTCCCTCTTGCAGTTCTAGACAAGATATATTGCTAGATCAGATTGAAACCCTGCACTCCAGACAAGAAATTATTCACGATCTTATGACTAAAGTTACTAAAATTTTGTATTCCTGCACTGCTACGTTGCTTTAAGGCAAGAACACATCAAGCGAGTAATTAAACATATATAAACAACAAATTGTTTAAATAAATTTTAAATATATGGAAATACTTAAGAATTTTTAAGCCCATACCTGTCCAGAACCATTAAAAGCAGGAATATGAGCATCAATTGCATGAACTGTGAATGTTCCAAGGCCAAAAGTAGAGACTCTGGCTATTGTTTCTTCTTGTTCATATACAGCATGGACAGAGGCTAGAACAGTATCACCACTCATCCAATTAAAAACTCCAGTTCCTCCAGTTGCCTGCAATAAAAGAGTTCAAATAAAATATTTACTAGTTCCACAAATTGCCAACATTAAAACAGTTCAAATAAAATATTTAAATATTCAACTATCATCATCATCCAATGGTGTGACAGCCCAATATGGGCGAAGGTCTTTTGAACCAGACATTTCTAACCACCTCAATTGGCAGCCAAACTCCTCTAATTCTTAGTTTTATATGAACCAAACAAACCTCCTCTTCAGTACCTACTACTCTATCCTCTACTACAAAGTCTACCTCTTCCTCTTTTAGTGTTACATGGTGAAGTCAAAAGGACTTCTTTTAGAATTTTACTATTGTTCACATCAGACCAATTGAGGCGACTTATTTTAATGTAATGAACAATATCTGGCTCTTTAAGCATGTGATGTAAATCAGTGTTGCATCTTTTAAGTTAGATACCATTTTCCTGGATTTTTTCAAAAACACTTTTCAAGACCTAGCACCCAAAATTCCTTCCTTCTTCATTGTCTAAGTCCAGGTGTCCGAAGCATAAGTCAGGAGAGGATGGTTTGGGTCTTGTGATGTGAGCCTTTCTAGATAGAAATCCAGATCTAAGTAAATACTTCATGTCATAAAAAAGTTTTATTAGCAACAATTTGTCTATTTCAGACAAGACATCATTGCTTTTTTAAATATTGATCACAGGTAATAGAATTCTGTAACTGTTTCAAATTTACTGGTTGATTCAAAATTAGTGTGACTGATTTTAAACGCAAATAATAGTTTATGGCGAATTTCTATCATTTTACTACTGGCTTTACTTTAAAAATGAAACATTTAAATAACTAATCTAATCATTTTTATTAGTGGGAGTAAATTACTGTACTGAAATTAGATCCTCAAACACAGAACGAAATTTTGCAGCTTTTGAAGGATGGTTGTTCAAATTCTGTTATAAATAAAGCATTTAAAAATCAAAAGATAATTTTTTTTCCTATTGTATTACTATCTAAACTTAAAATAACAAAATTTGACAGGCAATCAAAAGCTCCAGGGGAAAAAATGTGAACGAAAGGAAGTCCTTTATGGAAAAAAAAAGTTGAAAAGAATTATCGCTGTAGAAATTTCTTTACCTCAAAGAACTGTTTAAAAGAAACTGCAGGTATAGCAATCGACAATTTATTGTCAGATAAAGAAAATTGGCTATAAAAAAAGTAAATTTTCCAGTCTGTCGTAAGATGTCTGTTAAGACCGTAGAAAAACGAAGAAAACGTTCTTGGCCTCTGTATTTAATCTTATGCAAAGGTAGATACAAAACATGGATATCCTCGAATGAAGCACTGTTTCATCTGTCATTCACAACTGGAAAAATGAAGGTACAATATATTTCTCATAAAAAGCGCCACAGAGACTCGGCTATTTTGTAAAAGGCAAGTTGGTCATCAGGTGTTGTGGTATTGATGGGCATGTCCTCTCAAGGCTTAACAAAATCATTTTTTGTAGAACCGAAGTCTAAAATTAATTTTAAATACTATCATAATAAAGTTTTTAAACATTTCATCAGAGAAAGTAAATGTCTTTACTCTCAAGGAAACTTTGTTTTTCACCAACCTTGTGCACCAAATCATACTGCAAAATCAACTATAAAATGATTGAAATACAAAAAAAAAAAAAAAAAAAAAAATCCTTCTTATAAATGACTATCACTATCCCCTGTGTATGTGTTTCTTGAGATTTTTTAAGAGGATACTTAAAAAAACAATCAAATAGACATAAAGTAAGAGCATTTCAAGGGCTTCAAAAAGCAATCAAAGAGGAAAATGGTAAAATACCCCAAAAATGGTCAGAAAAAATCTTTTAGTTTAGCCAAAACGTTTACGTAAAGTGTACTGTGCTAGAGGAAACCACATTGAAAATTCCATGTAAATAACTTGATTTAATAAAAATGTATAATCCTCTAAAATTGATCACTCTATGAATCAACCGGTATATATCCCCAATTAAAAAAAAGAGTTTACAAAGGGTGCGTAATTTCCAATAGTAGCCAAATATTTAGTTTTATCTTGGTTAATAATGAGCCCAATGGTTTAGCCTTCTCAATAATTTCAAATGCTTCTATTAGATAACTTTTATTTTTGGTCACCATTGCTATGTCATCTGCAAATGCCAGTACTTGAACAAGATTTTCTACAAATATTGCCCCTGGTGTTTACTCCAAGCTTCCTGATGATCCTCTACAATGCAATTTTAAATAAAAGGCACCTCGTCAAACTCCTTCATCAACAAGAGTGATAGTGTGGTTTTATGGCACAAGAGCCAATTCTGGCCCTACTGCCTTTATCAATGAAAAAGTCAATAGAAAGAAATCTCTCTTTTAGGACTTTGCAAAAGGTCATTCTGTCATTTTTACCAGAGTAACCTCTTTTCTCCATAAGCTTTTTAATGTTTGCCTCGGTTTAGGTATCTTTCCTCGGATTTGGAAGCTTGCCCAGGTGATTCTCATCCCCAAAGTTAATGAGTTTAGAGTTCCCCATTTGGATAACCTTAGGTGCATAAGCTTACTTCCGGCTCTTGGTAAATGCTTAGAGAAACTTTTTGTTAACAGGATTTCCTGGTATCTGCGCCGTGGAGACTTTCTCTCTAGTGATCAATACGGTTTTACTCCTCATAAGAGTACTGAAGATGCTCTTTTACGTTTAAATGAGATTGTTAAGAGAGGCAAAAAGAAACATTTACACTCAATCTTGATATCTCTTGATATAAAAGGTGCTTTTGACATGTGACATGGTGCATGGTGGCCTTGCATTCTGAATCTTCTTAAGAAAGCTGAAATTCCGATAAATATTTTTTCACTTGTGTTGCTGACTTTTTAAATGACAGAGTGGCCAAAATGCAACTGGGTTCGACGTCTGCTATCCGCTGCCTTGAAAGGGGTTGCCCTCAAGGATCAGTGTCTGGACCTATTTTTTGGAATATCATTATCAATGATCTCCTATCTAAACTTAATAATCTTGCCTGCTGTGAAATCATAGCTTTTGCTGATGACATTTTAGTTTGTTCCCAAGGTAGGGATATTTCTGAGACTTTCCTACATGCACAGGAAGCTTTGAACTTAGCTTCTGACTGGTCAAAAAGTTTTAAATTGGAATTTAATCCTGATAAAACCAGATTCATAGCTATTGAAAAACGAAACGTTTGCTATGATGCATTTCAGCTATATCTCGATGGAACTCCCTTGACTATGGTAAAGCAAATGAAATATCTTGGGGTTCTTCTTGATACTAAATTTTCTTGAAAGCAACACTTAAGTTACATATCCGAGAAATGTGACAAA
The DNA here is from genome assembly GCA_019973935.1 of Trichonephila clavipes. Lineage (NCBI taxonomy): Eukaryota > Metazoa > Arthropoda > Arachnida > Araneae > Nephilidae > Trichonephila > Trichonephila clavipes. The sequence goes on along the minus strand of BMAU01018153.1, from coordinate 1,138,919 downwards.
TTACAGCGTGGATTAAATCAGATTGCTACGCAACACGTTCGGAATAAATTTCAATGTACATTCTCTCATTTATAAGCAAGGAATCAAGCCTTTCATTTTGTATGGCTCTAGAGTTTGGGGCGAGGCACTTAAAAGAAAGATGAATTCTAAATATCTGCGACGCATACAAAGAAGGATACTTTTACGGGTCATATGTGGTTAAATTACGACTCAATGACATTACTATTCTTCATAATATTGCTTTTAGAGAAAATCTCTATGCTTCTTCCATCTCTAATTATGATTGTATTCTATCTCCATTTTTTATCCCTCATCCTTCAGAGAAATCCATCAATACTGTTCAATTTAGTGACAAGAGCACAGAAGATTTCATTTGTATACTGATGCAGTCAAATTGATGGAAGAGTTGGTTTCGCATTTGTTGTGTTCAGGAGTGGTGTTGAATCCGAGAACTTTCAATTTAGAATTCGTGATGAAGGCACAGTTTTTGTAGCTGAACTTTTATGTTTAAATTTCGCCGTTAAATCACTGAGCAAAATAGTGTCATCTCAGAATACCTCAATCTGTACTGACTCTTTTCCTCCTTGGATTCTCTTAAATGCATTTCTTCATCTAACAATATAATCGTCGAGATCCAGAAGCAACTTAAAAGCCTAAGAGATAAACACATCTCAATAGATTTTGCATTTGTTCGCGGACACACGGGCGTTCTTGGAAATGAGCGAGCGATTGGCTTGCAAAAGCTGCAACCAAGCGCAAAATTGACATTGACATTAATATTCCTAAATCGTTTTACAAGAAGATCACGAATGAAAGAATGATGAAGTCTTGGAACCAAGAATATCTCATTTCTAATAAGGGAGCATAACAAAGATTTTTTTTTCCCACCATCATTTTTACACTAACTACAAATTAACCCAATTTCTCACTGGTCACGGTAATTTCAAAAGCTACCTGAACAAATTTAATTTAGCTCCTTCATCTTTCTGTGACTGTAATATTGGTGGCGAGGAAAATGTAGAACATGTGTGATCCTTCTGTGTTCCAAGTATGTCAGAGAGAGAAAGATCATAAGACTGGCGTTCAAGAGACTCAACATTAATTGGCCACCGAATTTTCACTAATTTCTTTCCACCAGAAGTGCTTTCAATAATTTCTGTAAATTTGTTGTAACTGTTTGTAATCCTTCTTAACAATTGTTTATTTCCCTTGAATGTGTGTTTAATACTTACAAGCCCCGTGTGATACTTTGTGGTGCACGGGGATTTTATAATTGTTTTTAATAAAAAAAAATCAGCTTTTTGAGAACATCAAAACCCTGCATGGCTCAAAATAATTCACTGTGGTTAATGGACTCATATGCTGCCGTGTAGTCGATAAATAACCGATGCAAATCAATATTAAATTCATAGGATTTATCTATAACTTGTCAAAGATATGGTCAACAGATTCCACAATGAAAGTCACCAACAATACTATTTGAAACAACAAGCCTCTAATTGATTGATTGAATATTAACGTCGCACTGTTCAGCTACACGAGGGCTTTTGGCGACGGACCACGTAATTTTGAACCATGGTCAAGTGACGTGGACGACACCTGAGGTGGCACCCCCTCTCCTAACTACCACACCATACCAACGGGAGGACGTTTCAGCTCTCAATAGATTTAACGTGCATCTCTGCCTTACACGGCGGGTCTTTAGTGGCACTGGGCTCGAACTCGTGACAAGGCAAGCCACGGTCCGATACCTATACCACTCGGCTACCGCGGCCACACAACAAGCCTCTAGTACAGTAATTCCCAAAGTGGTCTACATAGACCCCCAGGGGTCTATGACGACCTGCAAGGGGTCCACGTCAACAAAAAAAAATAATTTGGGGGTCTGTGTGATATTGGTTCTCATTAAACTAGATAATGACTTTAATTTTAAAAGAAAATTTAATCAAGTGGAAACCAAATTTTACTTATTTGGCAGATTTATTTACCAAATTTAATGAGGTTTATTTGCCCATACAAGGTGATAGCATAATTTTTTTAAAAACAGGAACCATTTCAGCATTACTTTCCAGAGTTAAACTAAAGAAGTACAATACTGGAGGTCCAGAATTTTCTCAAATTAACCCAGACAATCTGTCAGCACGTTTTAACCTATGTTCAACATTTAACTGCCTTTTATTCAGATTTTGAAACCAGGTTTGAAAATGCTTTCGACTATGGCACAGTAGGCAATGAATTTATATGGTCGTATTGAAAAAAAATGTCACATGACAACAGGAACTGATCGTGATATGCACCAATGAAGGTTTTGAAGTTTAGAAACAGATGCCAGCAATTTTGGCTTTAAAAAGGCAAACCTGTTATTTGTCCCGAATTATGAAAATTTTTCCTAGTAAGAAGGAGTTTCAGTGCAGTTCCAATCTTCAAAACAAAAAAAGAAACTGGACACTACTAACACAGGAGATTTAAAGTTAAACCTGACAAGATTAATACTAAATGTTGAAAATTTGTTATTGTAGCGCCAGATTCATCCCTCCCATTAAAATCAATTGTGTGTTGTTTGGTTATTTTATTTAACAGTTATTTTATATATTAATTAACTTTTAATTTAATTAATTAACATATGCTTTTTAAACTTTTACTTTATTAGTTATAAATTTAATTCTTTTAAAGTAGTAGTAGTAGTAGTATTAGCTGTCAAAGACATTTAAGTTGATAAATTTGAAAAAATTCAATAATTGAGCAGAGGGGTCTACCTCATACTGAAAAACATGGCAAGAGGTCTATGAGACAAAAAAGTTTGGGAACCACTCTGCTCTAGTATAATAATTTAGCAAAAGCATCTATAAAATGTGGTGCTACTAAAGAGAATCAGGATAGTGATTAAAATAAATATTTATTATTTAGAAAGAATTACTAATAGTAATAAATTGAAACCAAATTAGAACAGTAGCATTTTTAAATAAAAAATTTAGTAATTTAAGAGAGAACTACTTTTTACAAGATAACTCAAACATGAGTAACTAATACATAAAAGTTCTACCTCAAAGAAATTTATATTTTAAAAATTGCATATTCCTGATGATCCCAACAATGTATACAATTTTATATATAAGAATCCTATAAACTAATATATTCATTAAACTGATTAAATAATATAGGAGGGAATAACTTACAGAAAACAGTTTGAAACTGAAAAATAAGCACACTTTCAAAACCCAAATAAAATGTTTTAAAAACACATCAGAATAAAATTTTCTTATCAACAAAGAAATAACTTTTATCAATTTATGCAGTAAATTAGATACATATATAGAATATTTAGTATTTTTGTAAATATTTATACATTTGGAAATTGTATTCCATGAGATAGTCATCTTTTGGATAGTTACAAAATGCAAAGATAGTGTAGCAGTATCATTTATATAAGCCCAAAACAGCCTTCGGACTGAAGTGATCGTTTTGTCCTAGTGGTATGTTATGTGCTTACAAAACCAAAGGTTGCGGGTTCTGTCCTATTGGATGTGTACCACCTTAATAGTCTTTAAATCAAATAGCTAAAACAAAAAGATTTTTTTAAAAAATAAGAAAAAATATCACACTTGGAAAAACTTACTTTAAGAAAAATTGAATATACAGGTTTTGAAATGGGATCCCAAGGGAGCAAAGTTTGTGATGGATGCACCTTAATGCTTTCATAAATAATAACATCTTGAGAGGCGCTTACTGTTGGTTCTATTCTCATAATACTTCCATCCTATAGTTTAAAGATAAGAATATTTTAAAATTCAAGCAAATGAAAGTATTTTTAATTTATGTGCCCAAAACTTTTCAAGTTAACATATCTATTTCAAAACAGGGTTTTGTAAATAAAAAAAGGCATACCTTCTTCGCTATACCCAATAAGTGAGCATTTATTACTGTAGAACCAGGAATTAATGTTCGAATTTCTTGGTAAGTACCATTGGATGAAGACATTTTCACTAAGAAATACTTTTGAGGGAACTGAATAGCAACTCGAACTTCCTTTTTGAAGATAAAAAAAGTTTTTAATATTTTAATAATTTATCAAGCTATATGAAAATGAACTAACAGCAAAAAATGACTAACCTCTGTTAAATATATGGGATGGCTGTTTCTGTCATAAACAGATACCAACACTGAATAATCCTTCTTTTCTTCTAAACTCCATTTGTCCCCAGGTGATACTGATAGAGCTATAAAATGCAATAACCTTGAATCTCACCTAATTTACATTTGTATCCATAAAACTAAAAAACAATAGGCAATAATGTCCAAAAAATGAAAGTAAAAGCAATAATTAATTACAGGTTTTTGACTTACTCAGATATGAAGGAGGTGTCACATGAATCACAGCAGAAGGTAAGTACGCAATTTCTCGCCCAGATATATCTTTTTCAAAATTAAGTAATAACAAAAATTATTAAATATATTTAATTTAAAAACAATTCTTAGATTTCCAAAAGAAAAGTTTATTTTCACAAATTCATCAAATAAATAAATTTTGTATTGTTGAATCACAAAAAGGATACATCTATCTTTGACAACAATATTTGTCGTTCCATATTTCAATGCTGTTACAACAGCTACAGCCTCATTTAAAGCAGCAACAGATTTATCAGCCACTTCCAGGTAATATTGATCTGATGGTAACGATATTGCTGAGAAAAGGAAGAGAAAATTATTTAACTTATAAGAATAATGTTATGTAACGTAAGTATCAAAGATATACTTAAATATGTCAAAGCAGAAAAAGCAACAAAACAATAAAAAATTTGCTTTTATCATTGTATTATAATTTTACATATAGCTTGCACTAATATTATCTTTTATTTATGTGCATTCAAATTAACTAATCTAGCAATTATTATTTAAACATTAAATAATTTATAGTACAATAACTAAGCAGAACACACAGTTATCAATACAATTAAGCTGTCATTTAGTTGGATAATGAAATTATCTAGCTGAAATGGAAAAAGTAATGATGGAGAAACCAGTTCCTTTACAAAAACTATAAATTTTAGGAGTTAATCAAAAATAAATTTAGATTATAATTTTTCATCACTGCATATTTACATTTATCTGAAAGATTATATATCTATACACACACAAACATACACTGAGTGGCTAAAAAATTTTACTCATCCTCTAATAATTAGTTGGTCCCTATGATTTAGTTCTGATCACAACCAATATCTTTCTTGACATGGATTCAACAAGTTGCTAATAGCTCCTGAGAACTGTTGACCCATGCTGACATAATGACAGTTCTAAGTTGGGCTAAATTGGATGGTGGCATTTTCAACAATGATGTGATCTTTTAACTATGTCTCCCAAATATTAGATAGGATTGAGACTCAGATGGTTAAGTAAGCAAGTTTAACTCTAATTGATGCTCTTTAAACTAATTTGAGACACATTAAGTACAATGGAAGAGTGCACTGTCTGCTGAAAGTGATCATCTCCGTAAGAGAACATTAATAGCCATAAATAAGAGCATGCTATTGGCAATAACGTTGAGGTATACTGTGCTGTTCAGAGTTGTAACTCCATATATCAAGGAAATAAATTAACTTCCAGAAAACCTCTCTAGTTGCTGAAGCTCATCTTTTGTAGAGTCCATCAAGTTGCAAATTGAGGATACAGCTGCATTGAATTAAGTATAGTTTGCTGTGTTGTTGACTGCCTGTTGCATCGGATTATGCACGCTGTTTACCTTTCACTTTTCTAATTCGCGAGCCTTTATTTGATTAAAATAGTCCTCATAGTTTGATTTTTTTTTGAATGGCCATTCTATAAGCATTCAAATATCATTGGGTGAGGAAATGCAAAAATCTCTGCTGTTTTACAGATGCTCTGGCCCCTGTTCTTGTACCAATGACATACGTTCAGTTGTCTGAATTCTTTCATGTTATTCATTTTGGGAAGAAAGCAGCAGAAAATGCATTATATAGCCCATAATTAAAGGGGGGAAACTCACAGTGAAATTTTTTTCATTCTTAGTAAACTAGGCAGGTTAGAAGAACATACCGAACAAGGTAATTAGCACAAAATAAGCTCTTCAATAAAACCCTTAAGTAGTTATGAATATGCAGGATGTGTGTGTGTGGGAGTAAAAGTAATTGTAGTTATTGATTTAAATTCATAGTTTCAAAAATCGGCTTAACAATATCATTTCACACAAGGGAACAGATGGGATACTGTATACTGGCGATGAAAAAAGAATAAGAAACGTAATATCATTAAACTTTCTAAATCAAGCAAGTTTTCCCCAAAAGATATATACATGCCAATCAAAACTCCCTAAACAAATCATAGTTGCTAATAGGAGACAATGTAATACTTGTGTCTATACAAATTAAAAAAATTGATGTAGTAATTAACATGGATAAATATTGTCAATCAGGGTAGCTTCCAAGAATTTGAAATACTGTGTTTAAATATCAATATCCAAACTATACTGTAGAAAAATCTTTTTTAGTTATCTTTAAAAAAAACCAAAGCCAAGTAGGATACAGTCTTTCTGCTGCTGCCAATAAGCTTGAGGCAAATGGCATACAGATAAACAAAATCAGCAAGTAACATTCAACTAGTATGTGCTATTTAAAAAAAAATGGTTGTCAATATCTACATTAAAAGATTTTTTCTGTTATAAAATTGTCTTAATTCAATTAGATATTTCTTTTAAATTTAAAAAAAAAACATTGTGAAAGATGAGCATTATGAATATTCATTATATATATTTCTCTCAAGCAATTCACAGCTTATAGTTTCTGTCATTATACATTAAAATGAAGAATACCATTTAAAATATGTTGTAGCAGGGATATTTTGATGTTTTAGGTAATTCAATAGACATATAGTCATAAATCTCTAAACCTTTTTTTGTCATATACATCCACATAAAAAGAAATACATTCACAATCCACACAAACTTTTAGATAAATTAATAAAAAACTATTGTGAAGGAAATATGTAAATAAAAAATACGACTCTGAATTCTGAAAATATTTTAAGCTCAAAAATTATATTGCCTATTTTTTAATCTTTCATCATATAATTTTTGTCTTAAAATAAGTTAACATGATAGAAATCACAGTATTTTAAAAATTCATGATTTGACAGAACTTACGAAAAGCTTTGCCTTGCTTAATGAGTTCCAATTGGTATTTTACTTTAGTTCCTGGTAACACATAAGTGTGGGCTGGTTTTAAATTCAAATTTGCAACAACAACCAAACTGACATCGTATGAAGCAACATGCTAGGGAAAAAAATTACAATTTCATTAAAACGAATAAATGTAAATAACAATAACATGCAGTTTTAAAAATTGAAATGCCTTATAATTATCCAAGAATATGAAAAAAACTCCTGAATAATCAATACTATGAAAAATCTTAAGAGGTTAATATAATACATAGAATTCTAATTAAAAATAAAACACATAAGAAATAAGCTTTAATAAATATCAATCATATAGATTATACAATATGTAAATGCATTCAAAAAACATACTTTGTAAGCAGGATCTAAAGGCTTCACAGTTACTTTTGCAGAACCAGTTTTAGAACCCTCCATTAAAATCATTGAGCCATGCAAATTTTGCTTTTCCCAATACTCTACTGATGGAGGAGTTTTATAAACAGAATCCGCAAATTTCAGAAATCTAAAGTACAAGAGAAATTTTTAGAAAATATATATATATATAGCTATTTATCGACTTAAATGAACATATTGTATATTTGATAGTTAAATAAATGCAATACCTAGTTAAATTAATAATTTTAAGAAAAGAAAGTCAATAAATCTTTAAAAAAATCAAATTAGTTACCTTAAAACACCATAAGCATCACTTGCAAGAGAATCACTTTCCAATGACCATTGAAAAGCAACTCCAGCCAGACTAGTAAATGTATCCCCTAAAATAATGATTTAACAAAATTATATCATATGAATTGATATCCAATTGTGTACTAATAACTTAGAGAATTGTATGTTTCTGATCTTAAAAAAAATCTTTAACTGCAGAGCCATATTTAGAAAAAAAATATTAGTTTTTGCAGATAAAAGGAAATACTGTTGGACCTCTATTTTGCAAACTTTTTCCGGGAACCAAAAATATTTTACAATTTTCTTCGTCTTTCTATTTAACAAACTTTTTCTCTTGTAATTAGATTTTTTTCCCTCACTATTTTTAAAATATTTCCAGACTTTTGTACGATAAAATAAAATCATTCAAAACAACTTGATGCAGATTACAGTGTGAAGAATATATGCCTGAAGGGGTTCTTGGTGCATTGGAAAGATGCATGGCATATTATGAGAAAAAACATTTTTTCAAACAAAAAAACTACTAATAATAATAATAAATAAATAAATAATTAACCGATTTTACAAATAATTAAATTTAAGGAGGCATGTGGTAATGGATGCTTAAAATTTCTGGTTATAAAATAATGCATGTTAAAAAAATTTTGTAAGCTTTAAATATAAAAATTCATTAAAATTCCTTATTTTTATATAAAATTAAATTTTTAAAGTTAAAAACACAACGTATTCCTGGACAAAGCCCCCAGTTTTCCTTGCACATTTCTTTTTCATGAGTAAGATATATAAAAGATATTAATTTGCAAAAAAGATGTGAATAATTTCTTTTTTAAAATTCATAATGTTTATGAATTTAAAATTTGTTTAACAGGGTTTTATAAAGTATACTGAAAATTGAATATCTTTTTAACTATTTTTCCACACATAAAAAACTTTTTTCATAATTTAGGGACTTTGTTAAATAGAGATCCAACTGTAATAACAAAGCTACTTGTGATTTTGTAATCATGTTAGATTACGCTCTTACAAAGCAATTCTTCTTCATATAACAGCAAATTCTAAGCTAAAAATTAAGAGTTAGGGAATGTTTATTAACATTGCACTCTAAAGCAGACCGAGGGCTATTGGCAAGGAACCTCAAAGTTCGAATTAGAATCAAGTGATGAGGTCACTTGAGCTGGCATGCTACTCTCCTAATTTTTACACCATGCCAATGAGAGGAGGATATTTAACATGCATCAGCCCCTCTACATGGTAGGTGCTAAAAATTATGAAGTCTTAACTTAATTTAACAATAATTAATTTAAGTATTAGAAACAGAGAAACACAAATTATTTTTAAGCATTACTGCTAAATACTACTTAAATCGACTATAATATGCAAGACAAAATTACTTACTATTTATAAAAAATAGAAAATATAGATTACAAATATTTAGATACTTCAAATTATATTTTTAAGCTTAGATTTATTTTCAAGTATCACAAAAGAACAAAATAAAAAAAATGTAAAAAAAAAAAAAAAAATATACTGAATTATAAAAAGTTTCTGGTAGTTTATGAATTTGATAATACCATTACCCATGACAAGAATTTGTTCTGAATGATTAACTTATGATTAATAAATAGATTATTTACATAAAGTTTCACTATGCTAACTTTTATTAAAATACATGCTTATAATACAACTTAAAAAATAAATTTTATCATGCTAGAATAATTTTACAATTAAGTTCATTAAGTTATTAATCATTAAAAATCATCACTTCATACTGTAAAATAGCAATAGTTAATGATAAGATAATTTAACGATAAAAAAAAGTTTTTAATCCTAATCGTTTTATTGATGATCATTTTATTTATACATGAACTGAAAATCTAATATTTGTAACCAATTTTTTGATTGTATTTTACCCTGGTCATTTTTGGCAACAACTTCAAAAGCTTCAGGAGCATCTTCAAGGAACAAAACTCTAGTGGTAGTAATGATTTCGACTGAATGGACAGAATCAATAACAATATCACAGCGCAGAATTTGACCAGATTCTTCATATAAAAAAAAGAAGTTAAGATTTAAACATGTAAAATATCAGCTACTAACAAAAAATGAAATATAAATGCATGTTCTTAAAGACAAAAAAAAAAAAAAAAAAAAAAAAAAACACGGCTTTTTCTCTATTACAACAGTTATAATCTTTAAGCATTAAAAAAAATCATTAATTGATAAATACATATTTAATTTAAGTTTTATAACCAACAATTATAATTTATTGGAGATTCAATCTTATATTTTTAAGATCTAAAATTAGTTCAATTAGCTTGTTAAAAAAAAACCCATAACTTTTATAGTTTAAAATAAATCAGATACAACATTATTTAAATCTAATTATTAATATATTTTACTTAAAACATTTAACATAATGGTTATTTTTAAGTTTTATGTATAAACAGCATTTTATGGTGTTATTTGTATATTTTAAAATGCTATATTCTGCTATACTTGAATTTTTCTCTCCATGTATCTAGATGTAAACAAATATGTAAGAATAAATAAATAAATAAATACTAATTACAAATTTTTTACCTTCTAACTTTCTAATAATTACTAGGATATAAATTTTTAAAAATGTGACCAAGTTTTCATCATGATAAATATTTATATTATCATAATAACTCAATGAAACATTAACTTACTTTCATCTTCAACCAATATAATAGCATTTTCTCTCTCAGGATATCGAGAGACTGCAGAAACTATGGCTTTAGTTGTACAACTTGCTCTTTCTCTATCAGAAGGAAGTGGAGTGACTGTTACTAAATCATATCTACTGGAACTCCTAAGTAAATAAAAATTATAAACTTTTATAAAAATGAGATCAATATATAATTTTTGCAAAATCTTAATTTAGTCCACACTTTTGGCAACTGAGAAAAAAACTGGGGCCAAATTTTGTTAATAGTTTGATTTCCTGTATAGATTTCTACCCAATATGACAATATTTAGCTAAGTTGAGAAAAATAAGGATGTGTACTAAAATAGCATGTGTATTTAATTATGAAAAAAATTAAATCAATTATGATACATATTTATAGATTACAACATGCTTTTTGTATTATACAAATAAAATTATTTAACTTATTTCATACAAATGAGACTAACATTCATTTAAATCACGGTTTCACGCATTCTTTTTGGATACTGGGAGGCTTTTCTTGTTGCTGGGGTGTACAAAACACCCCGCGTGAGTGATTGCGGGTTAAGGAAAGCTATCAAGTCTGAAACATCTAAAAACTACACAATTCTGAATAAAAATATTAAACAGAACTTACTAAAAAATATGCTTATTCAAGGCAAAATTACAAATAAAAGATCAAGTAAAACTTAACTTATTTAAAATAAGTTTATATACAGCAGGTAAGAGTTTCAATAATGAAATTGGAATATTTTTATTGTTAGAAAAGCTCAATCACCATTTGTTTAAATGGCACCAATTTAAAACATATCATGACACAATATCAATCCATTACTTAATACTTAAGTTGAAGTTATGTTCCACAAGCATAACTGCTTACATCAATAAACACTACTTGTAAGGAATTTGGGTACTTGCATATTAGCATCATCACAGTCAAATTGGTGACATGCGAATCATGCTATTTTCCATCAAAATCTGACTGACTGGGTTTTTTTTATAACTAAAATACATTATAAACTTTTTGTTTTTGATATCATGACAATTTTGCTGTGATGACATTAATAGCATAAGTCCTGAAATTTAATTTTATTATTCTTTGAAATTCAATATGAACCCTAGCTAAGTGCAAGTGGAATTAGTACAATCGTATGAAAAATCAATAAAAAAACATTTCTCGTAACATAATTTTCTATAAGCCAGCTGCTGTGTGAATGCTGCTAATCTACATTTCAAAGAATTTCAGGCCAACAAAAAACTGCATTGATATTCAAGAAGATTTCAGGATATAAACTTTTGTACCACAATTTTGAATCTCTTAAGATCAAAAATAAGGTATAAAAAGTATATATTTATAAGGTAAACTATTACAATCAGATTGAAATAATGCAAATATTTCTCGGACTGATTAGCTTTATTCATTGACAGAAATCTCATGCTATCTTAATTGGCATTGAAATAAGACAGTTCTATTCTTTTATAAGCCTATCACTCAGCAAACTTTTGTTAACTTATTTTGGTCCTAGATTGTGCGAGTTTGATTTGGCATGTTTTCCTGGTTCAACTATTCATATTAGACATTGAAATAGTTTATATATTATGTTTTTTTTTCTTAAAATACATTTATAGATTGTGTTGTGGAATGGAATAATGGGTAAAATCCTAGCCTGGCACACTGCTGTTTTGGGCGCCTTTTTTTCCCGCCAAAAACCCGTTTCAAAAAATGACATCATGGAAGAAAATGAAGAAAAATCGGGGGTTGACAGTCTTAGCTGGTGATCAAAAACCCTAAGAAAATGGGGTTTCCGTAAAGTCAGCAGGGCAGGAAACAAAGGCAAAGGGGGAGGGTGACGGTCTCAGCTCATGATCAAAAATCTTAAAAAACGGGGTTTCGGTAATGGTGTCAGGGACGCTGAAAACACATGTATTTACACAAAAGCATAAAATAAAGAAAAAGGCAAAAAGAGCATTTCTACAAGATAAAGGTAGTAAAATAAAGGAAAAACAGCATTCAAAAAAAAATTTTAATGTCTGTAGTTAGATTTCTAGATATTAGCAAATTTTACCCACCTAAATTTAATATGAAAAAAGCGAACTTGAAAAAAAATTCAAGAGAGTTAAAAATATATATATATAAGAAATATTAAACTTGCAAACTGCAGCTGAAAATGCGCAATACAGCTTTAACTGAAAAGTGTCAGCAAAACAACTCTAAGATTGAATCTTATTAATTCGTCATTGGAAAGAGGTCCAAAATAGTATATATGTAAAACAGCTGATGGTGCATTTTTCCCTTTGTTATCATTTAAGTAAATTCAGACTACAACAAACTCCCCCCATCACTAACGTCAAAATATTTTGACTTTAGATTATAGTAACATACATACATCATTTCATATTTATGCTATACTCATTATTGTAACAAATTAGAACACCATCATATGAAAATAAATCTTTCTCTTTCAATAAACCTTTTGAAAAAAACTACTGTCCAGAATGATTACGAATATATATGTATGCATATTAAGTTAGAAAAAAAAATATTACAATGATCTTTAAATTTTGAAGTTTAATTCAGAAATTTTAAATAATCTAAACAAATTTAACGGATTTTACAAAAGAAATTTTTTTTTTTGGATATATAAAATCACTGTGAATAAATTATTTGAGTCAATATGTTGTAATCCAAATGTGTCAATGTTGTTCATACACCATCTTTCATCACATTCACAAGCAAATCAAGTCAATAAATTAATCAAATTTGAATGTTTAATTGACTAAACAACAATTAATTTTTCTACGACATTAGTATTCTTGTTTTAAAATTAAACATTTATCCTCACAAGGAAATCATTAAATTCAAAATATGTGAGAAGTTTGTGTGGAGCTAAAAATTTAAAATTACAACTGATTATAGAATTTAAAATAACAGAGCAGATGTTCAAGACCTTGTTAAATATAAATCCATTTCATGAATAAGAAATACATCCTACTTATCACTTTCATACTATATGATCATGATGATAAGTGGACGATTACTAATGTTTAAGTTTACCATTTGTAGCAACCTCCTTCTTTGACTTCTAATGTATAATTTGTAGGTACACCTGTATTATACGGTAAAAGTATTCTGGGAACTGATAGTTTTGCACTTTCCCCAAATTGAAAGCACAAAAAAATCAATAAAAACAAATTTATCATATTTTTTGCTGTAAATAAATGCTTCTCAAAATTTACCGCCATCATCTATGAGAAAGCACGCTGTTTTGCCGGGTAGCGGTTACAAACAACAAATATACCCCTTCTGCGAAATTTCAAAATACCAGCCAGATACTTCCTGGTTATCTTAACTTCAGAAAATTATCTTATCTTCCTTTTTCATCATAACTATTTAAAGAATTGGGTAAGAAATTGAACTGATTGACTTAAAAAAACACCACTAACATGATTTGGAATTAACTCTCACTCTGTATGTATCTATTATAAACCTAGCATTAAGTCATTTTTTTTCCTTTACATCTTCCTTTAAATCTTATTTGATTGTGTAAATTGTGTTCTTGAAACTATTTTATTTGATGAATAAACAAACATGAATATTATTGAAGGCAAAAAATTAAAAGGAAAATTTTAAGAGTTACTAAATGGCAACTTTTTTATTGTTTACAACTACATGCTAAGGTGGCATGAGATAAATTCGATTCTATTTGTCACTTTTCTTGTCATAAATTTTTATCCCGATGAATTAAGTATGTATTATAACACATTTAAAGATATCAAATAAATATTTCATAAACACGTGATTTGATACACAATAGTGTTAATAGTTTTCAGTGCGGCCTTGAATTAAATTCCAACAAATAAAGTAGTTTCGTTTTATTTCTTTCCTAAAAATTGAAAATTTTCATAGACCTTAATCGCTCCGTAACTTATAAAACAATTCGTTGCCTCTTCACAAAGCACTCATTTTTCATTCATGTGGCTGAATGTGCAATACGGGAACCTGCAATAGTTATTTCATAATATTTATTTAAACTAACCGATGAAGCATATCTGGGCCGAAATGATTTAATTCATAAACTGCGTCATTGCTAATACTCTTCTCTTTTATTAGATTTTTTGATTAAATGAGGTATTGACTGGCTGTTATCATTGTCCACAATTTTATATTTTGTGTTATTGATATTAATGTGTTGTATTTAGCATTGTGTTTCTAATAAGGAAAGCTCAATAGTTACGAGTTTTGACTCTCAGAATATGTTTATTCTTAAAAATTTACTTTTATTTATATATATAATATTTAAATTGCGACAGATCATGCTAAGAAAAATCATTTGGAAATATTTGTATATTATTAAAATTTATTGAAATGTGTTCTATTATCTTGTAAATAGAAGCAAAATAATTATACAAACAATTTTATTTTAGGTTGCAAAAATTTAAATGCCTTTCTTTGTAATATTTAAGATATATAATTTACATCAATTTTGTATATGATAAACAGCATTTATTTATTTTTTAATTTAATCAGATTTATGCTTATAAGAAATTAAAGGTGCATTTAAGCAATATAAAAATCATTATTCCAATAAATTTCACTCTCCAAAAGAAAATTTGTGCCAAAAAAAAGAAAAATGGTAATTATTAGTTGTTAAATTTAGACCATTTATTAATATACTTAGACCTTTTATATCATTTTATTTAAAAATTTTATTTCTTTAAATAGAAACTTATTAACTAATGAAATAATAAGGAAATTTTCTTCCAGACATTGCATAGTCATTAAAAATTATCAGCAATGAGCTGGTTTGATACAGCAGGAATTGCTAGTTTTGCTAAATCGGCATTGACAACTGCTCAAAAAACTATTGATAAAGCACTTGATATTCAAGAAGAAACTACTAGGAAGGTTGATAAAAAATCTGCTGGTATGTTACAATTTCCTTCGAATTTTTAAATCTGTAATAATATTTATAGTATGAGATTTTCATTTTTTTCACAATGTTTATCCTTTACAACTTGTAGATTTTTAATATCATAATTCAGTTGATTGTATTTTTAAAGTTATGCTTATTGTAATTGAAATTTCGGTTGAGTCCTAGGAGGACCCACTGTTGGTCGCCAAATTTTGAGCGATAAAGGTTACAATATGGTAACCCTTCCATTTCATCAAAAAATTTGGATTTTCAAATCACCGAAAAAAATGGCAATCCTAAAAAAAAGTTCAACGTTTTTCGCCTTTTCCGAAAAAATGTCATTTTGACATTTGACTTCGCTGGAGAAGGTTTGCTCTCCACCGGTTGTTGAGAATGGCGTGTGAAAGGAAATTACTTGAAAGTGAGGCTACAATAGGTTTCTTTGTGCTCCTGGGCACAAAGGGGAAGAAAGAGACGTTAGAATGGTGTATGAAAGCTAATTTAATTGCTTCTCGTTATGAATGTCCGAGGTGTAAAAAATATGCATTTGCAAAAGCGAAGGGAACGGTTGACGGCTACGAATGGCGTTGCCGCAACCAGTCGAAAGATAATCGCCACGACGTCGTTCGGAGTGTGAGAAAGGGCACTTGGTTTAGTGAAAGCAAACTTGCTGTAACTATTATCTTGTATTTGACAAGATATTGGTTTGGCAAGAGCATGAATCCATTGAAGGTACCTGGTCTACAATTAAAAAGGGCCTTCATAAAGCGCACATCAAGGGTCAATTTGATTCTTACCTTGCGGAATACATGTGGCGACGATCTAACGGTCACAAGTTGGTGGATGAGAATTTTCATAAATTCCTTGCATCCATCGCAAGTGTGTATCCACCAACAGATCATGACAAAATGCAAGTGTAAGGTAAGTGCTTTTTAACATTTTTTAAAATGATTGATTTCATGTATTTCTTCGATTTTATCTTTGCGAAACGCCCCTTTCGCCCTTTTTTAAAAATGTAAATCATGTTGTACACACTGGTTTTAGAATGCTTTTTTAAAATGAATTTCATTGCTTTCTCCGTTTTTTTCTTTATATAATGATTAATTTAATGTATTTATTCGATTTCATCTTTGGGAAACGCCCATTTCATCCCCCCTGCTCCCCCCCGGTGACGCATGCGCTTCTCAAGAGTTTTTCGTCATTGACGCCTTTTTGAAAACCTTCAATTTGGCGCTTTTTGGTGAAACATTTTTGGTACCAAAAACAGCAGTGGGTCCTCCTAGGATTTTACCGAAATTTTTTAAATAATTATAAACTATTTATTAATTTAATCTTATTGATTATTTTTTCCATATAATGTAGAATTTGACACATTCAAATTATTTGTCATTCTAGTATCAATATTATTACTTAAAAGTTATTGATTGCATTTTATATTTATGAAGTTAAATATCCTGTAATATAAAAATCAGCATTTAGGCATATATATATATATATATATATATATATATATATATATATATATTTTATTATTATTTTAACACAAATGTCATTTAGAAGTTTCAAAACATAATTTCATAGTTTAAATACACTGTATAATAATCATTTGTTATTTTTATTTTTCATAGATTCTGAAAACTTTTTTGAAGCCTTTGGATTAAGTGATAAGCCTTCAGTTTCAGCAGCTCCTCCAAAACAACCTAAAAGTAAAATTAAAGAGCATTCTGATTCTCAAGATAATAATTTACCTGTTCAAGGGTCTGGTTTTTGGACAGAGGCATGGGGTTCATTTTTTGAACCCAAAGATCAAGGTGCTGTACAATTAGAATCAAAACCCTCTGAGGCTGCTAAAGATGATAGTTCAAAAGAAATTAAACATAGAATAGAAGCCACAGTGTTATCTCAACCGCATAGAGCTAGTCTTTTCCCTGCTGAATCCCATCCAGTTCCACTGTCATCACATAGTCAAGATAATACTGATCAGTCAAATGCACCCTTTTTACCTGGATTGTTGCCTGATATAAATGTACAAAAAAGTGATAGTGCAATATCTTCAACTGAAAGTTCTATTTTTGCAGAAACCCCTAAATTAGAAGATGACAGTGAAATTATGGTTAAAGAAAAATCTTCTAACGAGTCAGCATTATGTTCTAATGATTCAAATGATGTTCTTGCTCAAACTGACAGTTTTAATGATTCTACTGAAACTAAAGAAACCCAACCGTTGAATAAATCTCTCTGTGATAATGAACCAAATAGTCCAACTGCTGTACAGAATGAATCTATTTCATTTTCAAATGTTCCTGCCCAAAACCCAGCTCCCATTGGAAAAAATATGGAGCAAAGTGAGTTCCTTGAATTACATATGTCAGATTCACCTGAGAAAAAAGACGAGACAGTTCTGTTAGACCATGATGTGTTAGATGTAAATAAAAAAGAGGATGCGAACAGCTGTATGGAAATCTCTTCTGGATCTTTTACCCAAATAGCATCTGATGAAGATAAACCTGTAGAAAGTTCCTTTTATGATAACAGCAGCTCTACTCTTGTAATTCCAGACTTGCCTGTGGCTGTTTCTGAAAATGTTGCTAATTGGGAATGTTGTGCACTGGACACTTCTTCTTCTGATCTTTTTACGGAAAATAAAAATGAACACCCAGATTTTCTAGTCCACAAAAAAGAAGCAAGGACAAATACAAACTTAAAAACCTCCACTGGTACTTTTCAGATAAGAGGAGACTGGACTGCAACTACTAACCCTGGACAATCTATAGATGAATCTCAAAATTCATCAAATGAAGAACAAAACTCTCATCATAGTGATGGTAGTAGCAATAGCAGTAAGGATGATGATGATACAGATACTGCTGAAGTCAAAGAATATGATGCCAAATCTTCTAGTAGTAGTGGTTCTCATTCAACCTCTTCTAGTTCTTTTGTGAAGTGCTCAGCAGAAGAAAATGAACATAGTTTTCACAGAGAACATTCACCAATTTCAACTACTGCTTCAGAGAGGTCAGATAATACTAAACATGAATCTGAACAAAATACATCTGGTGATGAAAATGAAACAGCCACTTCATCTGATATTGAGATCTTATCCCCACCAAATGGAGAAAATGGAGACCGAAATGCTTCTCCATTGAAACATGTTTGGTTGGCTCGTCCTCTTCGATTCCGTAGATCTGAGAGTCCAACTTCTGATAGCAGTAAAGATAGTATGATGCCAGTAGTGAGCGAGCTTGATGAAGTGAGTTATAAGGATGAGAACAATTCACATACTACCCTCTATGATGATAAAGGTGAGAAATTTTACCATTAATGCATTCTTTAGAAGTAAAAAAAAAGTTTTTCAACCTTCTTTAAGATGTTTCATTTAAAATTGAAATAATATTACTTTACATAGTTATTATGTCTGTTTACATTTATTTAACATGCTTGCTTGGTTTTAAAACCAAAATACTTTTAGATAATTAAATTTCATTTATTTTTAATAATGGTAAAGAAAAAGTATGTTTTTGTGTATAAATGTGTGCAAATTTTAAACATATATGTATGTGAAGTTTTAATAATTATTTCATAAATTCTTTGAATAAAACAGATTACCTACTATTGAAAATAAAAGTAAAATATTTAACAAGTTGTAGAATTTATTTTCTAAACAAACTGTATATATTTTTATTTTTAAATCAAGGGAATCCTATAATTTTTCATAATTATTTTGTTGGCAAACTAATGTACGTATTCATTTCATTGCCTCTGATTTTTTAATGATTAAATAGCAATTTTTATGATTAATTTTAATGTAAATTCTTTGTTTTTTTATAACAAATTATAAATTTTATCATTTACTCTTTAAAAGCAATTGTTGCTCTTGGAAAAAGTTTTAGTATTTGAAAATTTAAAACACATTAATTTACTTTATTTCTTATCCTCATTATTTACACATACTTTGGTTTTATTTATATAATTATATTTATTTGAAAGATTTTGTTTTTAGAAGAATTAGACTGTCAAAAGCATTATGATGAAGATGACAATATTGGAAGATTGCTCAGGGTATGTTTGTAACTTGTTTATTCATTTAAAAAATGCATTGATGTATATGATTAATGTGAATTAGCATATTTTCTATATTATCATTTGACATACTTCATGTGCTTAGAATTGGGAGTGGCTTAGAAATCTCCATTTTGATAAAAAAAATTTCAAAATTCTTAAGATAACTGAATTCTTAAGATACTTCAACAGACAATAATATTTTTTTCCTTGCACCTAATGCTATGTTCAGAAATCTATTTCATAGTTATGAGTGGAAAATGAACCTTTAAATTATACTTCTTTATGTCTGATATAATAATTTTTTTGAAAATTTCAAATGGTTTATTAATTTTGTAAAACTTTTTAGTGTTTGAATGGTAAAAGAAGTATTTTTCTAATGGGTGAAAATATTTTTATATAGTATTTATTTTGTAAGTTTTCTTAATATTTGCTTGATTGATTTAGTCTTATATGTTAATTTGGTAGTTACCTAATATTGCATTGCTAAGCAAAGGATATAATATGTGTGTGTTTATTTGAGTTTAATTTATTTGAATAATTTTATTTAAATGCAGAAGCAAGACGAACTTCAGACTATTTTGGAAGCAAGAGAGAAAAAAATTGTTGAATTAAGCAAAGAAAATATTGAATTGCAAGAAAATGAACAAAGGCTTAAAAAGTGAGTTTTTTTTTTTTTACTGTTTTTTTCTCTTAGAATTTATTATAATTTTTCCTTGTTATTTTAGAATTTTACTATACATATTAAAGGTTTCCCATTGGCTTTTTGAAACTTAATATTAGATTATTTCTGGAAGTAAAACAATTAGAAAACAGTTTTCCATCAAATAAAAATGGAAGGTTGGAATGTTGACTTAGTGCAAACTTCTAAATTATAGGAAAATTACATGTTAAAATTTAAATAATCTTATTAGTAAATATTTATAATTTTCTTTAAATTTATGTAGTTAATATATTTTTTTTTACTGACTAGATGTTTTAACATTGTATTGTATTATTTTAGGAATTATAATGTAATGTGTTGCATTTTTTAAATGTTTTATATGTTTTGTAGATATGTAAATAAAGAATTTTGCCTTTGAATTCTAATCTGTGAAATTATTATTTGCCAAAATGATATTTTGTTGCAATTTTTTTAATACATGTGTAAGTCCTTGTTCTTTTTTCATTTGAAAAAAAAACAACAACTTAATTACCGAATAAGTTATCACATGTGTACATGCATATATATTATCAAAAATACTATCTGAATTCATTATTTTAATATATGTTGACAGTGTGGATATAATTTTTGTGTGTGAGAGAGAGAGTTGATATTTTTACACATTTAGCTATTGGGAGAAGTAATGCTTTTAAGAAATTATTTAACAATTCCTTAGTTTAATATCCATAACTTATGGAACCATAACTGCTATTTATTTTGACTCCTTTCAAAATAATATTGTAATTACTTTTTTTAATTATTAATTTAAAAAAATATTCTTCGTAAAAAGTTTCAATTTAATTAATTCATTAGCTTGTAGGAAGATGGTACATTTTATTTCAAATTATTTTTAACATGAGTTTTATTTCTGTAGTCTGATGCAAAAAATGAGAGTAGAACAAGCTAAAGAATCCCGAGATATTACTGCTTTGACTAGAGAATTCACCCATAGACTTGCACTTGTTGAAAGTCAATTGAAAGAAACTATAAAGGTAAAGATTCAATTCATTTCATTAATAAAAAAAATAAATTGAAAATTGAAAATTCTTGCATTGAATGATTTCATATATACTCTAGTTTGAAAATAATGCTTTATATATTTCATTTTTTACAGGAGAGAAATTTACTTCAACATCAACTGGAAGAAACGAAATTAGAAATTGATAAAAGGTAAATAACTTTGCTTATGTTGGATATCTATAATTCAATATTAGTCTCTATTTTTTAAAAAACTAAGACTTTCAATAATATCATTTTGATGTTTATGCTGATGTGGGGAATTTTATTTTATAGAAAAACAATGCTTTCAGAAAATTAGCCATAAATGTTATAATTGATTTGGATGGATAGTAAAAAGATGTTTATGTTTTATATGAGCATATGTAACATTTTTTCAGTTATGCTAAAAACTTAAAGAAAAAAAAATTAATGCAAGTTTTCATGCTTAACATATACTGCTTATAATGGCATATGTTATAACTCGTTTCATTTGTGTAAAAAAATTCTTGGAGATATAAAATGTATACCACTGTTCAATTCTTAATAATATGCATTATACTTAAAACTAGTTTTTTTTAAAGGAGAATATACATGTTTGAATTTTAACCTTATGCCTTTCTGCATTAACAATACTACGGAATTAAATAAGTTTAAAATATCTTTTATTAAAGAATTCAAGGAATTTTTTTAAACATAAAAAAGGTATTCTTCTAAACTATGAACATAAATATGCCCCAAAAAAACCCATGGATTTATGTCATCTATTCTGTAGTTGGAAAATGCCTTAAATGTTTTTTTTTTTTTTTTTTGGAAAGGGGTTTACTATAAAGTTAAAAAAATTATTTTTTAAAGCTGTTATTTTCAAATTTTTAAACATGAAATCCAGAAGGTGGAATAAAAATAATACTTAAACCTAATTTATTTTAAAATAAAAATTATATTTCATGGAAACCTGAATCTCATTGTTGGGAATATTATTTATATTTTATGGCATGTTTGTACTTTTAATTTTTATTTGTTTTATAATTCTTATTTTATCTTTCAGGGTTTTAGCTTCAGATTTTGAAGAAGTTATAAAAGAAAAAGATCAACAAATAAAAGAACTAACAGAAGAAGGTTGTATTACCATATATTCATCTAATTGAATTAATTGACTTTTTTTTGTCATTTTTGTTATTAATTCTTAGTTTTCTGTTATCTCATAAAATAATTGTTATGCAGGGCAAAAACTTGCAAAAAAAGAATTAACCCATACAACAATTATTAAAAAACTGAGAGCCAAAGAAGATGAAATGGATCGAACCATTAAATCTCAAGAGTATGTTTTATTTTCTCCTAAACCTTCTATAAATTCTTTTAATTTATTGAAACATTTTTGCTTTCCTTTTACTCTTTATAATTTTATATTTTCAGAGCAAAATTAGAAGAGAGCACAAAAGAAGTGGATAGACTCCGAAAGTCTATTGGTGCTAAAGAAGAACAAGAAAAAAAGCATATAGGTAATAACTTTTCAATGTTAAAATTGTCTTTTTTTATTATTAATCTATGAGAAAAAATGCTCAAGTTATAAATTTTTGTTAACATGCTTTCATTTTATAATGTTTATCTTTATGTATGTAACATTTAACACTTGCTGCATTAAGTTTAATTACAATTTTTTAGATGTTATCAGGAATCTAAATAATTCTGTAAAGAAACTAGAGAAAGAAGTTTCCATGCTAAAAGTAAGTATTTATGTAAACTTTTTACAGGTAGTTATTTATCTATATATATAAAGGAGAAAAGCGACTCACTGACTAATCATGATATCTCCGGAACTATTAAACCTACAGACTTGAAATTTGGTTGGTAGGTTCCTTTCATGGAGTAGACGTCAGCTAAGAATGGATTTTGCAAAGTTCGAACCCCAAGGGGCGTTATAGATAATTATTTCCATTAATAAACTATTAGATGTACAGTCGTGAAACTTGGTACACAGATTTCTTTCATAAAGTAGAGATTCCCTACATAATGATTTTTACGAAAATCTACCTCCAAGGGGCGTTGAGGGCGCTTAAGGGGCGTTATACATAATTATTTCCATTTTTAACCTATTAGACATACAGTCTTGAAATTTGGTAAGCAGGATTCCTTTCATAGAGTACAGATCCACTACAGAATGGGTTTTGTGAAAATCGACTCCCTAGTGGCGTTGTAGAGAATTAAGTGGCGTTATAGGCAATTTTTCTCCTTTTTTTTAAATTATTAAGACGTAAAATCTCAAAATTTAGTAAGCTGATTCCATTCATTGAGTAGATCCACTATAAGATGGATTTTGTGAAAATCGTTTCCTAAGTGGCTTTGCGGGGCTTAAGGGGCGTTATAGATAATTATTTCCATTTTTAACCTATTAGACGTACAGTCTTGAAATTTGGTAAGCGGATTCCCTTCTTAGAGTACAGATCCACTACAGAATGGATTTTGTGAAAATCGACTCCCAAGTGGCGTTGTGGAGAATTAAGGGGCGTTATATAGGCAATTAACTCCTTTTTTAAACTATTAGACGTAAAATCTTGAAATTGAGTAAGCAGATTCCATTCACTGAGTAGAGATCTGTCATAAAATCGGCTTTGTGAAAATCGTTTCCAAAGTGGCTTAAGGGGCGTTATACATAATTATTTCCCTTTTTAAACTATTAGACGTACAGTCTTGAAATTTGGTAAGCAGATTCCTTTAATAGATTACAGATCCGCTGCAAAATGGGTTTTGTCAAAATCGACTCCCAAGTGGCGTTGTAGAGTATTAAGTGGCGTTATAGGCAATTAACTCCTTTTAAACTATTAAGCGTAAAATCTCGAAATTTAGTAAGCTGATTCCATTCATTAGTAGAGATCCGCTATAAGATGTGTTTTGTGAAAATCGTTTCCTAAGTGGCGTTGTGGGGGCTTAAGGGCGTTATAAATAATTATTTCCATTTTTAACCTATTAGACGTACAGTCTTGAAATTTGGTAAGCGGATTACCTTCTTAGAGTACAGATCCACTACAGAATGGGTTTTTTGAAAATCGACCCCAAGTGGCGTTGTGGAGAATTAAGGGGCGTTATAGGCAATTACCTCCTTTTTTAAACTATTAGACGTAAAATCTTGAAATTGAGTAAGCAGATTCCATTCACTGAGTAGAGATGTGCCGTAAGATGGGTTTTGTGTATATCGTTTCCTAAGTGGCGTTGCGGGGGCTTAAGGGGTGTTATAGATAATTATTTCCATTTTTAAACTATTAGACGTACAGTCTTAAAATTTGGTAAGCGAATTCCTTTCATGGTGTAGAGATCCGCTACAAAATAGTTTTGGGGAAAATTGATCCCCAAGGGTCACTGAGGGGGATTAAGGGGCATAATTGATAAATATTTCCGCTTTTCAACTAATAGAACTACCTGCTTGAAAATTAGAAGGTATGTTCGGTTCATGGAATAAAGTTCCTTTTACAAAGATTTTTGCGAAAACGGACCCCCAAAGGAGTAAGGTTGCGAGGGATTAAGGTGTGTTATAGAAAAATTCCTGTTTTTGAATTTAACTCATTTACTTCAAATTTGTTGAGCACTTTTCTTTAGTTGAATAGAGTTCCACTAAGAATGGATTTTACGGAAATCAACTCCAGTGGGAAGCGGGGAGAGTTATTGGGGCGTATTGATAGACAAAATTACCGTTTTCGAACTGCTAAGACTATAAAAATAAATTTTGGTTTGCATGCTTCTTTTGTTGAATTGGAACCCGCTAAGAGAGCTGTCAAGGAGGTATTGATGATAAAAATTCCGTTTTTTGCTCTGTTAGATTTAGACTTGAAATTTAGCATGCATGTTTATTTTATGGAGTAGAGATCCACTGAAAGTTGCTTTGGTGGAAATCCACTTGATTATTAGGTTAAGTGAGCGAAAAAAATCTTTCTCCTTCTATTTTAGATATAAATAGAAATTAGATATTATAATTTATGTTCTTTTTATATCAAGGGGCGAGAGTGTAACAGCTATAAATATATTTTTCAATACAATCGAATTCTTAATGCTAGATATCAATAATTAATATATATGTAAACAGTATACATATATACAACATCGTGAAATACCCAGTGAAGCAGGTGGGTAACGGCTAGTAAATGTATATTTGTAAATAATGTGACATTTTAATGTTATATATGTAATGGTGTAAAAAGGCAGGCCATTGAATGAGTTTTAATATAGAATTCAAACATTAGAATAAAAGTTTAGACTGCTAAAAAAAATTATACTGTCAATGTAACAATTTTAACTTTAATGAAGTTTTCAGCATCAGGTTCAAATACTGACTGTCTGTTTAAATCTGTCTTACAAAAATACTGAGGGCAATTATGAATTAGATGGAACTCAATTTTAAAATCCTTCACATGGTGTGGATTTTGTTGTTTTTATTTGATCATGATTCAAAATTTTAAGTTTCTTCATCATAAGCATTACTTTAGTGATACTAAACAAATAAAACTGATGCATGATTCTCTATTCAAATTTTATATATCATTTTAAACTATCAATATAATTTATGTAAAGCTCTCTTTAAATCTAATTACTTTTGCTATGACTGTATGTATATGTAACTGATATATAGCATGGTGAAAATTATTCATTAATAAATATCAAGAACTGTTTGTGCTCAATACCAGAACAGTATTAATGAGAAATTGAAAGCAGCTCTATTGAAAGAAATGTTGCATATTATTAATTCCTAATTGGTCTTGTACTGCTTCTTTTCAGAGAATATTAGAATAAAAAGTACATAGTAATGCAGTCAATTCTCGCTAGTTTAAACTTTCGAAAATACGAACCTCTCGCTAATTCAAAGTATATGCTCACACACACACAGTCCCTAGAAAAACTTGATATTTTGAACTAAAACAATATGTTTTGGTACACTGAATATTTCAAAGTAAAATCAGGGGCTGGCCAGACTACCGCATGCAATAATTCAAAGTTATCTTATAAAACTGTTGACAATTCAAACACTTATTATCTGGAGTCCTGTAGCACACAGGTTGGAACTTATATGTTTTGAGTTGTATTGTCTTTGTGTGTCTCCCCTGTAATGTAGCCACTTTGATGACCATCTGTCTGCTACCCCTTCTTGTTTTCTTGATTCTTCAGTTGAAAGGACACTTTTATTGTTTTCCTTTTTCAAGTAGACAGTTATGACTTCACCTGTTGTTAGCAGTCCATATCTTTCGTTTAACACATGGCTTTGCTACTTGTGTTCAGAAACTATGGTCCCTTATAGTAAAGAAGAGATGTGTAGGATTGTGTTTTTTGAGTCGGTCTAACATGAGGATTTATGGTTCATCGTTAAAAACGTTTTGGATATCCTCAAAAATCAGCAGATTGTAATTGTTTCTATTTTAATGGCTTTGATCATGATTGACAAGGCTTGTAGAGCTGTCACTGCTTTGACAATTCACAACTGTTTTAAAAAGTCAGGCTTCCACATTCCAAATCTGGTTGATGTGCACAATACATTCATGGAATGTAACACTGAACCATTTCTTTGAGAAGCTCTCCCAGTACAAGATTTGACATTTGATGACTGTGTGCAGGTTGACACAGACATTGCTGTGTGGGGAACCTTATCTGATACTGAAATTGTGGCTTTGAACCATAATAACACAGAAAGTGATAAAGATGAATCAGAGGAGTTGACTCCGATAACTCTGACGGAAGCTAAAGTGTCACTAAACAAACTAGCAACTTTTTCCTTCAAAATCATGTTGATGTAGACCAGGGGTATTCCACCTTTTTTTCCAGCTGAGCCACACACAGATAAAATAAAAAAATTTGGGTGGGTCGCAACAAAAAGGATTAATGGGGGAAAAGTTATAAGACCAAGGCAGTATTGGACATTTAAAATGTGAGAAATTGATCAAAATATAAAAAATAATTTTTGGTTTTTAGTACTATATAAATCTCTATCACACACACAAATTTTTGGTTTTATGGATTTTTTACTGAGTAATAGAGTAGTTTCAATTTCTTTTCATCCATGACCACAAGCCCATAGTTTACATTCTACTGCCTTACAAACAAAGCTGTCATGCAGTTTGATAATTGGATTTTTTTTCTTTTTGGCAAAGCCTCTCTTGTTTTTATTTCAAATATTAATTTATCAAGTGTAGAATGGCATATAAGAGTTTTGACTCAATTCTAGATTGAAATCAGTGGGCGATGACCGGGCCACTCAGAAAAGCTCGGTTGGCCACATGCAGGCCGCAGATTGAGTATCGCTGATGTAGATGTTTTTCAAGCTTCATTTATTCTAGGAAATTTTATTGACATAGATTAAATGCCAAAAAAACAACAACAGGTTTTGTCGTCACAAAAGATTAATTATGTACAATATGAATTCTTTAAATAATTGTTTTTGATACATAAATATATTCCTTTAGTACAGGAATTTTAACTTCTGTGTAATATTTATACTATATAATACGTACTTTTTATAAATACTTTAAAGTAATTTTATATATATGTACATTTGTTGTTTTATTACATAGTTAAAATATTAAATGTGTTAGAAAAAAAATTTCACTTCATGTACTTTGGGAGGCTTACCCTCTTGATAATTCAAAGTTTTTCATTGGTCCCCCCAATTTAGAATTATTGAGAGTTGACTGTATTTTGATTATTTTTAGTAAATTGTCATGAATATATAATTGAATTTATTTTTGGTGTAATATTTTGTGGAAAACATTTTCTAAATATTGTTTTGGATAAAATATAGTCCTCTAAATTTTACATGCAACATTTCTGTTAGTAAAGTTGTCATTGGATTTCATTTTATTTCTGAATTAAATTTTAAAAATTCTTAACTATTTTAAATTTGTGTACTTTTTTCCCTTACAGAGTGACTTGGAGGATAGTAAAGAAAAAGAGCATAGTTTGAAAAGATCTTTAGATAGTACTTACAAGTTAGTAAATTATTGAATTTTTAATAAAAATATCATCAATATTTGTCTTCAAGTAATTTTTTTTCAAATATTTTCTTTTTAAATGAATAGGGAATATACAGAATTACAGAAGTCCTATTCGGCTAAGGAAATAGAAGTAGAGGTATGTAAAGAGGGAAACTTACCAGATATTTTAATTTTAAGTTAAATATATTAACATAAACATGTTTTTCCAAATGCCATTTAAGCTATAAATATTATATTGTAGATAACACTTTTTTAAAAATTGTTAGCCATACTAATGGTTTTAACAATTATAAACAGCTTAACTTAATGTTTTGATATTTTGTAGGAATTAAAATCTGATTTAGATTCAAAAGCTAAAGAAGATCTGAAACAGAAATTAGAAAATGCTAATAAAGAAGCTACTAGAGAAAAGGAAGTTTTATTATCAGAAATGCAACAATTACGGTACACAATATC
Source organism: Trichonephila clavipes (assembly GCA_019973935.1). Taxonomy (NCBI): domain Eukaryota; kingdom Metazoa; phylum Arthropoda; class Arachnida; order Araneae; family Nephilidae; genus Trichonephila; species Trichonephila clavipes. The sequence goes on along the minus strand of BMAU01018153.1, from coordinate 1,110,277 downwards.
CCGAACTCAAGATGAGGCAAATATGAGAGAGAAAATGTTTAAAGATGAAATTGCAAGTTTGCAGAAAGTAAGTGTTATTTCATTTTTTGGAATAAATCTAATGGATATATCTTAGTATTCCATATGATATACATTAAATCATATTGTTACGTATAACATATTGTTTTAAGTGTGTGTTTTCTCTCCTCTGTCCTTTGAAGTAACTTGGAATTTTTTTAAAAAAATGTACTTACTGTAAATTTATTAGAATATTAAAAAATTTTAAGTATTGTTGAAGATAATGACAATAAATATAAGTAACCTTTTAAATATTGAATAAATAGGCTTTTAAAAAGAATTCACAGTTAACAAGGTTGAGGTAAATTAATTAATCTTCATTCTGTTTGAGTAATATTGTATTACAAAAAAATGATGACCCCAAAAAATTATGAATTTTTTGCATTTTAATTTTGTAGAACAAATTTATATGAGGAATTTAAATAATTCTTAGAATAGTTTAAATTTGAAATTTTTGACTTAAGTTGTGTAGTTTGTTCAGTAAATGGTTTTAACTGAAAAGGATTTTACACACAAATATAAAATCATGGTTATAAATTTGCAATTTGAGAAACTATTCTATTTTATATTAAAACAAAAAAAAATTGAAATGTCTAATATCTTTATATCTAATTTGATTTCTGTCTAAATGTGTATATCATTCTAAAAAGATATTTATTTTCTTTTTTAATTTTTGCATGCAAGCAGAAATTTGTTGCCTCATAATTCAAATTACTGATCAGTATATTTAATATAGATTTCTGTTTTGTATATATATATATATATTCATTTAGAGGTTACAGGAAGCTGAAGAAAGAAATGAAGAATTAACAAAGAACATGTCAGCAGGTTAGTAATTTTACAAGAATTAATAATTGTGTGTAATAAATGTTTGAAAATTATTGAAATCATATTTTCTTTTTTAAATCAAATGGCCTCACATTTAAAAGTATGATTTATATGTTAACTATATAATTTAAATGTTTTCAATTTCAGTAAAAATGAGTATCATTTAAGCTTTTGATTTCATGTGTAGGATTTGGTGAAATTGTTTTGTATTTTAAGAATTACTGTGTTAACCTTGATTTAATTTTTCTTATAGCTACCAGACCTTTAATTAGACAAATTGAAAATCTACAGGCAACTTACACTGCTCAGACAATTTCATGGGAAAAAATAGAGAAAAGTTTAACTGACAGATTAAGTATGCATTTTCTTTACTTTATTATATCTTTTTAAATATCACTTTAATATTTTTGAATTATTTACCTCTCTTCCCCCCCTAAAGAGGATTTAGAAATAATTTAATTACCAAAAGGTTCCATGTTATTTTTACTTGAATGTATATTTTTGAACTATAAATAAATAATACGTTTTTGTGACTCGTTGTTTCTTTACATGCAGGTGATGCACAGAATCAAAATGCTCATATTTCTGAAAAAGAAAGAGCTGCTACAGAAAAATACTTAGAATATCAATCGAAATTAACTTCCCTTGAATCTCAAAACAGCACTCTAAGGCAAGAAAAACTTCAGTTAACATCAGAAATAGAAACACTAAGGACAAACATAATTGTTCTTGAAGAAAATAAAAGCAGGTATTTTTTTTGTTGTAAAGCCTTTAGTTGCAATTCTATTCAATAATTAATGAATAAAATTACTTTTATTTTATGAATCATCAAATAATTATTGTTCTAAAAGCAATATATTTTTTTCCCTTTGTTATTGTTATTTAAATATTAGAATTGATTTATATGTTAATATAATAACATTTACTTAAAATTCTAATCTTATATTTTTTCTCTAAATCATAATTCCAAAATTTCCTATTTCAAAACACATCTCATTTCATCTTGCATTAAAAGATTAAAACCTATGTTTTGACATCAATTCATTCAATTCAATCATTTAAAGGATTAGATCTTAAATTTTTGACCGATTAATTTGTGATTCCTAGTAAAAGAACATTATAATAGCTTACTAAGTGGTTTAAACTTTTCCTAAACACTGATGTAGTTTCTAAAAATAACTTGTATTTCCCTTTAATTGTACATATGAAGATATTTTGTATATTACATTTTCCCCCTGTTTTTTCATGTATATTTAAATTTAGGAAAGGGGTTGATTCTCTCTCTTGTTCTTTTTGCACTTGAACAAAGAGCACTCTCAAAGTAAATCAATCCCCTTATGTTGATATTAAATAAGAGATTATTGATCTGTCTTGCTTTTTAATTGCCATGACTACAAATTCTAAAAGAATTACCATCTCATATTGTTACATTACATATAATGTAATCAAAATTATACTAAATTTTAAGGAAAGCAATCAATAAGAAAATAGCGAGATAGTGCTGAATAAAGTAAAATAGCCACAGTAATGTATTGCCATACTTATACCTTACCAATTGAACCTTATTGTTAAGATTGTTGTGCTAAACAAAATTTTAAGAGCCAACCTTCCCCATCATTTGCCTATATTATGGATTGAAATAGTGTGCACATGTATAAACTATATATTGAATACAAAGAATTATTACTGAAGTATAAATAAAATATATTTATTGACTCATTTTTTTTCAAATCTTCTATTGGAAACCTATTTATTGAATAAATTTATTTGATTATCAATTTATTCTGCTGAATTCCAATGAAAATTTACTTTTCCTTTTTAAAAATACTTTATTTTTCATTATTCTACACTAACATAGTTATTTTAAAATTTCTTACTGTGTATGACATGTATATAATTTGTTTTTATTTGCAATTTCATTTTTATTATTTCCTTCTGGCATAAGGTATCAAAAAGTATTTTCTCATATTTTTTAGAGAAACATATACATTAGACAAAGTGAAACAAAATTTTAATGCTGAAATAACTAAGTTGAAACAAGAAAGAGTAAGTAAAATTTTATTATTTGATTTTTTTTAAATTTTAATTTTATAATATTCAAATAATAATTAAATTCGTTTATAAATGTGTAATCACAAAAATTAAAATAAATTAATATATACCTATTTATATGAACTATTTAATAAGTTTTCTGGACATTGGATGAACTAACCCCTTTAGTATATAAAGGGAAAGTTCATTTTATTTTTAAAAAATGGATCAACTCAGATAAAAATGAGTAATATACAGTCGAATCTCCATATTACGTACCTCTATATAGCAAACTTTTTTCTGGAATCAAGAACATTTCACGATTTTCTTTGTAAAATAACCTCCCAATAGCAAAGTGTATTTTCTATATAATGAACTTTTTCTCTTGTGATTCAATTTTTTCCCCCTATTTTTAAAGTATTTCTGGACATTTCAAGTTATTCTCTCTTTTAACACATTTTATGGTGGTCATAGTTCAGTGCCTAATTCGCCACAATCAATAGAAATCTGGTGGTTTCATCCATGCTACCTTTAACCCCTATTGTCTAGTTCACTAGAAAAATCTTCTATATCCCCTTTCACTCTCAGTGGAGTTGTCTCATGTCCCCGTGTCCTTGAACTAGTTCTTGATAAGTCGAACATCAATTTCTAGTTAGAAAATAATGTATGTTTAAAATTACTTGTATGCTTCAAATTAAAATGTCCTTTAAAATTCATAAATTTTAATATAACATTTTTTTTCTAAATGTTGAAAATACAGTGTGTTCTTCGATGTTCTTTTTTCTTGTTTTCCTTGCAGTTCTTTCTTTTTCAATGAGTAAGATATGTAAAATACATAGATATTAATTTACAAAAAGGTGCAATTAATTACTTTTTTTTAATATATATTGTTAATGAATTTAAAATATTTGATTTATGTGTGGTTTATAAAGTATATTGAAAGATGAACCTCTATCTAACGAATTTTCCATATAATGAACCTTTTTTTCGAGATTTAGGGACTTTGTTATATAGAGGTCCGACTGTAATTAAATATGCTGTTGTCTGTATGGCAGAAAAGTCTGAATAGAATATTAATTTGAGAGCATTTATCTATTTGAAAAAAAAATGTTATAATTTTGGATTTTTATTCTTCTTTTATTTTAACTGTATAAAAAGATAATTTGAGTACTAACATGTAACACAGATATTTAATTTATAAGCATTTTGATTGACGTTTATATTTACAGTTAAATTTGGAAAATACTATGTCAACTTGCTTAGAACAATTAGATTTTGAGAAAAGGAAAGTGAAAAAGTTGGAAGAAGAGATTAAAATCAAAGTAGGTTTCATTTACAGTTCAACATTACCGTAAAAATATATTTTTAATGTCTTTTTGTTAAATTTTCGACTCCCGAATATCGTTTATAATATTTATGTGACTTATTCTACAGGAGGCTCGAGCTTTAATTATGTCTGGTTCATCCCCTTGTCCATCCCCAACTGGTTCTGCTAGAAGTTCAATTAGTAGCATTCACAATTGGTCTCAGGTTTGTCCAAAGTTGTTTTTATTTGGTTTTTTTTTGAAAAAAAGTGTGTTTTTAAATTGAAAATTTTACTAAGAGTATACCATGTTTGTATATGTTACATTTCTGAAGTATCAGTACTTTTATTGCTGAAAATCTAATATAAGTATATTACACTTACTGGATGGCGTTGTCAGACGCTGGCCTTGTACACACAATATTGTGGATTTGACCTCAGCCCATAATTGTAGATTTTCATAATGCAAAAATTAGTAGCATCCATGTTGTAGGATTATGCAGCATGCTAAAGACCCCTAGAGTGCCTGCTTGGCTTGGTTGCTCTTGGCAAAATTAAATTCTTAGTATAATTTTACATCATCAGAGTTCAGGTGCCTCCCTTTCGGAAGGAACATTGAAATTACAATGTGGCAATTGATTTCCATCTATTTGGTACCACACTAAAAAGTGATACTAGCTCCTGGGTAATATACAAGGTCTGCAATGGTAACAATTTGCAGCCTCATTAGAAAAAGAAGAAAAAAATAGAGAGGATTCTGAAATGTAGTATAAATTTTTATTTCAATAAGTAATGCAATTAATCTATTAATAAATTTATGTTAAGCTAATAAAAAATAATTTTTTGTTTGTTTTTTATATTATTGAAAATTGTTATGAATGTAACAATCTTATGTATAATATAATATTTTTAATTATTATGATATATAAATATATATATATCGTTATATTATAAATTTTGGTGTATTTTAACACTTATTAAATTCGACACAGATAAATTATAAAATCAAAAAATTGATGCTTTTCCAAAAACTTCACCTAATTGTGAAATATTTTATAATTTTTTCCCCCATTAGTTTATAAAAACTGTTAAAAAATAATCTTATATTTGTCTTTTTTTGGATGGTCAATCATTGAGTTTTGATTTTGTTAGTTCAGCAGTCACCAGACCACTAAATTCATAATTTTCAGGTCCCATTTAACACTAAAATAAAATTTTTATTTAAGAATAAAAGATCAATGTATTTTTATATATATATAATACATTAAGGACTCTTATTTTATTTATAAGAAATACTACTTATTTACTTAGCTTTAACATCAATTCATTAAAACAGCTACTTTTACATAATCTCATGCATTCCTTAGAAGTATTGAAGGTTTTTTTTTGCTTATTCCGGATGTTTTAATTGCTAGTGTTTTCTGAATTTAAAAATTATTCTGGGATCCTTGAACAAAATCTCGGAACACATACATAAAGTAGAACCTGATCCTTATAAAATTTTTAAGTAAATTATTAATACAAGAAATTTAATATATATATTTAATACTGAATAGTATTATTTTTTTATTTATTTTTTTTTTTTTTTGCTATTTTCAGTTTAAACATTTTTCTGAATGATACCTGATAAGGTCTTTAGACTGACTCATTGATCAGAACACTGTTAAGTGAAGCACACATATTGTTTCTTCTATGAATGAAATGCTTACTTTTTTGAAAATTCATCATTGATTTATTTCATCTAAATAAAAATAACTATCAAATTCATACTTGATATCATTAAATAAAACTGAAAAAAATGAGAAATGAGTGAAACAATTGATGCAAATAAATACTTGTTTATTTGGATGACTATTGTATTGGCTCAAACAATACTGAAACAGATTGAGAATTCTCTTTTTTACTCTTATATATATGTTGTAAAATTAATGAAATATAAAGTATAAAGGTACTTACATGTTATTGCAACAATTGCCAACTCTATTAATAATTCGCCAAGTTGGCAACCCCGATTTCCTATGTGTTCATACGTTCAGAATTGCCAAACATGTGCTTTGTTTCATATAATGTTGCCATTAGGTTGTGATAATACATAAGTACCAGTCCTGTCTGTTGCCTCAAAGTGACAGAGGGATGTACTTGGGCGGTATGAGTTAAGTACGTCAGGAGAATTTTCTCCTGGTGGGGTCACTCTAGGCATGAAGGTCATACCATTATGCTCAGCTAAAACTGAAACGCACCTGAGGCTAAGTCCGTCTTCTCTCTTTAGCTTTCCCAGGCCTGGTCTGAAGAAGCTGGTCTCTCCTGCCCACTATCTTGACTAGTTTGGGTTTTAAAAGACAAGGTCCTTCTGGATCCTCTTCTGTTTTTAGAATTCTTAGATTCTTTTGGATTCATGCAGATTGCCTAGCATGCTAGACAATCTGGGATGAGAAACAACCACAACTAGTATAAAAATTGCCATTCAAACTATAAAAAAAGTTTGTAGGGATTATTTTTGTTAATGTTAACAGAGTATAAAAAAAGAATTCCAAAATGTTCTTGCAAATTACTGATTGTTGATTAAATTATTATGATCTTGTGATAATTGCTTATTTTCTATTTGTTTCATAGTTTTGATTTATTTTTAATTTACTCCTATGAAAGAAATTAAAATATATTCTGCTCACATTTTTTAGGATGAAGGTCATGAACATGGTACCATTACACCTGTTAACAATTACAGAATGTCAGTTTATGAGTCTTTAAGACTGGGAAGTGGTTCTTCTCTTCTTGAAAATTTACAGTCTCAGTTGAAACAGAGAGAAGGTGAAATATTTCAATTGCAGGTGCCTATTAATGGTTCTATTAAATTATTCATTAACAGTAAATTATAAACATTTGATTATGCTTGAGTTTAAACATCAAGAAAATATCTACTGTAAAATCCTGCGTATAATACACACTTTTAACAGATAAAATAAGATCAAAGTTTAGGGGTGCATGTTATAAGTCGGGTATAAAAATGAGAGCTTTAAAAATAAAAAGAAAGATGAGCATAGTGAAAAATTAGACTTCTACATATATCGAAATATTGTTCATTTAAAAGAAATGACATTCCATATGAATTAAAGATTTGTAGTTCTAGAAGTATATAATTTTTTTTCTAAAGTTTGGGATAATACCTCTAATAAATGATTTAAAAACATAAGAACATTGTATAGGTTAATTTCAAAATTTTTCACAAAAAAAAGGGGGATGCACGTTATACAGCAAATATACCTAAAAATTAAAAATTGCAGCTTGAAAGTATAGGTGTGCATTATATGGCAGTTTGCATTATATGCCAAATTTTACGGTATTTTGAATTCAATTTTAAAAATCTATTGGCCATTTTTTTAGATTCAAATAAAAATATTCTTAATGATTGTATGTAACATTGATATAATTTTTTAATATACATATAATTTCTCACCTAAAGGAATTGATTGTAAAAAGGGAGTTGGTTTATTCTTTTAAATTATTTTTTACTGCAAAATTTACTGATATAGTTTAACAATCCCTTCCTTTAAAGTTTTTCTTTTTCTTATGTAATTGTTTTAATAAATTTAAATTCAATATTTAATTTCCTTATTGTTATATGTTTGTAGTCTGAAATTGCTAAATTGGAACAAGTTAAAGAATCAATGACACAGGAATTAGTGATGTTATCTGAACAAAATCAATCATTATCTCAAAAAGTTATTGATTTGGAATCCCTAGAAAAGGAACACAGGGTATGTATTTTGGGTTTTTTTATAATTAGATATTTATGCATGTAATTTTTTTTTAATAATTTTCACAACATCCTCTTAAAAATTTTTCATATGTTAACTTGGTTGAAAATGTGATTTCTAATATGAATATTGTGACTCCATTGTAGAAAAATCTAATTAAATAAAATTATGGTATATTAATTATACAACATGGTCTTTTTTAGTAATACTTTAATTTTATATTAAAAAATAATTAGGATCTGAATGTATACTAAAATAATATGTGTTCAAATAAAACATAGCTGCTGTATTCTATAAAAATAATTTACTCAAAAGTAAAATATCTACTTAACCCCTTCTCTGTCGGATTTTTTTCGAATTTCTGGTCCAAAAAAACAATTTTTTTTATTGCCGAAATTTAATATATGCTCTAGTCTAAATTTAAAAATGCAATTTTTTAGTCAGGAAGCAGTTTTTTCTAGACTTAGAGTGGTACAATATATTATATACCGTCTACTGATCCCCAGTTTTCACTGCAATGCATCAAGATTTAGGCTTAGAAAATATACTCTGATATTATATTTATTTATGTTATTGCTTTGAGGTTAATATTTGAGAAATAAAAGTAACACAAAAAAATTATGTACCTAAAAAAACTCTTAAAATTGTGTAAAAAATATTTTAGAAAGTGGTTTTCCAACCTTACCTTTAGCAAACAGTTTTACAATCTGTTTTGGACATCAGGATGTAAAAACAACATTTATCACAAAACCTAAATCATTTAATTTTGACGTGTAAAAATTACACTTGCGAGAGCGAATTTATAGAAAGTACAAAATGATTCTGTTTTGGTTCGAGCGGGAAATATTGCTTGGAAAATTGAGAAAAAAGTAGTACTAGTTGCGCCATCTCTTAGCACTATTTGGAAATACAAAAAATAATCGCAGAATTCACTCAGGCGTATGCGTAGCGACCAATTCAATTTCAGTGATGCAATTTTTTTCTTCGTCGCATGACATGCGACGCCGACTATACGGGCACAAAATTGCCAAACGTATGAGATGCGACGCCGACAGAGAAGGGGTTAATTACTTAAAAAGCACATTCAAAATGTTCTGAATCATTATAGCAGAGAAAAGATATTTTTCAAGCTAACCAAGTCAACTTAAAGGTATTTCTTTTCAGTCAAATAATTATGGACATTATTTTCATTCTCCCCAACTTTCTCAGAAATGTTACTCCAAATACTGAAAAAACCCTTTCTATTGGTTTTTCTTCTTTTCAAAATATAACTCACATCAATACTCTTTAGCACACACAAGTTTATTAAAAATATTTTAATTTGAATATTAATTTTATATGTAAATAAAATGTTTATTTTGATACTAAAAATGTTTTTAATGTAATTAATAAATACTATACCCAATAATTCATTCACATATAAAAAGTGTAGATATTTGAACATATGTAAATTAATATATTATGAAAAAAATGCACTATTGAACTTGTAATTCGTTTTATAGCTGTTTTTGAACTTAATATGTAATTGAGTTATTTCAAGTGAAATTTTTCACCTTCATTTTAAAATATGCTTTCATTAGTTATGATTTTCTTATTATTTAATAGAAAACCTTTTATGTTTTGTTAGGATCTTGATCAAAAATATAATACTCTTTTACAAATGTATGGAGAAAAAGTGGAGGAAACAGAAGAACTGATGCTAGATTTGTCTGAAGTTAAATCTATGTATAAACAACAAGTATGTATAAAGTTTAAGTATGAAAAAAAATATTAAAAATTCCAAGCATATTTAGTATAAAGTTATAAAATATCCATTGTATGTAGAAAAAAGATGTGTATTTTAAACAAAATATGTGTGATAAAATATTTCAAAATTCACAATATACAATTTTTTTAACTGTTTTAAAAAGAATGCTAAGAATTTTAAATAAAAAACCTGAGAAATAGTTGTTAGTAATTCTAAAAATTTCAAAAAAGAAAAAGTACCTCTTGGCTTAAATTTCTAATTAAAGCACTGAATAATAAATAACTAATTAATAAACTGAAGAAGGAACTAATGTATTGTTTACATCAACAATGCAATAGATATAGGTAATTAATTTTTGATAAAGATGCACAATTATCACCAGATCAATTTTACAGGATTTAAAGTGCTACTAATTTATAGTTAAACGTATTTATTATTTTTTTGGAAACATTATTTTATTCAAACTATGAAGTTTTGACTCCTAATTTTCTCCAATATTTATTATGAAGAAGTACAAGTCTTTAATATGTAAGAATGTTGCAATTTTTATGTCTTTGCCTTAGATAAGTTTGTAATATAACTTTATTTTGACAAAAATATGGTTTTTCTGTTATTAAATTAAAATTTAGTTATGTAATGTAAGTCCTACATCATCTCCTACATACTCAACATCAGTAAATGGTTCTGATATAAAAGAGTCACTTGAAAACTAGCATGAGTTGCTGTTTCCCTTTCAGCATTACTTTCTTAGATTTTAATTGCTGAGATTTCAGTTGCATTTCAAAGATTCATATTTTTTTAACTGTAGGCTTTCTATAAATTTGGAGCAGTTCTAAAAAATGTTTAATCGCATAATGATGCTTTATGTTGTATTCTTAAACAATTAATATAGTTTATCTGCTAATTATATGCCTTATTACTTGTCTCAATCACAAAATATTGATATCCCATTTACTCTTTAAGTGTTCTACTCTCATTTATCTTTTTTTTTTCTATATTTATATAAATCCATTAAAAAATTCACATAATTTCAAATAAAAGTAAAGCTTATTCATACTATTATTAGTTATACTATATTTCACTCTTCAAATAATACTTGTAGCTCTGAGCTCAAAATTGGGAACTGTTCAACGCTTCCTGTATTTAGACCATGCATTCTCTATGTGTAAAAAACTCAATCCTTCCAGACAAGCAATCACTTAACATAATTTTTCAGAATATGCTCTATATCTACTACTTGCTACAAGATGACATTGTATACTTTGATTAACCAAACATAATTAATGTTTTCACATAATTTCATTGCTCCCCACAAACCAGTGATATATGCTAATCAAGCTTTACCAAGTTGTGTTCTTCTGAAGAGACGGCACTGTCATACACTTAACATGGTCATAAGCACAGCATATACATCAGCTATTCTTACCACAATGACATATTTTTAACATTTGCCCTTTATTACAACCAAAAATAAGGGGACGTGAGTACAACTCTTAGATAACTCACTCCTTGTCTAGTCCCAAAAATCAGCATTTCATTCAAAAGTGAAGTATATTCAGCTAGTTAAGCCCTCATGATTTAGTGGAGAAATCAGTATGGCCCTTAGGCTGAAAAGTTTGGAAACCCTTCCTTAGATGATATTGAATTTTTTTTTTAAATGTATACGCGAACACAGATCTGCTCCAAAAAATATTTCATATTTTTATATTTTCTTTAAGGAATGTTGCATGTTATTAAATGTCCCACATAAATAATCTAGTCATAAATGCCACCCCTACCAGCTTGAAGAGGATCCATCGGTTCATAAGGTTTGCATTGCATTCGTACCTTTTCATTGGCATGTACCAATGGAAATCTGGACCCATCTATCCAGGGAATATTTTTTTTCCACATCTAGGATCCAGTGGCAACATTTGCATACCCTTGCTAATCTTTGAATCCTATGATGTGGCACAGGCACTAGTATAAGAGGATGATTTTTGTGTGTTCTGTGCCCCATAGCATGATTCTAGATGATGTGGCTGTTAATACTTTGTACCCCATCTTTTAATTGCCAAATGACCTCTTGCACTATGGCCTATTTATTCCTTGTTATTGTACAAACTTGCCATGGATGGCCCTGCTCATCCACATTATTTCATCCCTAACAGTTAGTTCCTGCATATAGTTTTACCACAATTGGCATATTTGTGATATACATGTGGTATTCCCAATGCCTGCACCACTGTAGAGATGGAATAACCCCTTTTCAAACTACCATTCAAACATTCAAATGTGCTTAGATCATATTTTTATTGCATTTGACTAGAATTGATTCTTGAACATCAATATTTGCAATATCAGATAACAAACTGCATTTACTTGGCCACTCTTAAAGCTACATTTGCTGTACATCAGTAATCTAAATCAGTTTTTCTTTAGTATATGTATCACAAATCTTAATATTTGAAAATATATGTTCAAATTTAATTTTTTCAAATCTGTTTTCAGATTGAAGAGCTATTAATGAAGCAGTGAAGCACTTCACATTGCACATAAGGAATTGGTGTATTTATTAAATGAGAGGTTGCAAGATGCATTTTTTCTCAATTTAAAGAATTTGTTTTCAATTAAGTTTTTAAACATATTATAGTTCAATTGTATATTATGTATAAATATGTAAATACTATTGTGCCATTTTCATTGTTATGTATATTTAATCCTAAAGATATATTTGGGGCCTGCCTTTAATATGGTAAAGGTAAACACTGTTAATATTTTACTTTAAAAAAATCAAACTGTTAATTATCACTAAAGCAGAATTAATATTTTCCACTGGTTGGAATTGCTGTGTAACATTTAAATATTTATTTTTATTTTCTAAACTTTATTCATAATATACTTGAAGCATTTATTTAAACATTTTAATGTTTTTGTAAATTTTCCATGGGAGAGAATTTTCAAATATATATATAATACTTTAAGTTAACTATATTTAAATCTGATTCAAATAAACCAAACATGGTTTTAGCCTTTTTAGTTATAATTATTTATTTTTTACTTGTCAGTTTTTTAAAAATTTAACATTTCTGTGTTATTTTAATGTCAGTATTAAATTTTATTTTAAAAATATTCATACAATTGTAAAAATCTATTCAAAATAAATGGATGGATTTATAATGTGTTTAAAACATTAGTAATTTTTTTTTTTTTTACTATTTTGTGACAACCAAGACTTTTATTGATGAAAATGAATACACATCAGTAACAATTTTTAAACTGTGATACTTTATATTAGATGTGCAGTAGCAGAAAAAATTTATGTATTTGTGACAAAAGGCATTTTGCAGTTGATTTAAAAATAAATAAATTATGCTACATTTGACAGAGTTTTTATTTTACATTTTGCGATAAATGGAAAATAATTACTTTAACTTATCTCTAGTTTTGTGTTAGAATAAAATAACTGTGTGCCTTTGAAAGAATAGTTTTTCAGCATAAATTGAGTTATGAGTATGGGAAGGGGTGAGTATCAATGGATAATGTAAAGATCTTAATATAGTTCATTTAGAGTATGGATTCCATTGTAAAATAAATATTGGCATTAAATTATATAGTTTTTTTTTTAAAAAAAAAACTAAAATTAAAGAGTGATTACACATATGTATCTCAAAAAATAGATAATTTTAGACAGAAGAAACATAATAAAAATTTATTTTAAGCTTTATTGATGTTTAAGTTTTCTAATGTAGAATTAAAAAAAAACCACATTAATATTAAACAATAAAGAAGCATTTAAAATTAATAGCTTCAATGTATACAAAAGAAATTCCATTCATGCAGAACTGAAATGTAACATTCAATTCAACAACTTTTTATAAGTAAGAACATACATTTTTTCAGCTTACAATAGTCATAATTTATCTTAACAAATATCTAAACCTTTCATCACTGTGTAATGATTAACATTGAAAACTACAATACATCAAACTATTGATCATATCAAGTTCACTAAAGATATCCTTACAAGATACATTCAACATAACAATTCTTATATAAATGCATAATTCAGTATGTTCACTTTTATTGCACTTAATAAATGCTAGTTATAAAATATCAGTATAATAAAACATCTTAATTGAAGGAATTTTATTTTCACTTATTAGCCACCAAGAGATATTGGTTTACTTACCAATGTACTATACCCGACTATTTTTTAATTAATAGAATTAGTGTTTTAACAGTGATTAATTTCTTCTAAATTTGTATTTATTAAATAAAACATAAAAATTAAGCAATTTTTAATAATCCATTGATGTATTACTGTAATATATACATAAATCAGGAAAGAATAGAAATATAATCAAATTAAGGATTTTACAATAATTTTGAGGCTGTTTATCTGAGAATCGTTTCTTTGTGATTTGTCTGTTTTGATATTTATTTTTAGGTTGAATGATTTTTCCCACTTGAAACTTTTACATAAGACAGCAAACTTAGCAAAAAAAAAATTTGCTGAGGTTGCCAAGATAGAATTTGTACCTTAGAATGTGCATGTAATCATGATGAATTGGCACATTTAATCAGAGCAAGAGAAGTAAATAAAGTCGACATTAAATTATATTGTTCATATTTAATCAAAATTTGGAATCATTTTTAAAGTTTATTGCAAAAATTTCATTCTTAACCATTATTCATCCCCCTTGGTGGCTAAACCTATTCTTTGCAAAACTCTGCATAAAACCTTTTACTTTTAATTCAGTTTTATTTATGCATTACAGCAAATAAATTCTAGAATATTCAAAACAATGCATGTAATGCCTTATAAATTTTAGAAATGTACAAAACTTTTAATATATTTAAATGAATTTATATATATATAACAGAACATATATTCTTTATATTTGTACAGCTAAAAAATTACACTTTTAACAAAAAAATAAATAAAAATAAGTAGACAGTGTATAAAAGAAAAATGCTTTGGTATAAAATGACTGCACTTATTTACAGTGAGTAAAAAGTTTTTAAAAAATCATTGATATAACTTGAATTGTTCTTTTACTTCAGATAAACTAATTTTACCAAATTTATCAGTTTGTTTTTGCATCAATTCAAAGATCTGAGCTAACTGCTTTTGTTGGACCCTAAAATAAAATAAAAGCATAAATTAACAACACTTAGAAAGAAAAGAACTAAACTAAAAAATAAATATTTTTAGTAAGATGCGTTTCAGTAAATTTCATTAAAATAAAAAAAATTGTGTGACTTAGCTTTTACATTTATTGGAATAAATGTCTATGATTTCTAAGTACATGTACTATTAAGGGATTTAACTTTAAACATTTATATTTTACACTAAATAAATAGTTGAGGTGAGAAAAACTAATGTACTAGTAGTTTGAAGAGGGCGTTTTACATAAGTATACACAAAAGTAGGGGGGTGAGGATTTAAAACCCATCCTTATACCAACAGATAACTTTTTAGCATATAGATTATGCCTCAATGCTTTCATCTACATGTTTTATAGAATATAAACTCCCTTTTTAAAGGAGGGGTTAAATTTTTCTATTTTCTTTAAAAATACTGCAGATGATAGAGATATTTTTTTTACATATTCATAATATAATTAATTTGTAAATGAAAATTTTTATATCAGTCAAAAAATCATAATATAACAAAATTTCTTTAAACAGATATCGATAGGATTAGACAAATAACATCCAGCCAACAATTCAAAAAGAAAAGATGAAGGAAAACAAAAGAGTGAAATTTTAATTTATTAATTACATATTCGTTATATCAAATGTTTAGTGTGCCTGCCAGAAACAGATGAAGAATCTATCTTTTAAATATAATTTTGCATTTGAACATTTGGATATTAATTATTAATATTCAAATAAATGATTTATCCACATAATAAGTGTTTATTATTATCATTACTGATATAATAGTGATGAAAACTGAGAGGTACAGAGAATTTATCCAGTATTATCTTGGAGAAGGCCAACTATATATGAAAACGAATTAATCTTACTCATATTCATGATTTCTTTGTTCCTCTGTCATATTTGCCCCAATAATTTTTTCTGCTATGAGTGCAGGTTTCTTCAGACATGGCGCTGCTGGCATGGTCTGAGACAATTGTTCAAATTTTTCCTATAACGAATTTTTATAAAATTTTAATTCCATTTTTAAAAAAGCAATTACTAAATAGCAAAAAATTTAATTTTTACGTTACATAAAAAGTTTTTTTTAACCCTTTATCTACCGCATTATGATTTACTGCAATTTTTTCCATGCAATATATATATATTTGGATCACTACATTGAAAATTAAGAGATATACATAAATAAAATACTCAACTTTGGGAAATTTAATCTGTTAGAGCCAACTAATTAGTTAAAGATATTCCACTGTAAAATTAATTACATTCACTGTTAACTTAAAATAAAGAGTCAAATCATTTTCTTAAGTCCTCATGAACATACAAAAAAAAAAATGACACTTAAATTTTGACATTAACTATTTTTTCAGGACAAAAATGAATCTTTGCAATCCACTGAAAACACCGTCAGCTCAAAACGCAATTTCTGCTATAAAATTATTTGCCTTTCATGCTAAAATACTTATCATAGCACCCGTGCTGCCATACATCTTGGAAAAGTGGATTTCAAAGAATGTACCTGCTTAGTATTGTCAGAATATTCATAAAATTGGTTGTTCTATGTTATTTTAAAGTGAGCGGTACTCATAAGTACCATCGGTAGATAAAGGGTTAAAGAATATTTTACATTGATAATACATTTTAACTTTCCATAATAGATGTAGTTCAAGTCAATAATTAAAAACAAAATATCTATAACACTCAATATAAACTGTCATGATTAATTAACATATTTTTTATCTTGCCAAATATTTTTTTTAATTAAACACTTAATCATTTTATTGATTATATAAGTATATTCAGAGCCTTTTGGTTAGCTGAGTCCAGGCAATAAATCATCAAATATTCCAGATGAATATTACCAATTGCAACAATTTCCCTTCATTCTTCACATAGTTTTCAATAAAATTAGTTAAACTAAACTATAACTGTTTTATAACTTGCTAATAAAAACTTTTCAAGATTTGTGCCAAGCCAACCAAAAGTACCATACATCCCGAATAAACTTTCTGCATAATAAGATATAATAAATGACTTACAAAGATTCTTTAGACAAATAAAAAAGTTTTATAAGCCACTAACATGTTCAAAAATTTTATTAAGAAAACATTACTAATGAAAAACTAGTCATCATGTTCTTGATATCAATTTAATTCCATAAATGACTTTCATTTTGAAATATCTACTTTGTAGAATGTATGTATATATAGATATTTAGGCATGTTGCAGTCTATTTCCTTAGAAGTAAATCTAAATTTACTACTTTACTTTTTTACATTTTACAGGTCCTATTGGTTTTGATGTCTAAAGCCAATTTCATTACACTGAAGTAATTTCATCAAAAAATTATTCCAAGATAAAATGACTTATTTCACTGCCTCAATCACAAGTGTACATTCACCAATTCTTTATAGAAGTGTTAAGTATTATAACAAGAGGTAATAATTACATGTTTGCAAAACTTCTCACGATGTATTTAAGTTATGCAGTTGGAAGTTCTTGCCTCTTCAACTTTAAAAAGATATATCCCTTTCATAAAATTTTATGAAAATAATACACTAATTAGAAGTTAAAATATTCATTATTGGTTATGTTTCAAAAGTATCAAAGAAGTTGAAGCAGAGAACACATCTTTCCACTAAAGTTTCAACAAATTTTACTCAAAAACATTTCACACGTAGTGATGAATATATATATCAGGTTTCTTGTAAATATAGTTTCTCATTTACAAATAATCATTACATGCATATGACAGGAAAAAGATCAATACTTGCACACACCATTTACTTTAACATGTGAAACACACATTTGAAATATTTTAGATTTGACTGTAAAATTACATGCTTGTAAAACTATTCTCATGTAAATTAATCATTTTTTTAATATATTGGGTAAAATTTTTGTTTAATTCGTCCCTAAGGATGAAGGGGAAAAAAAACTGGTGTCTGATTCCACCAACAGCTCTTTTTTCTTTCTTCCTTTATTTGGCATCTACCAAATATGGGGTTCACTAAGGCCCATGAAGGGGCGAAAATCTTGGTAACCCTGGCATGTGTCTGCATTTTCACCAACAGCTTTTTTTGTTATACTTTAGAATTCCTTTATTTGAATGGTGTATGAGGAAGGATTGATTGCATCTTATGAATGTCCAAAATGATGGCATGATGTAACATGGTCGGCACAGCCACGCCGAATGTATGTTTGACCATACCAAGTAAATCGATCATTCGCAGTAAACCTAAATGTATTCACTAAAGTAGGATAAGTGCTAATTTTTTATCTTAAATGTTTAATTTCTGTATTGACATATATTTTCATTACGCATCCACCTTTTCCCGCTATATTTCATTGTCGGCTTCACAACTTGGCGCTTTTTTTTGTCGCCAAGGGTGTGGGCTCTCCCAAATAATTAACCCAAATATGGTGACAATACCAAGTTCATAAATAAATGTAACTAAAGTAGATCTAACCAACCAGAAGCATAATTCAACAACAACCCAACTACTGCATTTGAACATATCGTCGGTCTAATTATCAGACTGTGCAATTCCATCTGGGATGCTAATTTAATACAGTAAGGCTAGGCGCCAAGTTGTTGTTTATGTTCACCAAGATAGGTGATAATATTACAATATGGTTTACTTTGATATTTTTATTGTGCGATAATGTGGTTGCCATGGGGATAACATATATTAGTGTTAATTTTTGTTTTTTTCCCCCGCGGGATCTCTGCTCAGCTTAAGTAACACATTGTTACAAATTTTGTATAATGAATGCTTAAAATAGTGTAAATAATTTATATCTGGAAGTGTAATACATTAATATTACTTTCTGTTGTATTTATTTTATGCTAAAATCTTGCCATCCCCTCTCCCTTCGAAATCTAGTTTTATTATGAAACATAAAAAGTAGTGATTACACTGATCAAGGAATAAATTAAAAGCAGAGTGCGCTCTGAGGCATGGCGTAGATAAAACAAGAGGATTAAAGAATCGTGCCAAAAAGTGCTTGGCGCGTTGCACTCCTATATCAAATCAGTTACACCGATGGAGTTAGGCAGTCTGATAATTATGCCGACGATATGTAATACTGTCTCCTGTTGGCGACTTATTGGGATTGGTGATTAAAAGAGAATCTAGCCTTGTATTTTGCAATGTTTTTTACATTTCACAGTTTATTAACAATTCCATTCAGACAAATTATTTACTTAGATATATCAGATGTAATGAAATGCGAACTTGTTGCAATAAGGTCAAATGTTCTCTGTATTTAATTGCAATTTTCTGTTTAAAATTGACAGATGCTTTTAAAAAGGCAGATGATTTTTTTTAAGAATAAACTTGTTATTTTAGAAAAACTTTAATAAGATTTTGGCTTCAATATTCATTCTATAATACTTCATTATGAATTTGTATCATTTAATTAATTTTTTAATTTGCATCAAATTAATTTTCTTGAGCAGTACAATTTTCACTTTTTATTTAAAGGGACTTTTGGAGCACAAAGGAAAAATATTTGCAATAAAATGATACATTGCAAGCTGTTTGGTTCGATTTTAATTAATGAATGTTCAATTTATGACAATGACATGCATTTGAGCGAGAAGATTCGACTCATACATCAATTTGGAAATACTGCAAGAGAGTAATGAGTTAACATTATATTAGGAGGCAGTGGCATAACAGAGAAAATGAGTCCCCCCTCAATGTCAGATTTGGGCCCCAAGCCGGATTCTCAAAAGGGTATACGTACTTGGCCTTAGAACAAGCTTTGGGGGTTCTAGAATCCGCAGCCCTCACATTGCGAGAGTGTACGTTATGCCACTGTTAGGAGGTCTGTGAGAAAGAATAGGTGATTTTATTTAATTCTTTATTAACATCACAAGGGAAATTTGCAACAGACTTCTCAATTTTGAACCTCGCTCAAGTGTTAAGGATGAGACCTGACCTGGTACCTCTCTCCAAACTTTTACACCATGCCAAGGTAAGGACTTTGGATTACAATAAATTTAACATGCATCTACGTGTCTTCAGTGGCACAGGGATTCAAAACCATGACACACCAACCACGAGTTTGAAACCATAACTCTCGGCTACTGCTGCCTATGAAATTGCTGGATACCATAAATTATGCATGAGCATTATTTTAATGAGAATGACTATGTGGATTCAAAAAACTAACTGTGATTTCATTACTTTTGAAATTAATGTCTCGAAGAGAAGCATCATGAAAGACTAGCTCCTTAAGTTACAACTAAAACTTAATTACTTCATGCAGGATTCAATTCTACCTTAATTAATGAAACCATATGGAAAAGGATGCACAAAACCAGCAATTTAATGAGTGATATTGCACTTCTGTCTGTGATTTAAGAAAGGTTTATTTTTCCTAAGAAGAATTTGAATTCTAGCTAGTCTTTGGTTTAAAGAAATGAAAAGATTCTTATTTCTTAATATTAAATTGTTTCATCGATTTAATATACATTCCAATAATTTTCTGTTAAATACACTGAAACTTGCATTTTCCAATGTTATTACGTATGGAATTTCTTATTTTGCTGTGTCTGCGAACTATTATTGACGCATATCAATAATTTGGCAACAACCAATAAGAATCACAAAAACAATTAAATTGCCAACTTCACCAGGGAGCACATTGTTCTGTACTTTAATTGAGAACGAGATTGATTGATTGAATATTAACGTCGCACTGCTCAGCTACATGAGGGCTTTTGGCGACAGACCACGTAATTTTGAACCATGGTCAAGTGACGTGGACGACACCTGAGCTGGCACCCCTCTCCTAACTACCACACCAACGGGAGGTTGATTGATTGATTGTTTTAACGTCGCACTGTTCAGCTACACGAGGGCTTTTGGCGACAGATTTTGAACCATGGTCAAGCACAACACCTCTGGCACCCCCTCTCCTAACTACCACACCACACCAACGGGAGGGTCGTTTCAGCTCGACAGATTTAACGTGCATCGCTGCCCTACACGGTGGGTCTTTAGAGGTACTGGGCTCGAACTCATCACAAGGCAAGCCACGATCCGATACCTATACCACTCGGCTATCGCGGCCACAACCGAGAACAAGAAATAAACAACATAAAATAACTTCTTAAGTTTAGCTAAACTGTCAAAAAGGTACCTAACTCAGTAAAAAATGTCAAATAAAAATGTTGCCAATGAGTCAACTTGGCACTTGTGTTTTGCCTTTAAATATCACACATTAAACTTTGCTATCAAACGCAGGCACAGAATAAATAAACATACATTAAAACTACAGGATTAAATTATAATTGAAATCATAAATAAATACTTTTAGTACCTTCATGACAAAATTGTCAGACTTCACTATTTTACGGCTATGCTTCTTTTCAGGTGGAATTCTATACCTCATGGATATAATCAGAGTTGCAATAAGAACAATAACACTTATGAACACACTAACAAGATAATGCTCCAAAAAAATGTCATTCCATGATTCGAATTCAAAAGTAAACATTTTTCTGTACACTAAATTTATTCGCTAGTCTAACAGTGAATAGCAAACAACCTCCTCGTCCAACATGTCAAAGATGTTTTTGTTTTGAATTAAAATCTTCATGTTTCACTTCATTTTACTTTACGTAGAAGTTACAACAGGTTGATTGTTGTTTTGAATATATTTATCATCTACCTTCCCATAAAAGCTACTTTTGTATTTAAAAAGAAAATTTTAGAGCATGCTTATATAAATAAAATTTCGTAGAACTAATGACAAATTTTAATATTATGCTGCACTGGAGCAACGCTTCTGCAGACTATTGACAAACAGACATCAGAATTCTGATATAATGATAGCATTATGTGAATGATATTCAAGTTCTGGCTCACTTGCACTGGTGTATCTAGTCCTGAGGGTCCCTGTATCAAAATTCCTTGAAGGTCCTTCTTTGGGACACCTGAATATTTAACGATTTTTTTTTGCACATGATTAGGCCCATATCATTAGTACGGTGGTAGCTACGCCTCTGCTCACTTACGTAACTTTTGATATGTCATTGTACATTAAATTGATCCAAATCCGCTTCAAAACTAACCTCTTTTAAATTATCAAAATTTTCGAAGAGAATCCGATGATCGCTTGGTTTCTCATGGGAAAACGTCTAGAGCAGTGATTCCCAAAGTGGTCTATATAGACCCCCAGGGGTCTGTGACGGCTTGAAAGGGGTCCACGTCAGTAAAAAAAAATAGTTTGGGGGTCCATGAAGTGTAAATGATGGTTTATAGTAATGGTTTTCATTAAACCAGATTGTGACTTTAATCTTTAAAAAAAAATTTGATCTAGTGAAAACCAGATTTTACCAATTTAACTGATTTATTTACTAAATTTAGTGAGGTTGATTTGCAGTAACTGGGTGACGGCATAGAGATCTTATTAAAACAAATACCATTTCAGCATTTCTTTCCAGAATTTAGCTAAAGAAGTATAATATTGGCCGTCGCGAATTTTCTCGATTTTTCACAGACAATATGTCAAAACAATTTAAACTACGTTGAATATTTAAATGTCCTTTACTCAGATTTTGAAACTAGGTTTGAGATAACTTTTTCTATAGTAATAGACAATGAATTCATATAGTAGCATTGAAACAAAATGTCATAATACAATAGGAACTGATCAGAATAAACCCTAACGAAGGTCTTAAAATAAAGTTTAGAAATGTATGTCAGTAACATTGGCTTTAAAAAGACATACCTATTATTTGTCACGAATTATGGAATATCGTGAGAAAGTTTTTAATTTTTTCCTAGTGAAAGGGAGTTTCAGTGAGTTTGTGTACCTCAAAAACACACAAAAAAACAAAAACAAAAAAACTGGACACCTACTTAGGAGGTTTAGGGTTAAACACGACTAGATATTAAATGTTAAAAAATGGTTATTGAAGCACCAGATACACCCCTCTCATTAAAAACGTTTGTTATTCAGTTATATTTTATGTGTGTATTAATTTATTTTTAATTCAATAACATGTGCTTCTTAAGTTATAAACGCTATACTATCCTATAGTTAGAAATTTCTTTTAAAATACGTAGTAGTACATGCTGTCAAAAGATAAGTTGATAAATTTGCAGAAATTCAATATAAGCTAAGCAGGGGTCTACCCGAAACCGAAAAAACAAGGCAAAGGGTCTATGAGACTAGAAAATTTGGGAACCTATGGTCTAAAGGAAGACATTTTCCCCGCACATAAATTGTGAGATTAGTCAATCTTAGACTCATATATGGGTCGAGAAGTGGGAGAATTAGTGTTCTTACGCAAGATCTCCGACATCAAACCTACCGCATGAGGAGTGACATGAGACCAATGCTGGAATAATACAGTCAGGAACATTGAAAATAGCGACCCAAGAAGAAAGCATAGGATTGAAATGAAATTTAATACACATAATGACACAGATGAGAGATTCACTTGATCTCAAAAACAAGACAATTAAACGAATACAGGGTGTGCAACGACACAAATAATGGGCAACTTCAATAGCGCGTTGGACCATCTCCAGCTGCAATACGGTCCGGCATTGAGTTGATTAGACAACTTATGCTGTCCTGAGGCAGATAGGCCCACAAATCTTGAACAGCCAATTCTAAATCATGTACAGAGTGACACGATGGCATCTGCCGTTTTAGCTGATCCCACACGTGCTCTACAGGGGACAAGTAGGGGGAGCGCCCCGGCCATGGAAGAGTCTGAAAATGACGTAGGAAGTCTTGAGCAACTCTTGCTGTATGCGGACGAGCGTTATCTTGCTGGAAAATTGCCCCTGGGAGACCATTTAGGAAAGGTCCTACATGGGGTCGAAGAATATCATCAACGTAACGTTGGCCCGTTAAGGTTCCACGTATCACAATTAAAGTGAACCGGCTATCATAGGTTATGCCCCCCCTGACCATTAACTAGCTGTGCGGGCAGTGTGACGTAGAACAGTGTGGGGGGAATTGTACCGCTCACCAGGGCGCCTCCACACCCGTACACGGTTATCATCTGTCCCCAAAACAAACCGGGATTCATCACTAAACACAACCTTTTTCCAATCTGTGACATTCCACATTGATCTGGCTTGTCACTACTGTAGACGCAGTTGCCGATGTTCCGGTGTTAAAGGGAGTGCACGGAAAGGGCGATTGGATTTAAGATTTGCTTCTGCAAGGTGCCTGGAAAGTGTTTGTGGAACAATTGCTACGCCTACGTCTGCTTCTATCGTTGAACGAGTCACTGTGGGTTCCACAAGTTCTTGCCGCATGATCCTTCGATCCTCTCTCCTCGTGGTCTTCCTGGTCGCTCCAGACCCGGTTTTCCGCACGTGGGTACCTTCTCGTGTCCACTGCTCCCAACAATTTCTAACGGCACACTCCGAATGATCCACCTGGCCAGCAACATGGCGCGTCGACCAGCCTGCAGTTTTCATCCCGATGATCAGGCCTCTCTCAAACTCGCTTAACTGTGAGATATGTCTTCTAGCACGTTTACCTGGCATGTTTCGATTACCAAAGTCTTCCTACAATCGGTGGGTAATCGTCACGTTTATGAGTATTCGAATTTGCGCTGGCTTATATAGCACCCTCTTCCTGATTGTAGTGCCACCTCGGCGTGTATGAGCATGCGTATTGGCACAAAACTTGGATCATTTGCATATCACATTACGCTGCACTTATTTGCAAAGTTTCGCGATTGTACTTAGCTTCCTTCTTGGGTCGCTATTTTCAATGTTCCTGAGTGTAATTTCGATTATGTCCAAAGAAACTCGTTCTATATCACGAATCTTTCTCGACTTTTCAGTATACAAAAAGGCTAGGCTATTGATTTCAAACGATTCTCAAGCATCATATTTAGATTTTTGTCTTCAGATCTGCACATGTAATGGACAATGTTTCACCATCGCTCGAGTAGAGTATGCATCCACAGCCCTCAATGACAGGTTCTTTCCAATGCTCAATTGAACTCCGAACTCTTCTCAGTCTGAATACTGAGAAAGTGTAACAAGCACTTGTTTGTCAAAATAATCTATATTAATCTTTAAGACTGTTAAATAAATTATTATTTGTACAATACCCTGCCTTGAATTACTCATTTTAGCGCAACCTGACACACTGATTACGAATGACTTCAATATAATAAACAAATCTTGCATGTTTTTCTTTGTCAATATACACTCTATATCAAAAAAAACGACGCACCAAGAAAGAGTTGTCCGATAGAGACAAAAATTGGTGGGCAGAAAGATTACGTATAGAATAATAAATGATTGAAATTTCAGAAAAATTCAATGATTTTTTTCAGAGTTACATAGTTACAAATTAACGAGCTCAATAAGGAGTTGACCCTCCTCTAGCCTAGATGCAAGCTGCCACACAACGTGACATAGAATGATAAATCACCCTGATGGTCTCCTGCGGTATTTATTAACAATTTTTCTCCATTTATCAGGCCAAGTCATCAACATTCCCTGGTAGATGGAGTCGCCTTTCCATCATATCCCAGACATGCTCGACTGGAGAGGGATCTGGCGATATGGCTGGCCAAGGAAGTGTTTGACAAGCGGTAAGACAGCTCATAGCAACACGTGTAGTATGTGGTTTGGCTTGATCTTAATGAAAAATAAGGGCAGGATACTGCAAAAGGAACACTAACAAAACAATTCTCAGAATGCCGTACCTATGTGTCGTAAATGTGCCTCTAAGGACGACCAAAGGGGTTCGGCTTCAAAAGAAATGGCACCCCAGACTATAACTCCTTGTTGAGGGCCTGTGTGGCCTGCAATAGTGAAAGCAGGTATTTGCACGCTACCTTGGCCGTCTCCAGACACGACTTCGATGTTTGTCAGGACACAGTTGGAAGATTAATTCGTCGCTAAACACTATACGTCTCCAGTCAGCATGATTCCAACCTGTTCGAGTCAAGTATCACTGTAATCTGGCTTGACAGTTTGCAGGCGTGATTGGCACTTTACGTAGCAATCGGTACGAGCGTAAATTTCGCTCTGTCAGCCGTCTGTGAATAGTCATAGTGGACACTCGTAAGCGGGTCACTCGTCTAATAGTTAATAACGATGAATCAGGTGCTGTGGTAGCTGATCCGACAAAAAATCTGTCCTCCCGATCTTCTGTGGACCTAGGTCAACCGCTAATATCGTGACGCTGAAATCTGCCATTATCCACTCATTCTTGCCAACATCTTCTACTGGCCGCATCGCTTCGACCCATATGACGAGCGATTCTCCGATTTGCCCAACTTCCCTCTTTCAGTTCAATGATACGATCTCTTTCAAACTCTGACAGTTGCTCGTAATGAGCTCGAATGCTATGGTGATGCATTTTTTCAGCCGTTGAAAGGTATGCTAAATCTCAATGCAGCAGAAATTTTCACCATCAGATTGAGAATAGCTTTTTATAGACAACTGCTGAGTGCGCAGTTCCGATGCGCTGTAGCTCCCGCTATTCATTCGTTGGACACCAAATTTTAATCATTTGCATGGTCGGTTGAAATGTCTTTGCATACGAAATTTCATTACAATCGGGCAACTCCTTCTTGGTGCGTCGTTTTTTTTTGTCATAGAGCGTACTTTATTAAAATATCAATTAAACAGTAATATGGCATAGAGGCGTTGCGAATATTATACTAAAAAAATATTAATTAAATTATTCAAATGTTTTATTTTGGAATTTTTGAAAGAAAAAGTATGAACGATGGATTTAGCATAAACATTTTATTGTTATAAAAATACAAATATTTAAATTACAGGCATCACATAAAAATATTTTAATTACATGTATTACACACTGATGACACATTTTTCTTATATTTGTTAAGGAAGAAATACCATAGTTTCAAACAAAGGTCCACCGCCAATAACCATCATGTTGCTTCGAGGAGCGACATTAATAAATAATCGATCAACCTACAATGGTTCTAATATACTTTCAAAAAGAAGTTCCGACTTCAGGATGTAGTCTTTTTAACTGTGAAATTACACTCACTGAAATGTCTGTTGCAGTGGCAACTTGAAAGACATTTGGCTCAAGCTCGACATTATTCGAACACAATCGTTCGCATTCAAATGAAGTTTAACAAATATTTAAACCAGTTAACTGTGGTGTCATCGCTTTTGAGAGAACGCAATTATGTGTGTCACGGAAATCGAACGATCAAGAGTATACTCGTCCATCACAGAGTAAGAGTCGTTGTTTAAAATATTTGATCAAAAAGATGGGTTTATTTTATTAAATTGCCAATACTTGTTTATTTGGTTAACATAAATATATGTGGTGCCAACCCACTGGCGTAGCTAGTTCTGAGGGGGCCTTGTATCAAAATTCCTCTGGGGGCCTTTTTTAGATATGAGAACCCTGTTAATTGGACTGTTGCTTAGGGGGCCCCGTATGATTGATACGGTGGTAGTTACGCCCCTGTGCTAACAGCTATTTCCAAGCGACTCCACTAAATATCCTGCGCATGCCTAGGAACGTTGTCAGTGTTTTGGGAACCTGCCAGTTTCTTGACACAAAAAGAGATACGACACCCTGTTAGGAAAAGGACGAGAGACACGACGTACGAACCCTGATATGAAACGATGAAACTAAC
Organism: Trichonephila clavipes; assembly: GCA_019973935.1. Taxonomy (NCBI): domain Eukaryota; kingdom Metazoa; phylum Arthropoda; class Arachnida; order Araneae; family Nephilidae; genus Trichonephila; species Trichonephila clavipes. Next base: position 1,082,780 of record BMAU01018153.1, on the reverse strand, counting down.
GACAAAGTATTAGGGAACTATTTTAAATGACGAACTGAAATAACTGTGAACAATTAAACTTACTTAAAATTAATTAAAGACGAATTATTCTGTTGTGCCATCATTGACCAGCTCCGCATATATATTGCATACATATTACTCGAAAAAACAAGAAAAATTAAATACATATAAAGGTAAAAATTTAAACGCTATTGTTCCCATGAATGACCATACCTGAATGAACCCTATTATAAATCAACCATCCGACTTTTGCCTTTGCCCCTTTTAGGGTAATATCTAAAAAACACTATCATCGTACAGAAATAAATTCATTATGCGAACTTATACGTTGTTTCAGCCGGTATATATGGGAACGCATGAGTTCATCTTAAATTTTTCATAAGTGTTATTTATTTTTTTCATTCCGGTCTGGCCCCAAAATATTCCGAACATCTTGGAATTTGAGAATATGTTTTGGTTTTTATCAGAAATTATAAAATTGAAACAGCCAGTGGTCACTACTTTTTACGTATGGCGAGTATACTCGTCATGACACAAAATCCTGTAACTCCTCCATGACGTGTATACTCGTCATGACACAAAATCCTACAACTCCTCTATGACGAGTATACTCGTTATGACACAAAATCCTACAACTCCTCCATGACAAGTATACTCGTCAATCGCAGTTAACTGGGTAAGTATTTGCAACATTAATGATAAAAAATTACATCCTGATCTTCTGAAACCAATTACTCTGATCACCAAATGCCTTTGAATTTACTATATAAATTAACAATTCGAATATTTTTTCTTTGTCTCAGAGAAAACATCTTTCTAAGTAACGTCCTGTGCATTTTATTTATTTAACATTTTTTCTCAAAAGGCTGAATTGCCAGAAATGAAAATTTTCGATTTTCTGAAGTAATCGTTAAACAGTTAATTGCACAATATTTAATCATTAAAGTTGAATAATGACTGAAATTTATGTAAAAGGTGAAAACAACTGTAATTATAGCACACAAATAAATTTTCACATCTGGTTCTTTTCTAGGTAATATACCCCATTCAATATGTATTATTGATCTGACTTCCTACAGATAATGGGATTACAACCAGAGTAAATGACTCAAATAAAATTAAAGTCTGATCGGATAGTGGTAATACAATTTTATTTAGAATAACGGCATACTGAAAACTAACATTCTAAAACAAAGTAAAATAGGTACTTATCTGAGTGAGAGGAGGACGGAGTTAGGAGACCTGGGAGGGTGAAGATTCTCCACCCGTGGCAGAGTGGTGCTGGCAAGTAAGTCTAAGGAAAGGAAAAAAGCCCCGAGAAACAGCGTGCAAGTGCTTTTAAAGCTGACCGCATTACTTCCGAAAGAATCAGCCGCGAATTTATTACTGTCCCATTCCACCACTCTGATTTGCCCAACGGTATACTCACAGTCCGCGTAAGAATAGAACCTTGTCAACCAGAGAGTGCAATGAACTGGGGACGCACCCACATTCTTTACTAATCCCTGTTTCCTTTACAGATGCAAAATTAAAATTGTATCTCAGGGACTAGGTTTCGGCCTCCCATGAATTATACTTATTCTTTGTTGTTCCTGTATGTCTGGAATAATAAATTATTTCATTTTCTTTCAAACTAAAAAAAATTAAATTATAACTTTTTATTGTATGAAAATGCTTATAATAAAATGGTATAAACTATTATAACTATTATTAAAATGGTAAATTTGTAAAAAAAACTATTATAAACTTTATTTGGTAATTTTTTTGCGTTTTGAAATTTTTAAATCGATTTATGAATAAATAATGCTTAGAAATGTGCATAGCAATAAAACGTACATGAATTAAAATTAAATATCTGTTTCCACTAGTTTTTCTTTCCCAAACAATTTGTTTAAAAACATTAATTTCTTTATATAAATGTATTATTATGGGTTTCTTTGCAAACCCGTACAATGAAACGAATAATTCGTTTGGAATATCCAGTTCTATTGCTGAAAAGCTACAAAGTTATTTCAGTGATAAAGGAGGGGAAGGACAAATATAAAGCTATTTTTTGACGAAGTGAAACGGAAGCTAATATTCACAGACAAATTGAATTCTGATATTCATCATCCCTAAGTGCACGAATGCGTAATGGACTGTAAATTAGGTATCTTACCTTATCTCTACTTCCCAGGTCAAGCCTAACATGCCCCACCTAATTGCGTTCTTTAATAAAAACACATAATATTTTACTTAAGAATTAAATGTAGAAGTACATAAATATTACAGGTGTTCAAATACTGTACACATGAAAATAAGCGGTTTTAAATTGTAAATCCATAACAATAGTTATCAAAGCACTCTAAAAGTATAGCTTAAATTGCAAATATACATCATAAATATCAATGAATGATCCCGAATTCTGTCAAAAGGTTAGTTCTCCATACTTTATTTTGAAAATGAAATTCTCAAATAATAATAATGTGCGAAAAAGAAGTGTACATTGACTTCACGGATTGGCTTGCTAGTTTAGAGGTAACTTGTGCTTTTCGTAAGTCCAAGATTGCAGGTTCGATATCATCTGGATTCGGTAGATTTTCTGCATACGAAAATAGTAGGCACGCATGTGATATGTAAAAGATCTCTTGAGTATCGACTTGGCTCTGGTACTTCCAGCAAAAATAAATCACGGCAATGCTTAGCATCCGACGAGAACTTGAATTAAAATTAATTCAAGGGTCGAAATTTGGTAGCGAAGGTCGCTACTATAGATGGTGTCACCTTGAAATGGCTTTTACATTTGGAGACTTGCCGAGTCTGCAAAGACTTAGTTTCCAATATTCAGCCCATTATATATATATATATATATATATATATAGAGAGAGAGAGAGAGAGAGAGAGAGAGAGGAGGAAAAAAATCACGGTACTTTTCTATTTGGGGAATCATAAAAATGCAACTAAACAAAATTCGTTAAATGTCAATACTATTGTGTGAATTTATGTGGTGATAACTGCATGTGAAGAAATAACCTTTCCTCATCGATGTTGGAAGCAATTAAAAATTTCATACCCCCTTAGTAAAATAATCACTTAAGATTTGAATCTAGAATTGAGCCTTGTAATTATTACCTTAATTTGTGTTTAATGTTTAATTTAGCAAAGTAAAAAAAAAAAAAACCTTGCCAACAGCATTACGAAACGGAAAAGTACCGACTTCACCAAAAATTCAAAATATTTTTTACTAACAAAACGTCCACGAGTAACTATAGACATTTAAAGCAAAAATGAGCTTAGAAACAGCAGTTTATAATCATCAGATTTCACTGTTGAAAATAAATAAACATACAATCTTTAGTACAATCATTGAAATCGAACTAAAATTCATTTTAATATAAGGAATTCTATCGAGTTAATTTATTAAAGAAATAATTGATATTGATGTATAATCTTAAAACTTATTGAAAGTATTTATAAAAGCACAAACAATTAATTTATTGAAAATAAATATCTTAATTAAAATATAAAAGGTACTTACGTATTATCGTAACAATATCACCAACTCTATTAATAACTTGCCAAGTTGGCAACCCCATTCTCTATATGTCGTACTCCCTGAATTGACAACCATGTGCTTAGTTTCATATAATGTCACCAATAGGTTGTGATAATACGTTTGTACCAAACAAAATATTGTACAATTAAGAGTATTCATAAGAACTATTTAATTCGTTATCAATAATTCACTCAAATTTGATATAAGTACACTACGCGTCAAGTTGTTGTTGGCATTCGCCAACTTGGCGATAACATTACAATATGGTTGCCTTGATTTTTAACGCTTGGTTATGTGGTTGCCATCATTATAAGGTGTATTAAAATTAATTTTTGTAGGTTTATTTCTATGGCAGAAACTATTAATTTCAAACGATTTTTATTCGTTTTTTTAACAAACTCAACCATTGCCATATTTTTCGTTGCCTATAGATTGAGGCCTACGTCTTCTGCCGCTTATTCGAACAATGGATATTTCAGACATTATTGGTGAGTACTACGTTTTTTTTTTTTTTTTTTTTTTGAAAAATATTAGGGCTCTGGTTTTACTTTTTATGAACGAAAGTATTGCCGAATACGGACTTTCTGTTCATTTCGTTTTCTAAGAGTTTTTTTAAAAATTCAAATTATATTAAGATTTCCCTCATTTCAGCCGTCAGGAAATGTGATAAATGGGGCAGCGAAATGAAAATTGTTTACAGACAGGATAAGAAATTTGACGTCTGTACGTTTCTTTGCGGAATGGTGCAAATTTAGGCGGTCACAATAGTAAATCTATCAGACAAAATTCTTTACTTACCGGCAACAAATTGCGAATTTCCACTTTATTTTAATTTAATTAATACATTTTTAAACATCCCTTTTAAATATAATTCGAAAGGGTAACTCGAAATTTTTGGATATATTGAAAATAATTCGATTTATTTTCAGTATATTCGAAAAATCAGATTCATGTCCTTTCAAAAAATTTCCCATTGAAACTCTTTTTTTCCTCCTGATAGAAATTTCTTTTTTCAAACTGAAAATTAAAATTTTTTAAGCCGTCATTATTATTATTCTCTTTTTCCTCATTCCATTTTCCATATTTTTTCTGCTTTTTTTTCAGGCACATTTCTAAATACCTCATATTCTATTTCTTTAAATCCTGGTACTCGTACCTTTTCTATTTGTCTTACACACACACACACAAAATGAAGTACATTTGTGCTAATTCTATCTTTTTTTGCTTCTTTTGAAATTGATGTAGTTGGACTCTTTGAACGGGAATAAGCCATTTTTTTAAATTATTTTCATATCGAGTTCTTAATATTAGGACTCCATCTTGGATTGAAATCTATTAATCTATTATCATTTTAATTGGTACTATTTTAATACCGCTCCAAAAAGGCGTTTGGCGACTAGTATATTGATAACACGCACACATTAGTTCCGAAACTTTTTAAATTTTTATTTGAGCTTTCAAGCATCCATTCTACTTGCTAACATTTGCTTTTTCACATTAAGCGAAAAAGTATAACTCTTATTTTCATTTTTAAAAAGAATTCTTCACTCAAAATGTTTTAGAGAAATTCAAGAAAATCTATATAAATAAGAATATATTCTCAATTTATAAAATATTTCTATTTTTAAGCTTGATTCAATAAATAACTCTCAAATAAAAAAATTAATTATTTTATGTTTGTTTTTATTTAAAGAAAAAACAAAAATTCTAGAAATTCAATTTTCGATATCATAAATTTTAACCAGCCTTCCTTCACCTAAATTTGTAAAAAAAAGTAGTATTAAAGAAAACATTTGTATTGTAGCAGTATCTAAATAAAACCAGTACTTAGACATTGTGCGATTAAGTACGGAACGGAAGGTGCCCGGTTCGAATCTGTTTACATAGGTGACCTGTGACTGAAGTAAGAAAACGCAACTTTCTAAACTGTCGTGGCGCCATCTACCGCAAGAAAAATAAACAAATAAAAATAATAAAAAATAAAAACAGAAGGAAAAAAACAAATAAAAAATCAAAATAAGTAAACACAAACAAAAAAAAACAATAACAAGCAAAAAAACCGAGTGAAATTGTTGAATCGGGCGCCTCTCCGCCAAATTTTGAAAAATCGCCAATTTGGCGCGTTTTTGCGTGTTGTGTTTCGGAGTTGCAACCCTACCACAACACGCAACGCCGGAGCGCGAAATTCAAGATGGTGGAAGGAAAATCATTAAAACATAGCATTTTAAAGTTTTGTAACTGAAAATCGCTGCATAAATCAGGCATTTAAAAATGGAAGTAATTTCACTTACCTTTAAAAAATGCTGCTTTTTCTGACATTTATGATGACGATGAGTTGCCTACTGAAATTATACCAGTGTGCTACTGCATATTTCTGAGAGCACCTTCCAAAACATTTTTATTTTTGCATCCCTAACAAAACGGTGCACAAAAATCCATATTACTCAATTCAAACTAAAACCCTTTTCTTACACTCCTAAACACATGATGGGATCTTTCACACTGGACTGAATTGTGCAGAACCATTCAAAAATCTTCATTCAATTTCTTACCCGTTCTTTCTCTCAATTCCATACTTTTTCCACACTTCGGACATACATACGATGATCCAATCAAATCTTCTTTCACATGCACCATTCTAAAACAGCTTTCTTTCCAAGCACAGGCAACATGGCATAAAAACCTTTAACCATAGTAATCGTAATTTTTCATGCATTCATTCAAATTAATCCTAACAGCATTGCTGGACATCATGGCAATCATTTGAAATTTATGTGGAGAAAGAAATGAAAATATTAACTGCAAAAAGTAATTCCCAAAACGAAGAATACGAAGCCGAACAGCTGACCCAACCGGAACAAAAGAAATAACCGTTTCCTCACTAAGGGAATTTTTAAAATAATAAAAGCTTTCTGCTCATGCGCGAGAAAGACAGTTGAAGAATTAAACTGTTAAAAAAACGAATTACGAATGCGCTAATTTGCCGCGATATCGTTAAAACTGTTAAAATTAAAGAAATCTACTACGCACGCGCAAAATTTCACCAAAAATAACCGACTTCTCCTTCACTGGAAAACAAATTCAGAAGGGTTGCCAGATTTGGCCCATTTATCGATTTGGCGAGAAAACACTTGGCGCGAAAGGCGCCCAATTCGACAAATCAACCAAAAACTGTTCGCATATCCACCTCACTGGCGGGAGTAGTGTAGCGGTATCCAAAATAAAACCAGTACTTAGACATTGCGCGAAGGAGATCGATTAAGTACTGGCGTTTGGAACGGAAGATACCCGCTTCGAATCTTCCTGCAGTATGTTCTAAAAGTCGTGATGAAACTAATAAAGTTTTAAATATATATTTAATTTTAACACTTTTTCGTTAGTTTTTTTTCTAGTTCATATATGATATAAATTAAAATGCTATATCTTTATATATAAAAATCTTCTGTGTGTGTGTTTGTCACTTAACTCCTCCTAAACGGCTGGACCGATTTCGATGAAATTTTTTGTGTGGGTTCAAGTAAATTCTAGAATGGTTTAGATTCACAATTCGGTCCGATATCGCAATTAGTTAAAAAGATATTAATTAAAAACTTTCAAAAAATACAACCCAACATTCACCTACATTGTTGTAACAACGCTATTGTTACAAAATAAAATTTCCTTTCATCTGAATGCTTCAACACGTGAGAAAAAAACCTTTTCAAATTTTGACATAAGTTGCCAAAAGGGTCGCTAAGTCGCCAACGTGGCTGTATTTGTAAATTTTTAAATAATTAGTTTTAATCAATTAATTTTTATTAATTATAATTAAATTATTGTATTGTCATCCAAAATAATCATGTGCATTACATTTCAGCTCAATTGAGTGCTTTAAAATGTATTTTATTAATGATTGAAAATTCCACCAAGATAAATAAATAAATAAAACAAACAAATAAAATATATAGAGAGATCGTGCGCTAATAGTAGGAATTGAAAAAGACGTAAGTTGGCGTCGAAAATTGATTTTCAGCCAAACCCGGTCTTTATTGTTACGAAAATGCAGACGATTCGCGCTTTTTAGCGTTTTTAATTAATATCTTTTCAAATAATCTTTATATATGTAATTCTTCTGTGCGTGGGTATGTAACTGAACTCCTCCTAAACGGCTGGACCGATTTTGATTGAAGTTTTTGTCTGTCCCAGTGGACTCTAGAATGGTTTATAGATTTATAATTCGGTTTAGAAATGTTTATTTATAAATTGTTGATCTTGAAATGTTTTACATTGGATCCGGCAGACTGCGCTACGATCGCAGTATCGAATGTTCAAAAACCTTTTATTTTGAATTTAAGATGTGTTTACAGGACAACGTCTGTCGGGTCCTCTAGTTCTATATATAAATGCGAGATTTAAATGCTCAATCATTTACGCATTATCAGATTTTAAGATACTAATTCGATATCGGAGCGCTACGTGCCATGTTGTTGATAATGTTCGCCAAAAGATGGGTGATAATATTACAGTATTATCATATTTTTATCGTGTGGTAATGTGGTTGCCATGAGGATGACGTATATTTCGTCAATTTTTATTGTTTTTTTTCGCGGTAACCCTATTTATTTCAGACGATTTAATGCAATTCATTGAAAAATTTAACCATTTTCACTGCATTTATTCGACAAGCTATTGCCTCAGTCTTCTGTTGTATTTTGGTGGCCGCGGTAGCCGAGTGGTAAAGGTATCGGATCGTGGCTTGCCTTGTCACGAGTTCGAGCCCAGTACCACTAAAGACCCGCCGTGTAGGGCAGCGATGCAAGTTAAATCTGTCGAGAGCTGAAACGTCCTCCCAATGGTGTGGTAGTTAGGAGAGGGGGTGCCAGCTCAGGTGTCGTCCACGTCACTTGACCATGGTTCAAAATTACGTGGTCCGTCGCCAAAAGCCCTCGTGTAGCTGAGCAGTGCGACGTTAATATTCAATCAATCAATCTGTTGTATTTTGTGCTATTTTAGGACATGGATATTTCTAATATTATTGGTGAGAGCCAGGATATATTTTTCAAAAAGAATATGAGGGATGGGCTTTTAATTATTACAGACCAAAAGGAGCACCAAATTTCTCCACTTTTGATCAAATTTGTTTTCTAAAAGTAGTGACTTTTTTCTCTCTTTTTTAATTAAGATTTCGCTTATTCGGCTGTCAAAAAATTTGACAATTGTGGAAGTGACATGAAAATCATTTCCCAGCGACTTATGAAGTTTGACGGCCGAATCTTTTATTGCAGATCTTACGGAGCAAATTTGCACTGCTATAATAAAAAATCTATCCGGTTTAATTCTTTCTTTTCAGTCAGCAAATTACCAATTTCGGTACTTACGTACTATCGCAACCTATTGGCAACATTATATGAAACGAAGCACCTGGTTGCCAATTCAGCGCGTATGACACATAAGAAATCGGAGTTGTCAACTTGGCGAGTTATTAATAGAGTTGGGGATTGTTGCTATAATACGTAAGTACCCCAACTTCCACCATTTTATTTCTTATTGATGAATTCTTCAAACGTTCCTCGTTCTTTCAAATTCATAGGGAACTCGGAATTTTTTCACAAGCTGTTGCCGATTAGCGCAGCTATATGCGTCTGATGTACCAATCGATTTTATTGAGGTTAACACAGAGAAGAGGCAAGGGTAAAACTGTTGAAATTGACGAGAGCAAAATTGAGAAAAGGAAATATAATTGGGAACATTTTGTAGAAGGACATTGAGTGCTTTTGGCCGAGTAGAACGCGAACCGCGCGCGCGGGTCACTGTTTCCTGGTTGCAGTACATGACAGGACGACAGAAACACTTTCGGCCTTTTTGAACCATGGATCGAACCAAGAACAACTGTTATTTCCGACTGTTGGAAATCTTTTGAAAGGTTGAGTGAAAGAGGTTATGAATACCTAACCGTTAACCAGTCGCTCGAATTCGTTGATTCTGAGACCGCGGCTCTCATACCAATACTATAAAAATTACCCGATGTCACTTTAAAGCTTCCTTACCTGAATACAATTGACTAGGAAGATTTGAAGGATATATCGCCTGGTATATGTTTAGGAAAATTTGTTTCGCATTAGAAGAGAATCCTTTCCTCAAACTCCTTGAAATAGTAAGTAAAAATGATTGGGCTGACTGGCATATTGTTTCGAGATGGGGTGTCGAGGAATCGAATTGATAACCTTTCACAGCATTCCTCAATCAATAATAACTATTTTTTTCTGACTATAATTTTTTTTATTTTGGTTTTAAATATCTTTTTTTAGTTTCATTTTTTGAAACAATACATTTTTAATATTTTACTTATATATATACAAGGTGATCAGAATTAAAACACCCCTACTCTGAGCTCTCTATACATCGAAGTACTCAGTGTAGAGGCTCCAAAATTGTTGAACGTACTATTCAAGACATGGGGAAAAGGATTTAGCGAAAAAAATTAGTTCCAGAAACACCGATAGATGGCGCTGTGTAACAGAGAATATACTAAGAAGACACAAAATACACATTTGTAACACATTTTATTCGATCGCACCAAACATTCATATCTTATCGATGGAGGGAATGCTGCTCAATATGGTTCCCTTCTTCAAGATGTAAAATCTGCAGTCTGTGGAGAGTTTGTTCAACTGCTGATCGTAATTGGTCGACAGAGATGCTTCTCACATGCAGAGTGATACTGTCCTTCAAATCTGCCAAGGTTATCAGACGTCCTCGATAAACAAGATTTTTTAAATATCCCCACAGCTAAAAGTCACAGGGATTAAGATCTGGAGAACGAGGGGGCCATGTTGTCGGAAACGCACGACTAATCACTCTATCATTAGTAAAATGTTGCCGAAGAACTGCTGCACACAGAGTCCAATGTGTGGAGGCGCTCCATCTTGCATGAAGGTAATTGAATCAATACATTGGCGTTGTAGCATTTGGGGTGCAACAAAATTTTCAAGCATTTTTTTGTACCTCCTGGCCGTTACGGTGCAGGTCACAGGGCCATTGCGAGTAGTCTCTTCGAAAAAGAAAGGTCCAAGAATGAATGTGGCTGTGACTCCACACCAGACTGTAACTTTCGGTGAGTGAAGTGGAATCTCTTGGAAGGTGCGAGGGTTTTCCGTGTCCCAAATGCGACAGTTATGGGTATTGACTGTTCCACTTAAATGGAAATGCGCTTCGTCACTCCATAGAATTTTCCACGGCCATGATGCATCCACTTCAACTCTAGCCAGGAATGTCAATGCAAAGGTCAGTCGCTTCTCCCTGTCTTTGGCCATCAACTGCTGATTGTGACGAATTTTGTACGGGAAAAAATGCCCCACTTTTCTCAGTACATTCCACACTGTTCTGTAGGGAACACCCAAGTGTCGTGATACTGCCCGGGCACTACTACAGCCTATGACGTTATCCATTGATTGATCAACAATAGCGGTGGCAACATCTTCAACGACATCTGAACGGGTCGATTTGCGTCCTCGATCCGGCTGAACACCAAGATGTCCAGTTTTCTCGAATCGAGCGATCATTCTCTTTAGAGCTTGTGGAAGTAATGGTCCTTTGCGTAAATTTTTAAGTCGACGAAACTCCCGAAGGGCAGCTGCAGCATTTCCTTTGCTTTCATAAAACAGCTTCACAAGCAAAGCGCGTTCTGGCAGCGTGACAGCCATCAATGATAAGAATGACATTTCCCCAATTTCATCCCTTTTTATGCCAAGAACATAGCTGCAAACCAAGGGTTTATGCAAATTTTTGTGCTTACAGGGCGAAATTTCAATTACAATGACAGTTTAAGTTTCTTCACTTTTTTTATCTTCTTTTTTTTCATATCAGCAATAGAAATCAAAAAGGAAAATTACATATTGCATGTGTTTTGTTTTTGTTTTTTGTGATATTTCTTTCCTTTTTTCAGATTATCTGGTGTACAGCGCCATCTATCGGTGTTTCTGGAACTATTTTTTTTCGCGTAATCCGTTTTCCCATGTCTTGAATAGTATGTTCAACAATTTTGGAGCCTCTACACTGAGTAGTTCGATGTATAGAGAGCTCAGAGTAGGGGTGTTTTAATTCTGATCACCTTGTATGTATATATATATATATATATATGTATATATATATATATATATATATATATATATATATATATATATATATATATATATATATATATTTACTTCTTTATCCAGCATTTCTCAATTCCTCATATTCTTTTTTTTTAAAAAAAATTTATGTTGTTCACCACAAAAAAGTAAGCAATTTTTTTAATTATTTCATTTGTTTTTATTTCATTTAAATCCCAGGCTACTTCAGCATTTCAAAAATGTTCGTCAGGAAAAAGGAATTCTTTAAAATTATTTTCTAACGATTTGTTAAAGCTAGGCTGCCATCTTGGATTCCATATCATTCGACAATAAGCGCTGCTTGGCGCGTAGAGGTCCTACATCAAATTAGTTCCAATTTTAATTCTCTAATCTTTCACAACCAAATTTTTAAAAAAAAGCAATTTTTCCCTTCTCATAAAGTATGACATTGAATTGTAACCAAAAAGCATTACATATTTTTTCGTGTTGTTCCGTTCAAGAGAGAGAACGTAAGTTTTTTTTATTTTTCTTTTTTAAAAATACTTTTACTATATCTATTCAACACATTTTATTTGAATCAGTTGTTCCGTGGGATACAAAAATGAAATCTTATTTGTGGTGTTGGGAAAAACATAACATAACTATTAGTATTTCCTTTTTTCGCAGACGATTAAGTACAATAATTGTTTGTGACGTAAGAATGTAAAAGATTTGCCACTCATAATTCGAAAGAAAGAATTAATCTTCTTTTATAAATAATATTTCACTGATTGTGTTATTATGTCTTTTTAAGCAATAGATTATTATCAGACAGAACAAAATAACTATAATTACGTAATTCAGATATCAAGAGTATTTAACTTCTCACCAGATTTTCTCATTGTTGTTTGTTTGATTTTGAACGTTTCCGCTTTGACAATTTTACTGTATCCATTCTGTGCCTTTATTTTAAATAAAAGTCGCATGGTGAGATATACGTTTTATAGACAATCCATAAAATGTCCACGTGACCCAACCTTTTGTTATAAGCTGATTAAGTCTAACTGACTGTCTCAGATTTAATGGAATAGCCAGGAGGAAAGTCCTGGAAGTATGGAGACTCACCTTAAATCTTTGGAAATAATTTGAATGTAGAAAACATGTTTTGTCGTCGGGAAATTTCTGAAGAGGAAGAGATTTGAGCAAGGATTTATCTCCAATACCATTTCTAACGGCATTTTAGAAATTGTTATGTCAAGCAGTGCTTTGCTGCGTCATTAACTCGTGATTTTTTGGGGGTGAAACATTTTGTTCGACACAGAATATTTATCAACACAATTTTAATTTCTTAATTTTTCTTTCCTTTGTGTTGGAAAAATTTCCTGCTGCTTACTATCACCCCTCTGAGTTTGTCGGTCGAATTCGTCAACACCCTGTATACAAGGCTGGTTCTTTTTATATCGGAATATTTTTAAAAAGAAATACTAATTCCAAACAAAAATTTTTAGAATTTGAGGAATATTAAGTTCGGATACGTAAAAAAAAAGAAAAAGAAAGAAAGCACGAATACTCGTATGTTAAGGGTTTGAAGGGAAAAACGTTCAGGGTCTTAAAAACGTTTCGTGAAACTTTATTCCTTTACATACTGTTTCTTCATTTCAATTAAAAAATGTTTCCCAGAAAGAATTTTCATCTAAATTCTTTTCTAGAAATTAAATTAATAACGTAAAAATAAATAATTTTTAGATTTGTTTAAAAAAATATTAAAATTTCGATTTTATAGTATTTTGCTTTATTTTCATGTGCATTAAAAAATACGATTTTAATTGATTTAATAATACAGAAAATATTCAAAGATGATCATTGGAAAATATCGTTTTCAAATTATCGCTGATTTTGATGGAGGAAAATGACCTTGGCTAATTTGAAAACATAAATTTAGTATTTTTATTCAACAAATTTTATTTTTATTCATTTTTCAAGATGTTAGATCAATGATTTCTAAACGGAGAAGAGCTTTCAACTTGCGGAGGCACGGATTAGAGGAAAGGGAAGAGCGGAAAATTTAACAAGAATGAAATCTTTAAAATATAGCATAATATATACACACATAAATAAACTGTAATAAGAATAAATTATACATACATCTTATTTTTGTATCTATATCATTCTAATTCCAATAAAAAGCTTTTTTAAATTGGATTATCTTATTTCTGATATTGGACGACACAGGAGAGAAAAGGGCCAATTTTTATAGGGGGCTACACACACACTACACACACTATTAAGTTTGTCAACCACTGTGTTGGAGAATCCTCAAATCTTATATTTATTGCCAATGTTTAAGGTATCCGACTACGTTCGGAACCGTGATTTTATAAAAGCGCATAAATGGATAATTTTCGTGATATTTAGTGTCACTTAAATTAGAATACATGTATAAAATTGCTTTAAGGACATTTTGACAAAAAGAATTGATTTAAATACAATATTTTGGCAAAATTTAACTTAGAACAACCTTTTTTCAAAATGTTCTCCTTTTATCAAAAATGCTTCTAAAATAATATTTTGCTTATATGAAGTAAAGACTTCTCCAGAGAGTCTGAACTATTTTTTTTAAAAAAAAATTCACATTATTTTCAGAGTTACAACCCATTGAAATAATTATCGGCGCTTTTTTTGTTAAAATTTCTCTCCTCTGTTGTCGTAAGACATGGATAAACTCACTTCTCGATTACATATTTCAAAAATTCTAGTGGAACCTCTGTAGAGAGGTCTGAACTATGCACAGGCAAAATATTATTATAATAGAAGCCTTTTTTCACAAAAGGAGAATATTTTGAAAAATGGCCATTCTATGTTCATTTTTTGTCAAAATATTGTATTTAAATAATTTTTTATTGTAATAATATTCTTAAAACAATTTCATATACATTTTCTAATCTATGAGACACTAAATATCATAAATAATATCCGTTCATACGCTTTTGAAAAATCACGGTTCCGAACGTAGTTGGATAGCTTAACCCTTTCAATATTCTTTTGAATTAAAAAACATCGCTTTTATATTAAAACTTAAAAAATAGCCAGTTTTATAATTTGTAGCTTTTTAACCAAGCTTTTTTAGACACTAAATTCATTTCTCAAAACATGAAAATTAAGTATCTTTTTCTAAAAAGTGGTCCAAGAATCAATGATTTTTTCCCAAAATATTTAGAACAAATAAATCTGATTCTGTGAGGTGAAATAACATAAAATTGAATTCTAAATAAATACATTAAGGTAAAGTTATATGCTAGGATAATTTGACGTGTTTTTAACATCATACTTGGAAGTGACACAAGGATTATTGGTGATAGACGCCGTAATTTCGGTCAAGAGCCGACACCTGAACTGGTACTTCACTATCTAAACTTACACACTACACGAGCGCGAGGACTTCGAATCTAGAAAAACTTAAGGTATCCGACTGCGTTCGGAACCGTGATTTTGCAAAAGCTTATAAATGGGTAATATTTATGATATTTAGCTTCACTTAGATTAGAAAACGTATATAAAATTGTTTTAAGAATATTATTCCAATAAAAAATTATTTGATTACAATATTTTGACAAAAACTGAACATAGAATGACAAATTTTTAAAATATTCTCCTTATATGAAAAATGTATCTATTATAATAATATTTTGAATGCATATATATCTCAGACCTCTGTACAGAGGCTGAACTAAAATTTTTGAAATATCTAACTTAGAAGTGAATTTATCCATATTTTACTACAACAGAGGGGAGAAATTTTAAGAAAAACACGCGGATAATTATTTCAAATGGTGGTAACTATGAAAATAATGCGAATTTTTCAAAAATCTTAGTTCAGACTCTCTGGAGAAAAGTCTTTATTTTATATAAGTAAAATATTATTATTATAGAAACATTATTTATGAAAGGAGAACGTTTTGAAAAAAAGGTTATTCTAAGTTAATTTTTTGCCAAAATATTGCATTTAAATCAATTTTTTTGTCATAATGTCCTTAAAACAATTTTATACATGTATTCTAATCTAAGTGACACTAAATATGATGAAAATTATCCATTTATGCGCTTTTTTAAAATCATGGTTCCGAACGTTGTCGGATACCTTAACGTACAACAGCCGCTCTACACGGTGGGTCTTCAGTGGGATAAAGTTTCGAACCCTCGACTTCTCAATGTGAACCACGAGTTCGTGAACATGATCACTCGACGACTGTAGCTACTTCCGGGACTGATGCCCAAGGATTGGAACACACATAAACAAGTCTGTATACGGCTCCCTCTTCCAATATTCATAACATTGTTTCTTAGTCTGATTTAAAGAATTTATCGGGACTGAACGTTTTGTTCGTTAAACCGGGATTGAAACAAAATTCAAATTTTTTTGCACTTACCTTTTTAAAATTCTAAAATAAGCAACTACACAAAAGATATTCCTAATTAGATATTATACGCTTTTTCTTCAACTACTATTCTACTTCTATTCTACTACTACTTCAAAATACTATTAGTGAAATATTACGCACCAGTTAATTGGAAATTTTAAAATATTGACTAATACATGTCTGACAGTATTTTTGATTCCTGACTGGAAAGAGTTCTTTTCGACCCAATACAGAGAAGAAAATACTGCGTCAGTTGCATCATGTTGCTTGAGATAATTTTTCAGTTTCTGAACAATATATATATATATATATATAAAATACAACAGTTTTGATTAGAATTTCATTATCCATTTCTGCATCAGAACCACTGTTCATTGGCTTCGAAAAATCAACAATTTCCGGAATTTTAGTTGTACCGATAGGCAGCCCTTCCCATTATACAGATGTAACATTTTCGTTAAAATCTTAAGATATCCTTAGGGTTGTGGAGTGGGATAAAATAAGAGTTTCCTGCCTTATTCAAAACCCACACGAGAGGTTACACTCATGACTCCTCTCCACCTGTTAAGTCTAATAATGGTCCGGCCACTTTCCCGTAAAAAATTTGCTTCTTGCAAGAAAAATCCTTTTTCTGTTCTGGATAGAAAATATATCATTTGAAAAAATAATTTCAATTTTTCCTAATATAAGCTAATAAAAAAAATTTCGACTGTTGAAATAATTCCTTAAATTGGGATTTATTATTCCTTAAATGGGAGTTATTCCCTTAATTTTTATCGGGGAAAGTGAAAAATTCGTTAGATCCGAAATTTGTTAAATAAGGGTTAGTTAAATCAGGGTTCAACTGTATTCTTTTCTACAAGTAAAAATCTGATTTCCCTTCCCCAATTCTTCCAAAGGAAAATTCTGCCACACTGCTGTCTATTCCGCGAATTAAGGCTCAGCATTCGTTACTCAAAAATATTTCATATTTATAATTTGTATAAGCATCATGTAATAATAAACAAACTAACCAATACATTTCGTTGCTATTTTTAAAGTTATATTTGAAAACAAGATGTTACATAATAATGCCACAAAAAACATAAACAGTTAATAATATTCAAACAATAATTTGGAATAATTGAGTAAACTTATTTGTGAGAGTCACTATAAATATTAAATGAAAAAATTGCTAATAATAGAAGTCATTTAAGAAATATATTACCAAAACCTATTCTATATAGCTACACTCGTATCTTTTAACCAGAACTATACAGCTTGTCTATCTTATTGTAGTCAAAAATAAAAATAAAATAACCCTTTAAATGCCTTGAATTTTATTTAATTTTCTTAATGCGCATATCATAAATTTTTTTCTCTTGTATAATATTAATATACAAAGTCTGTTTTGAAATCTCGAACTTCGTCTTTATAATCATAAGATTACCTAGAGTTCACAGAACAAAAGCTAACACAGGAAACATGACCTATATAATTCAAAACTAAAAAATATTTTTCTAAGATTTTTATTAAAAATTTCAAAATTGTGGCTAACCACGGCTTACGTAATCTTAGGTACGAAGCGGAATTATTTCGAATTATTACTGAGAAAATCCATTATTCGAGTTCGTCTCCTTTTGCTTTCTTAAAAGAATTATTAGAATTTAAATGTAGAAGTATTTATTTATATATACAAAATTTCTCAAGCAATAGGATGGAATTGATTGTTATCAATTTTTCTGTTATGACATATAGGCAACAAGTTTGTCCAGTGCTCTGCTGAAACTTTCAAAACAAAAAATGTCTGAAGAATTTTCTAAAAAATCCCCAAAGTAAACGCTTTCTGATTAATTTCTAGATAATTTCAAATTATAAAACCCATTACGCATCCTCAGGGGTCTAAAGACAACTTGAAAGAACTAAGGTTACAGGTTTGATTTTGATAAGACGATAATGTATTTATACATATATCCTCCTTTTCTTCCTTAGCAAGTTTGGGACCACCAGTTTTATTACTAATCCACGGAGAGGAATATATATAAAGAAATAGTTTTCTATAAGCTTAAACTAATGAATAGTGTTTAAATTTCTAGTAGCTATGATATCTAAAACATGAAGTAAACTGTAGAGAATATTTTAATGGAAATAAAATATTTACATAAGGGTAATCTCGACATTTTTTAAGTATATATTTCGTGACGTATTCTAGTATTTTTAAACTTGATAGTTATTTTTCAAAATTACCATCTTTTACAAACTGTCAAAAAAGAATAATAGTAAAAGAAATAATAAGCTTTTAGTCTTAGAGGAGAACTTATGTTTTAACTCTATCAGCTTTTAGTCCATCCTTATACAATTTAGATATATCGATATAATTTTTTTTAAAAAATCAGCTTTTTATATTTATATAGATGTTCTTTATCTTCCTAAATTACAAATGAACGCGATGAATAATGTTGCCTTGATAATATTTAGATGTCTTTGTAGTTAGAAAAATTAGATTTTTAAAAATTCTTAGTAATTTATTATCTATATCTCTGTCAGATTTTAACACAACTAATCTTACATTACTTTTTAACATATATAATCAATATTTCATTATAAATTTTTGTTTGTTAGCTTAAATGAGCAGCATTTTGGCAGCTAAGCCATTTGCAGGCACGGTAAGTTCCGAAGAGTGGGAGCCATTTCATTTGTAACACCATCTAGTGGCGGCTCCTGCTACCAAATTGTGACGATTCTCGTTGGATGCTAAATATTGCCATGCTTTAATTTTACTGAGAGCACCAGAGCCAGATTGATACTCAAGGGATATTTTAAATGCCACGTAATCATATGCGTGCCTACGATTTTCGCACACAGAAAGTCTATCGACTCCAGCTGGGATAGAACCTGCTTGATTGATTGATTGAATATTAACGTCGCACTGTTCAGCTACACGAGGGCTTTTGGCGACGGACCACGTAATTTTGAACCAAGGTCAAGTGACGTGGACGACACCCGAGCTGGCACCCCCCTCTCCTAACTACCACACCATACCAACGGGAGGACGTTTCAGCTCTCGACAGATTTAACGTGCATCGCTGCCCTACACGGCGGGTCTTTAGTGGTACTGGGCTCGAACCTGTGACAAAGCAAGCCACAGTCCGATACCTATACCACTCGGCTACCGCGGCCACCGGATAGAACCTGCAACCTTAGGCTTAAGAGGTTGGCACGGTACCTCACAACCACCGAGCCAACAAGTCTTTTAGATAATGTATAATGCATTACTCTTGTACGTAATGTTTTTAAAAAGTAATTTAAACTTTTTATTTTCGTCACGGGCTAATTGAATCCACCTTGCGAACATTAACATATAAAAAGGGTGAGGATTTGGGGATTCAAACCTCTGCCATAAACCGAGAAGATTTTTAATTTTTAGTCTAAAAATTGAACCTCAGTTATTTATTTACGCGTTTTTTAAAATATAACCCACCTCAAAAAATATACCCGCTTCCACTGAATAAGAATGAATGTACTTCACAGTAAAATAGCAGCTCCCAGATTGATGCAACGCTTTAAGAAAAATTCAGAGGAGTAAAATTTTAACACGAAATAGCACGTAACAGTTGAAAATTTTTCCTAATGCATGTAAAATACTAAAAAGAATAAAAGGGAAGCGGGTAAGTCGTATTTCCGACAAGTCAAATTCACTTAATTTATATACTTTTTCTCCAGATTTGGAAAAAGACAGGGCCAGGAAATTTTTAAGGCAGTTAGAATAAAAGATTTTGCATTTTCTTTAAAGTGACATTTTCTTTCTAAATATATATATGCATATATATATATTATATATATATATATATATATATATATATATATATATATATATATATATATAAAATATATATATATGTGTGTGTTAGTTTTATTAATGAACAGCGCCCTCTAGCGGCTTGTAAAATAAACCGTCAGTGTATATATATGTAACACTCACTCCGAGAGGTAGTGTACGGAGTTAGAGGAATTAAAGAGATCACAGTCCACTGCTAGTGTTGTGTTTTGTGTTGAGTCAATTCATGGTCAGCCTCACCGGAGGAAAACGACCTTATGGATATGTGAATTTGTGAAACCGTGGATTATCAAAATTCACAGTGAAAAAGAAAAAAATAAGTGATGTCCAAAGTGTGAATAGAGAACGATTGCGAAACTTTAGCGAGCGGCGTGAAACAGCGATCTGAGGAGGTAGGTGCAATTAATTGATCCTTCTATTAGTCTCCTTAATTCATAAATATGTCTTTAAATAAATTAAGGAAAGACGAGTTAAAAATCGTTGCGGAAGAGTTAAATTTAACTGTACCAGAAGGAGCAAAAATCGCTGACTTAAAAAACTTAATTGTAAATAGTGACGTTTACAAAAATGATAAAGAGTTAGTTCAATCTGCAATCGATTATGCTTTGGTGGAAATTAAAAATAAGAGATTGGATAGTGAAACTAAATTAGAATTTGAACGAATTAAATTAGCGCAATTGCAAAAACAATTAGAGCTTGCAAATATCCAGAAGAATTTAATTGAAAATTCCGATATTCAAAAATCCGAGTGTTTTTGAAACTGCCGCCAATATTAATGTTGAGACTTTGTTAAAGTCCGTGAAAACTTTAACAATACCCGTACCTTCAAGAGTGGAGTCATATAATTTATTTTTCCAGTCGCTTGAAAAAGCATTCAAAATAAAAGAGGTTCCCGAACAATTTAAATGCGAAATTCTTTTAAATATTCTAGGTGAGAGAGTTAATAATTTACTTGTTCATGCTTCCGAAGAAGAGTTAAATAATTATAGTAAGCTTAAAGATTTAGTATTAAAAGAATTTTCTCCTACACCACAAGAATGCTATAATAGATTTCAGAAAGCGCAAAAATTAAGTTCAAAGAGTTATGTACAATTTGCATCACGATTATGCGCAACATTTGAGTATTATTGTCAGCTGCGCAATGTGAATGATTTTAAATCATTGTGTGAGTTAATTGTATCGGATAAAATAATGAACACACTCGACAAAGAATTAATGTCTTACATGAATATAAAACAGGGAGAGAGAAATATTTTAAACCCCATGAGTTAGGGCGTGAGTGCGATATATATTTGTCATCGAAAGGCAGAATTAAAAATGAGATATTTTCTAAGCCCTTTTGTGAAAATGTCAAGCGTTTTAGTTATAATAAACAAAACAAATTTAATGCTAAAATACCGCGAGATGCATCGAATGTATTTTTTTCCGAGTTAAAAAATGATAAATGTGTATTGTGTAAAAATAATGTAGTTCAGGCTTTACAATTTTGCCCACAATTTAAAATGTTTTCTGTAAACGAAAGAGTAGAATTTGTTAAAAATAATAGACTTTGTTTTAAATGTTTTTCACCTCAATGCAGCGTTAGAAGATGTAGATCAAAAAATTGTTTCTGCTCTAAGCCGCATAATAAATTATTACATTACCCCAGAGAAATGAAAGGGAATTCTTTCTTCCCCCTTGAGACGATGACAGAGGTTAACCAGGATGAGCCACAATTCGCCTTGAGTGTAAATGCTGAATCTTTCGTTCCAAAAGTAGACAAAACACAGATCGTGGCAACGGCGTGTTTTAAAAACAAATGCCTTTTGAGTACTGCTTTAATTCTATAGTGAAAGATAAATATTCAGAATGGCAGACATTTAGAGCCTTGTTAGACTCGGGAAGTGAAACTTGTCTAATTTCGAATGAGTGCGCGAATAAATTACGACTTAAGACCGAAAGAATAAATACATTAATCTCGTGTTTAAATGATGCTTCTATGGTAGTAAATGGGTGTGTTAAAGTGGCGATTTCTAATCAAAATAAATCTTTCGAAAGGGAATTGGATATGCTCGTAGTTAAAAAAATCACTGATTTTATTCCGCAGAAAGCGTTAGAAATAAATTCTGATTTTTCTAATTTTGTGGAATTAGCGGATTCTAAATTTAATGTTCCCGGCAAAATTGATTTATTATTAGGTGCAAATATATTTTATGAGTTATTGAAACCGGAAAGAATTAAAATAAAAGATTCGCAATTATTGTTAGTCAACAGCGTATTTGGTTATATATAGTAACGGGTAATTTAGATTCAATAAATGAAACTAAGGTTCACTGCGGTTTGATTCGTGATGAGGACTTGAATAAAAATTTAGAAAAATTTTGGAAATTAGAGGAGGTAGAGGAACCAATAGTTAAAAATAAAGAAAGGCTAATTTGTGAGGAACATTACGCGAATACTCATTTTAGAACTAACGAAGGTAAATATGTAGTATCTATGCCCTTATAAAAAAAGAACCCTCGTGTTTAGGTAATTCGAAAGACATAGCCCTCAAACGACTTGGATCGCTGTGGAATCGCTTAGCTAGAGATAAAAATTACTTAAATTTATATCGTGAATTTTTAAGAGATTATGAAAGACTGGGTCACATGAAGGAAGTGACTAACGAAACTGATCCAGATATCACATACTACGCTACCCATCATGGAATTTATCGTCCAGAAAAGTCCACAACAAAACTTAGAGTTGTCTTTAACTGTTCTTCGTTAACTGATAATGGAATATCTTTAAATGACATTCAATATAATGGAGGAGTGATACAAGAGGGACTTATATGCGCAAATGCTCAGGTTCAGAACTTACACGTATGCATTTACAGCAGACATTAAAATGATGTATCGGACTATATTAATTAACCCTAAACAGCGTAATCTGCAGAGAATCGTTTGGTGTGAAAGTGAACATGAATCACCCAAAATTTACGAACTTTCAACTGTTACCTATGGCACTGTAAGTGCTCCCTACTTAGCACAGAGAACTTTAACCCAATTGTCGATGGATGAAGAGGCTAACTTCCTATAGCAGCTTCCGTTTTACGGAACAACTTGTATATGGACGATGTCCTTTGTGGTGCTGCAACGTTAGAGGAGGCAATTGTTCTCAGACAACAATTAAAAGGAATTTTGAAAAGTGCTGGAATGGAGTTGCATAAACTTTGCGCCAATCACGAGAAACTGTCACCGGATCCCGAACAGAATTACAATTTTGCAACTTTAACAGAGACGAAAACGTTAGAGTGTCGTGGAAGCCGAACCTAGATTGCTTTTGATTAAAGTGAAAGTCTGTTTGGACAGTTCTTATACTAAAAGAGACGTCTTGTCTACTATTGCCAAGATCTTTGATCCTGTTGGACTGATGGCACCAGTAATTTCCAAAGCAAAGATTTTCCTCCAGCGTTTGTGGAGAAGCAAATTGGAATGGAATGACCTTCTGCCAGCTGAAGAATATCGAGAATGGCAACAATTCCTAGTATCCTTAGAGAATATCAACAATATAGAGATACCAAGGCGTATTCTTGTCGCTTTTCCAGAAGTTATTGAGATCCATGGCTTTGCTGATGCCTCAGAGCGGTGCTACGGTGCAGCAGTTTACTGCAAATCTAAAAATTTGAAGAGTGAAACTTTAGTTCGGTTAATCACAAGCAAATCGAGAGTAGCGCCTATTAAAAAAGCCTGACAATTCCCAGACTTGAATTGTGTGCTGCAGTGCTATTGGCAAAACTTGTGAAAAGAGATGTAGCTGCTTTACAACTAGAAACTGCTGAATTATATCTTTGGTCGGATTCGATGATCGTCTTGGCATGGCTTCGAAAGGAACCGATGGACTTAAAGACCTTTGTTCAAAATAGGGTTGCCAAGATACAAGAACTCTATCCTAATCAGTTATGGAGACACGTACCATCTGATCAAAATCCTGCAGACTTAGTCTCCCGAGGAGTCGATCCTGATAAACTTTTGCAACAAAACTTATGGTTTAATGGACCAACATTTCTTTCAGGTGATGAGGACTATCCAAATCGAACTATAAACTGTAGAGAGAAACTAGATGAATATAATTCAGAACTGAAAAACTGTGTTAATGAACAAATTGAAAACTTTCAATCGGTGCTTAATATTCATCTTAATGATTTTTTAAATGACCTTCTTAATCTAAGCAATAATTATATAACTATTTTACGTGTATTAAGTTTTATTTTCAGGTTCGTGGAAAATTTAAAGGGAATAAATAAAGTGGCTGGTCCACTCACGACAAAAGAATTTGAGAAAGCTGAAACATTTCTGGTAAAAAAAAGTGCAAGAGCAAGAATTTTCCAGTGATATTAACCATCTTAAAAGTAAGGGGAGTGTGCTACCAAACAGTAAGTTAAAGACATTGAATCCCTTTTTAGATGACAACGGTGTCTTAAGAGTAGGAGGACGATTGTGTAACTTAGAGTTAAGTTTCGATAAAAAGCACCAGATAATTTTACCAAAAAATAATAGATTAACTTTAATAATAATAGAATATTTTCATAAGAAATATTTACATGTGGGAACTGTATCTTTACTGAATCATATTCGGGAAAAATTTTGGCCGTTGAATGGTAGGTCAATGTGCAGAAAAATTGTATATAAATGTATTGTATGTTTTAAAGCGAAACCTGTTGGGGTGAACGAGTGAACTATTTTTTCTGGCGGAAGGATAACTGAGTGATCCACCCACGCGCTCTTTTTCCCGCCTTCACTCCCGCGCATTCCTTCTACGAGGTTGACGAGCTGACCGTTCGCTGTGTGCTTTTGGGTCAGACTTGCTGTGTGCAGTATCCGCGATCAATATTTTCGTATGTATATAAATAAATGTGATGTCCCAAAATACCGTTGTAGAAGTGATTTCACAAAAGAACAACAAGTGGTAGCAGAGCGTGGTTAATCTGTGTGACGAGTTAGTTGACTTTGTGAACGTTTAAACCTTTCTACTTACAATGGATAAAATAACTATTCCCGATTTAAACGGAACGAACTACTTCATTTGGGAGCTTAAGATGAAAGCTGCCCTTAGCTTAAAAGATTGGCCCTCTAATCTTAGAGGATAAGCCTGAAGACCTTACCCGTAAAGATGAAATGGACTGGATTACGAAAAACTCAGATGCAATAGCATACATTAAGTTATCGCTCGCAGATGAGCAAGCCTTACAGTTCGCGGCGGAAGACAACGCGAAAGTGCTGTGGGATAAAATTAGAGCGACTTACATGGGCGAAGGTGAAGACCGAAAAATTGACGCGGGCAATGAACTCAAGAACATCCGAATGAAAAATGGCGAAACTGTAGCAGATTATATTGCAAGAGCGCGGGGGATTTCGACTAAATGTCACTCCCTTGACTGGATGTGTCGCCGAGGGAATTGGTCTACCATACCGTTAGAGGATTAAATGGAAAATTCTCCAAAGTGCGGGATATTCTGAAAACGCAAAGAGGAAAGAGCATGGACGAAATATTACAAATTTTAAGGGAAGAAGAAGCAACTTTAAACTTGCCAATTAAAACTCGCATGGATGGAATTAATGAAGCATTTTATTGTAAAAGAAAAAATGAAAAGCAAACGAGACTGTGTTATATTTGCAGAAAATCAAATCATCTAGCTAAGGACTGTTATTATAGAAACAAGAACTCTCCAAGTACAAGCCAAAGAAACAATTCTTCAAGAAATGGACACGTATTTACAGCTTCCCATCGAGAAGAAAAACCTTGTGACAATATCTGGATTCTGGATAGTGGTGCATCCTGTCATATGGCTAACGAACCTGTGTGGTTCAAAAATATTAGTCCAGAAGTGATGGACATTTACTTAGCCGATAAAAATTCTAAAATGATGAGCCAAAGGAACTGGAAACGTTTCAGCTAAAACTGTGAGTACAAAACATTGTAATTCTATTAATCTAACAATTACTGATGTCAGTTATGTTCCTCAATTAAGATGTAATTTACTGTCTGTAACATGTTTAATGGATAAAGGTTGTAAGATTAAATCAGAAAATAATTGTGTATTGATATATGATAAAAATGATAAGTTAATAACTAAAGCATTTAAAAATAATGGTAGATTAGAAATTAAATTAGAACCTATGTATAATTCTGAGTGTTTTATTTCTGACCAATCTACTAATAATTATGAAATTTGGCATAACAGGTTATGTCATTTAAATTGTAAATATATGCTTAAAATGAAAGATTATATTGATATTGATAATGTAAATAATTTCACATGTGAAACTTGTGATATAAGTAAGGTAACCAGAAAACTCATCATAGTATTGATATATATCAAAGCTCACAAATTCTTGAGTTGCTCCATGCCGACCTGTGTGGTCCAATTAATATCGAATCGCATGGTGGTGCAAAATATTTTATGGTAATTGTAGATGATTTTTCTGGCATGTACTTTACTTATTTCTTAAAAAATAAATATGAAGTGTTTGATATATTTTCTCAATTTAAAGCCAAATATGAAATTTTAACTGATAAAAAAGGATTAAAAAGATAAGAACTGATAATGGGTTAGAATTTGTAAATGAACAACTAGATACTTACCTGGCTAATTCAGGAATATTTCATGAAAAACTATTCCA
Organism: Trichonephila clavipes; assembly: GCA_019973935.1. Classification (NCBI taxonomy): domain Eukaryota; kingdom Metazoa; phylum Arthropoda; class Arachnida; order Araneae; family Nephilidae; genus Trichonephila; species Trichonephila clavipes. Next base: position 1,056,294 of record BMAU01018153.1, on the reverse strand, counting down.
TATAATAGTGAATCAAATGGCAAGGCAGAAAGAGCCAACCGTGTTCTTCTAGAAAGAGCTAGATCTTTATTATATGAAAGTAAACTTCCTTTAAAATTTTGGGCTGAAGCTATTAATTGTAGTACTCAAGTATCTAATGTTACACCACGAAAAGGGAAAGAAAAAATCCCATTAGAAATTTGGACAGGTAATAAACCAAAATTAAATTATCTGAAAAATTTGGCTGTGTGGCCTATTTTCACGTTCCGAAAGTATTGAGAAATAAATTTGAAGTTCCAGGAAGACGTGGAATTATGCTAGGATATGCTAGAGAAAGGAGGGGATATCGAATTTATGATATTAAAAATCAAAAAGTAATTGAGGAGAGATCAGTTAAATTTAATGAATATTTAAAAGGTAGTAATTATTTAGGTGAGATAGAAAATGAAACATGGGATATTGACTCATTTTTTGAAGTCTCTCCCGAAAGAAACGAAATTAATCAAAATACAGAGAATGGAGTGTTGTATAATTTTGATATAAATAATGGACCTGGAGCAATTGAGAATGATAACTCAATTCCCTTCAGACCACGTCATCACCTCGGACAGACAGAATCCAAATTCCGGTACTTGAATTGAATGATGTGCAAAATCAAATCCCTGTTAGAAGATCGGAAAGACTAAAATCTAAGCTGATGTCTGTCCATTTGGTGAATAATGTACCAAACTCTTATTTTGAGGCAGAAAATAGTGCTAATTGGAAAAATTGAAATTAGCAATGGAGAATGAATTAGATTCGTTAGATAAACATAAAGTTTGGGAAATTGTACAAAAACCTGCGAAATCAAAATTAATAAAAACTAAATGGGTATATAGCTTAAAACAAGATGATGCTGGGGAAAATATAAAATACAAAGCAAGGCTTGTAGCAGCTGGTTTTAATCAAATTAAAAACATAGATTATTCAGAGTCGTATTCACCAGTTGTAAATATTGAATCTTTTCGATTGTTAATTGCGCTTGCAGCTAAATTAAAGTTAAATGTTAATTTCTTTGATGTAAAAACTGCATACTTATATGGTGATTTAGAGGAGACGGTGTATGTGTTACCCCTCCTGGTTATGAAAATTAATTGGAGATGATAAAGTTTGTAAATTAAAAAGAGTATTTATGGTTTGCCACAGTCTGGTAGAAACTGGTATATGAAAATAAAGGGTGAATTAGAAAATTTTGGTTTAAAACAATTAGCTTCTGATAATTGTGTTTTTATTAAATCTGTTAATCAAAGTGTTCTTATATTATGTATGTATGTAGATGATTTAGCTATTTTTTGTAACAATGATAAAATGTATGAAGATATTGTTAGTAAGATTAAAAATGTATTTGAAGTGGTTGAAAACAAAACTAATAAGTTTTTAGGCATGGAAATTGAAAAATGTGAAAATGGTATTTATTTATCCCAGTGTGACTACATTAGTTCATTATTAGTCAAACATAATTTAGAAAATTGTAAAAGTGTGAAAACTCCAATTGTGAAGGGGGAAGACAAAATTTTCCCCTCTACAAATGAATTTATTGATATTACTATGTATCAGGAATTAATTGGTGAACTTTTATATTTAGCTAATAGAACTCGACCTGATATTTCTTTTGTAATATCTTATTTATCCCAATTTAATCATAATCCAGAGAAGAGACATTACAATTTGGCTAAACGAGTGTTAAGATATTTGATGGGCTCAAAAGATAAAAAATTGTTTTATGAAAATGAATTTGGTATTTTAAATGCTAGTTCAGATGCTAGTTAGGAAATGCAGAAAATGGAAAATCATTTTCTGGAGGTGTAGTTTTACTAGGTAATTCATTAATTTTATGGAAATGTCGTAAACAAAAGAGTGTTAGTTTATCAACATGTGAAGCAGAGTTATTTTCTATTTCTGAAATTTGTAAAGATATAATTTGGACTGTAAATTTGTTAACTGAATTAAAATGTGAACAATTTATAAATAATGCTGTAACTTTAAATTCAGATAGCCAAGCAGCAATTCAGTGGATTAAGGGTACCCGTTCTTCAAATAAATCAAGGCATATGAACTTACGTTTTCATTTTATAAAGGATTTAATTGAAGATACTGTAATTAAATTAGAATATGTCCAAACAGAATTTTTAATTGCAGATTTCCTTACGAAAGCCATGAATGTAGAAAAGTTGGAATATTCAATGCAACAAATTGCATTACTCTCTTGATTTTATGTCACTGTGTTTATTGTTATATTTTATGTGTATTGTGTATATGTCTATAATGTTTGTATTGTTTGAAAAAAAAAAGTATCACTCGCAGGAGGGGTATGTTGGGGTGAAGCGAGTGAACTATTTTTTCTGGCGGAAGGATAACTGAGTGATCCGCCCACGCGCTCTTTTTCCCGCCTTCACTCCCGCGCATTCCTTCTACGAGGTTGACGAGCTGACCGTTCGCTGTGTGCTTTTGGGTCAGACTTGCTGTGTGCAGTATCCGCGATCAATATTTTCGTATGTATATAAATAAATGTGATGTCCCAAAATACCGTTGTAGAAGTGATTTCACAAAAGAACAACAAAATCAATTGTGTCAACTCAAATTATGGGTAATTTGCCAAAAGAGAGACTTATTATTGATTATCCATTTAATTGTTCAGGAGTAGATTTCTCTGGTCCTTTTTTCATTAAAAATAAAGGACAACGTAAAGGAAATTTGTTTAAAGTGTATATTTGTATTTTTGTGTGTTTTGTGTTTAAAGCGGTACATATTGAGTTAGTATCAGATTTAACATCTCAAGCATTCATTGCCGCATTGAAAAGGTTTATGGCTCGAAGAGGCAAATGTGCAAAACTGTTTTCGGACAATGGTAAAAATTTCGTCGGAGCTAGCAATGAAATTAAAAAACTCCTTGAAATAGTCAGAAAACCAGACAAAAAATTAGCTAATTACTTAGCAGCAGAAGGAATAGAGTGGAAATTTATTCCCGCGAGGTCGCCCAATTTTGGAGGTCTTTGGGAAGCGGCCATAAAGTCATGTAAATATCACTTAAAAAGAGTTGTGAATGGAATTAATTTAACGTACGAGAAACTACTTACGGTCACAGTACAAATTGAGGGAATTTTAAATTCTCGACCGCTTTGCCCCCTATCAAACAATGATGATGATTTCCAAGTGCTTACACCAGCTCATTTTTTAATTAATAGGTCTTTAAATTCGCTAGAAGAGCCTAATTTGACAAAATGTAAAGAGAGTAATCTCAAAAAAGTGGCAAAAAATAACTAGGATAGTTCAATTAATGTGGAAATTTTGGAGTCGTAATTACTTGAATCAATTACAACAGAGAGGAAAATGGATGTTTGAAAAAAATAACGTTAAAATTGGAGACTTGGTTTTAATAATTGAAGAAAATTTACCAACATATAAATGGGCATTAGGTAGAATCGTAGAATTGTATTATGGCGAAGATAAAAAAGTGCGTGTTGTAAAAATTAAAACTCAGTATAGTACATGTAAAAGAGCCATATCAAAAATTTGTGTTTTACCAATGGAAGATCCTTAAATATAATTTGAATTTTTCATATAGTGTACCATTGGTGGTGTGTAAATTTACTCATTGTTAGTAAAGTGATTTTGTATTTGTATAAAAAAAATATTGTTATTTGTGAACTCTTGAATTTATATAATGATTTATGTAATTGTATTTTTTGAGAATTGCCAAGTGTTGAATGTGTAAAGTGTTCTAGATGTAACCAATATGAATGTTAATTTAGTAACAATGATTGCATGGTTAAACTAGTGCAATGTGGGGCGGTATGTTAGTTCTATTAATGAACAGCGCCCTCTAGCGGCTTGTAAAATAAACCGTCAGTGTATATATAAGTGTAACACTCACTCCGAGAGGTAGTGTACGGAGTTAGAGGAATTAAAGAGATCACAGTCCACTGCTAGTGTTGTGTTTTGTGTTGAGTCAGTTCAATATATATATATATATATATATATATATATATATACTGCTCAAAACAATTAGGGGAGCAAGCAAAAGTGAAGAAAACTTGTGAGACAGCCACGTATTGGCATACAATGCATAGTACACGCGTATCAATGCGCAATACAGAAAAAAAAGGCGTAAAAAATTTGGAATTAAGCTTTAATTCTTTGAAAATTATGGAAAAAACATTAAAAGATGATTTAGGGCAACAATTGGGTTACATGTAAACGATAAAAAAGGTACTGTTTAGACATGATGCATGAGTTTTAATAGGGCGTGTGGTCTCCTCGAACAGCTAAGACTGCTGCACACCTGTTTGCCATGGATGCGATGAGGTTATCGATCAGACTTTGGGGAATACTGTTCCACTCCTCAAGAAGTGCAATCTCCAAGTCTCGGACAGTAGCAGGTGACCTTGGTCACGCAGCAATGCGTCGTCCGAGCATGTCCCAAACATGCTCGATTGGATTTAGGTCAGCAGAGCACGCTGGCCATTCCATACGCTGTATTGTTTAGGCTTCAAGCATGTTCTCCACCAGACGAGCTCTATGCGGTCGGGCATTATCATCCTGGAAAACAAAGGAATCTCCAATGGCTCCAGCGTAAGAGATGACATGAGGTCGAAGTATCTCGTCTGCATACCTTCGGCCGTCAAAGTGCCATTACGAATGATATGCAGGTCCGTACGTCCGCCTATGCTAATTCCACCCCATACCATCCAACCAGCTCTTCTGTATTGTGACCTTTCACGAACGAATACGGGGTTATTTCGAGTGCCCCTGTCCCTCCATACAATAACACGTCGGGTGTCACACTCTAGACTGAATCGGGACTCGTCTGTAAACAGCACTTGGCTCCAATCATGTTGCTCCCAATCTCGATGTTCAGCAGTCCATCTTCTTCGGGCCGCACGGTGGCGTGGGGTTAACGGAATGCAGACCATTGGCCTACGTGCATAGAGCCCTCCCTCATGAAGCCGATTACGTACTGTTTGGCTGGACACCCTTCGTCCTGTTGCCAAGAGCAACTGTCTTTGCAGCTGCGTAACATTCTCTGTTCTGTTTCGACGGGCTGTTAACTGTATATACCGGCCATCAGTTGATGTAGTGGCGCGTGGCCGACCTGCCCCTGGTCGACGTCTAACATTTCCTGTTTCTTGGAATCGATTCCACAGCCTCGCAACAACACTTCTGGCGACTCCAACAGCGTCCGCGACACTACGTTGTGTTTGCCCGGATTCCAGTCTGCCTATAACACGCCATGCCATGGATTCCGGTAAATCACTTTGTTGAGACATTCTCAAGTAATATTGTCTCAAAAAAAAAAATGCTGCGCAATCGAATTTCACAGTTACGGCAACAAAACAGACGTTTCTGCAACATCCCGATTTCTGCCCTTATCTCCTTTTTCTGGTTTTTTTGACGTCATAAACTTTGATTTGCATATAAAGTTTTCTTCTTCCGTTTCCTGGTAGCCTTTAAATTATGGATGATTCATTTTATGTTACTTATTGGTATACATCTTTGCTTACTTTTGTTAAAATCATGTGCTCCCCTAATTGTTTTGAGCAGTATATATATATATATATATATATATATGGGAGTCTGAATAAATCTTCGAATAAAAATCAGACTCTTCAGAAGGCGGGATTTTATGTTGGCGAGGTGGGTTGTCTAGGGGTAAGTATTTAAGGGTGAGTGATGAATTAATTGAATCAAAGTCATTTAAACACAGATACTTCATTTAAGTAAAAAAGAATTTATTTAAAGTTAAAGGGAAATATTTACAAAAGGGGATATTTACAAAGAGAAAGACATGCAGGAATTAGGTTAATCGAAAGTTGAGTTATACCTTTAGAAGACGGGGAAATAAACTACCTTTCTCATTCTTGAACGTTAGGACTGGTGGTATCGCGCAGGGCGTGAAATGCGCTAAAGACGTGATGTGTTGAACAAGCGGTGGTTAGTAGGCCACTGCCAAAAAATTATTCAAGCCGGAGCTACGAAAGCTCACTAGACGGCGCTGCTTCGGAATGCAGTAATAAATAAAATTGAGATTAATGGTCCTCTGAAAAGGATATGACTCAACTTTTAACAAAATGTTTCAAAGGGAAAATCCTACATCCAGCTATCCTGAGCTGGTCTCTCAGCTCTTACAAAATGTTGAGAGCTAAAGTACTTTAAATACAAACTATTTTTAGTTACTACTATAAATATGATGATTATTGGAATGTGGATGCAATAAAGACAAATAATACGATTCTTAAAGATAATAAAATAAAATATTACAGATGAAAATATGTATACATAATATTCACAATTCCGGACCTAAAATAAAGCATATAAAAACAAAATTTTCTATGTTGGGATCTACAATTAACTAAACCATAAAAAAAATCCTTCGCATCAATAGAAAGATAAAGAATAATACGAAAATATAATAAATGTTACAAGTGAATATAAAATGATTAATGGAAACGAGTGTTACCATAGAACATCTATTAATTTCTCAAGAGGGATATAATATGAGAAAAATTAAAAATAATAAATAAAAAAAATTCAATTAAGCATAAAAATGTTTCATCAAATCAGCTGAGGTGGTGGTTGAGTTCGGTCCTTCGTGCTGACCAACCTTTTCCACTTCATACCTATCCTTAGAATTAACTTTTGTTACTTTGTAAAGGCCTAAGAACTTTGGTTATAGTTTCAGTCCAGCTCCAAATTGGGTTCTTTGGATAGCTACTAAATCACCTTCTTTGTATAACGAAGCTTTCTTTCTTCTTCTGTTATACGTCTTTCTATTTTCAGACTGCAGGGTTTCGATGTTCTTTTTTGAATCGTTTCTTAAAAATTCGCGTTGTTCTAGTAATTCTTTCGCCATTTCTTCTAGAAGTAATTCTTTGATTAGGATGTCTTCCTTGTTACGCATTTTGGTTCCCACTAATAGTTCGAATGGTGTTCATTTTGTACTGCGGCATATAGTACTATTTAGTATTCTCTGTAATCTGTCGACGTATTTGAACCATTTCGTTGAGTCGTCTAATGATAGTTTTGTGAGAACTGGAATCAAAGTTCGATGAATTCGTTCAACTTGTCTGTTTCCTCGAGGAACACCTGTTGCTATTTGTAGATGTTGAATGTTCTCTTCATCACAGTAGTCGTTGAATAATTTTGAAGTGAACGCTGAACCTCTTTCAGAGACAATTCTGATGGGATTATCAAAGGTTTTCTGTTGTTGTTTTAGTTTTTCGAGGGCATTTTCAACAGACACAGTTATGACGGGATATAGCCAAGTAAATTTGGTAAATGCGTCTACTACGGTGAAAATGTGTTGATAACTTTTGTTTGTGGAGGGTAAAGGACCAATGAAGTCAACATGGTACGTACTTAAAGGAATGCTTTCCTTAGAAATAGGATTCAAAAACCCTTCCTTTTTGCCAGTTTTCTTATTAGCTAAAATACATGGAACACAATTAACTATTACTTTTTTAACGACGTTGGAAAAAATTTGGGATAAAAAATTCCTGTTTCACAATTTCTTCTGTTTTTCCTACTGAGAAATGACCATTTTCGCGAATCAATTTAATTAGTTCAGCTTGCATTGCTTTAGGGGTTACAATTAATTCTCGACCATTTAAGTACTTGTAGAGTATACCGTTTCGCTCAAAAAATTCTTCTGATTCTTGCTTCTCTAGAAGTGATTTCAATGTTTGGATTTTGTCATCTTCCTCTTGTGCTTTTTTAAGCTTTGAAGTTAATGTATCATTGCATACCATCATTACGGGATATCGGCTAAGAGCATCAACGTGCTTCATACGACTTCCAGCTCTGTGCTCTATTTCATAATCGAATTCTTCTAATTGAAGCGCCCATCTGGCTATGCGAGTAATTAGATCCTTTTTTTTTGCATAGTCTTCTGAAATGCTGAACAGTCAATTACTATTTTAAATTGTTGTCCGAAAAGATAAACACGAAACTTCCTTAATGCGTTGATAATTGCTAGTACCTCTAATTCGTAGCTGTCATACTTTTCTTCTGCTGTATTTGTCTTTTTCGACATGTAGTAAACGGGATGTAACTTTCCATCTTCTGCTTCTTGTAACAAAATTGCGCCGAACCCTTGTTTACAAGCGTCTGTATGCAGTTCTGTTTTTCTTCCATACTTGTAAAGGTGTAAAAGATTGGGCCTTCGGACATGATTTTCTTCAATTTTTCAAATGCTTCTTTTTGTTGAGTCCCGAAAAAACAAAGAGGTTTTCTTTTCTTGTTAAATCTTGTTTTCTTGTTAAGTGGTTTAGCTATCTTTGAATAATCTTTGATGTACTTGCGGAAATATCCAGTTAAACCAAGAAAACTTTGTACTTGTTTTATTGTTGTTGGTTCTGGAAATTTTCGGACAGCTAGTGTCTTCGTAGGAGATGGTATAATAGTTCCGCTTTCTACAATGTGACCTAGAAATTCAATTTTCTTTTTTAAGAATTGGCACTTCTTGAACTTAATTTCTAATCCGTATTTCTTTGCGACTTCGAAAATAATTTTAACTTTTTCTAGACCTTCCTGTTCGTTTTTCACTGGAATGACGAGATCATCTAAATAACTGATTTCAATTCCTTTCCGAGTAAGATCTCTAAATATACTTGATACGTAGCGTTGGAAAACTCCTGGACTTGTGCTTAGTCCGAAAGGAACTTTGTTGAATTCAAATTGTCCGTCTGGGACGATAAAGGATGTATACTTTCTGCAGTCTTCGTCAACATCGACGTGAAAGAAACCATTGCGTAAATCTAATGTAGAATATACCTTTGCTTCTTGCAAAGTGTCCAAAACATCTTCGATGAGAGGTAACGGAAATTTATCTTTCACAAGCTTCTGATTCAATTTTCTGTAGTCAATGCACATTCTCGAAGATCCATCTTTCTTTTTTACCATTACGATTGGATTTGCTTATTCCGAAGAACTCGGACGTATAATGCGTTCGTTGAGCCATTCTTCTATCTGTTTGTTTACTTCTTGGCTTTCTGTGAAAGCTAGTCGACGAGGGGGTTGACAGACTGGTTCTTCGTCTTTTAGAATAATTCTCATTGTGACGTCGGTAGATGTTGTTTTTTCTGGCTTGTAGTCTTGAATTTACTTTTCAAGTTCCTTCTTGATTTGACGATTTTCAACATGATGTAGGTCTAGTTCTTCTTGAAGATTTTCAGCAGATATTTGCATAAGCTGTGCGTGATTCTCATATTTGTTGAATTGAACTCCTTCTTTAGTAAAACTTATCGATGCTTGTTCCAAAACATCTGATCCAATAACTGCTTCGAATTTTAATGTATCAGCCGGTACAACATGCCAAGTTAACGAGTAATTTTCATCATCTATTTTGAACTCATGTTCAAAGGAACCGATAGTTATCACTTGTGCTTCACCAATACCTGTGCTTCGATTATTTTGTTGGATCCATTATTCTTCTACTCGTGTTTTCTCGTAGCAAACTTACGGTACTACCACTGTCTATGAGCGCCGTGATTTTCACCTTTCCAAAAAATATCTCTTTAGTACGTAAACCTTCCTTAACGATGAGTGTGCAAGTTTCTTTTGGCTTTGTAGGTTCTTTGAATTTCTGCGATTTTGAATAGTTCGTCTGAGCATATATGTTTGGAAGCATTGTGATTTGAGTGTTTCTCGTAATTTTTGTTGTAATACCCTTTCTGCGCACTATCTTGATATCTTTGAACAGATTCGTACTTGGTGACAGGGGCTTCGTAATGTTTGTTGTAATTCGTTGACGCTTTAAACTTCTTATCTTTCCTGTTATACTCGAATTTTCCCTGTGCTTCATATCTGCGATTCTTTTCTGTGGATTTGAATTCTTGTTTTTTCACAAATGGACCACTCGATTTTTGTTTCAGAGTCCTTTTAAAGTTTTCGAATTCTTCTAGTTTTCTGCTAATTGAACAGGGGAGTTCATATTTTCCCATTCATCAAGATAATATTCCTTAAATTCAAAAGGAGTTTTTCGTTTTAGTTGATCTGTTATGATTAGATCTGATAACTTGTCGAAAGTATCTATCTTCAATCCATCTATCCATCCGTTGAAGTAAGTGTTTAACTCATAGTAAAAAAAATAGTTGTCGAAACTTTTCTGGAGTTAGTTTAAAGCGTTTCAGCAGTAAATCTTTAACGTATTCGTAAGAGTTGGCTTTATCGTCAGGCTCTCTCGCTATGATGTGAGATACTTCCGTCGGTAACAAGCCTAACAGATGAGAAACCCAGGTTTCTTGATCAATATTCAATCTCTGCGCTTGACGTTCAAATAATTTTAGATAAAGACTGATGTTTTCTTTCAAATCAAAACGATGTATAAACTTTGAAACTTCTTTGACGAGAAATTTAGTATCATTTTCTTTGGATGTATCAGCGCCTAACTTGGATTGTGTTTGGATTCTTAACTTTTCCAACTCAAATTCCTGTTTGCGTTTTTGCTCATCTAACCTCAATTTTTCGAAGCGTAATTTTTCTTCTCGTTCTTCAATGCGTAATTTTTCTTTTTGCTCTTCAATGCGTAAATTTTCTTCTCTGGCTTTGCGATCCTCAACAATCGTTGAATGTATGTTTTTGGTCAGTTCTTCGTCATAATTTTCACTACCAATAATTAGATCTTTTAGTGTGGCGATGGTCATCGATTTATCGAATTTTAAATTTAATTCCGTGGCTAAGACAAATAAATCTTCGCGTCGACCTTTGCCAAGATACGCCATTTTAAAATTTAAATTTAAGTTTAGATAGTAACCAAAGGAATAAACAAAATTGTCATGCGTTCAAACAAAAACAATGATGTTGCTATTGGCAATTCTCGTTTGCATTTACAAAAATTCTCAAGTTAAAATGATATTACATCAAAATACATATTCAAATTTTGTTGATTTAGAAATATTTTAAACCAGTAACGTGTAAGGACAACAGTGCGAGCTGAAATGCGTAATGCTTAATTTAAAGTAGTCAAATCATTAATTTCAACTAAAAACAAAACCCCTTTTTTTTAAAACCATTTGATATATCAGTTATCTCATTTCGTTATAATAAATGCAAAAAGAATTTGAAAGAAAAAATAAATTAATATAAATCTTGTTTAGGAACAGTGATTAAATTTATTGTGATATGAAAAAGAATTTAGGAATATAAAGTTCTTTGCTGAAAAAAGCAAACAATTAGAAGTTAGTCACTTAAAAAAATCTCATATATATTTTTTATTACACCAATAAAAATAAAATCTTTTTAGGATCTCTTCAGCACATTCTAAGGATAAACACATGTTTCAATAGAAAGCATAATAATTCTGTCAAAAATGAACTCAAATTACTTATATATTGAATGATAAAATACACCATTAAAAATAAGATCATGTATAATCTTTAATCAATAAATTCTAACAAACATAGCATATTCTTTCAAAATATATTTCTGGAATACTCGTAAAAATAATTAATTGCCAAACAGCTGCAAGAGAAATGTTACACTATATGAGTCGTCGAAATTACGATTGCATCGAAACTGCAAAATGTTTAGGAATGGAAAACATTAATCTCTTAGTTCAAGGTCGATGACGTAACGACCAAAGGAAATGAAAGCTTTTCGTACACACATAAATGCAATTCAATTCGTTATTAAATGAGATACAAATAAAAAACTTGAATATTACGTGCGACTTTCTTAATATTTTAAAAGATATACTTGTAGAAAATTTTAATTGATACGATTTCTATACACAAATAGAAAAATAGTATTTCAGAAAAACACACATGATATTTAAAAATATAAATTACTTCATGAAATCGACTACAACAAAATTTTTTTATAAGTAAATTAACAGTGGCTCACGTATTCTTTTCTGAAGATTTCCTTTTATTTTTTTTTTGAAGAACAATCAAAGATACAGTACCTGATTCACTGGACGACGTGTTTACTGATAATCTTGAAATAGACACTGGACTTGAAATGGAGTTGTACACATCAGAAAATAACGTGTTTTCGGCGAAGTTGCAAGATCTTGAATTGTAAGTTGTGACTCGTGAGTTGTGACTCCGGGAGTCGTTTTATTCACCTAAATGTTAGTATGTTATGAGAGGCAATCCGCGCATTTTCGATTCAGCCCGTTTGTAATTTAGGCGTGCAGCCAAAAATGGTTTTTTTTTTAAAGAAGAGGGTTAGAAGGTTATCAACTTATTATTTAGAGAAGATTTTCGAAATCAAATCCCGGCCGAGCCCCCAATTATTTCTGTGGGAGTCCGAATAAATCTTCGAATAAAAATCAGACCCTTCAGAAGGCGAGATTTTATATTGGCGAGGTGGGTTGTCTAGGGGTAAGTATTTAAGGGTGAGTGATGAATTAATTGAATCAAAGTCATTTAAACACAGATACTTCATTTAAGTAAAAAAGAATTTATTTAAAGTTAAAGGGAAATATTTACAAAAGGGGATATTTACAAAGAGAAAGACATGCAGGAATTAGGTTAATCGAAAGTTGAGTTATACCTTTAGAAGACGGGGAAATAAACTACCTTTCTCATTCTTGAACGTTAGGACTGGTGGTATCGCGCAGGGCGTGAAATGCGCTAAAGACGTGATGTGTTGAACAAGCGGTGGTTAGTAGGCCACTGCCAAAAAATTATTCAAGCCGGAGCTACGAAAGCTCACTAGACGGCGTTGCTTCGGAATGCAGTAATAAATAAAATTGAGATTAATGGTCCTCTGAAAAGGATATGACTCAACTTTTAACAAAATGTTTCAAAGGGAAAATCCTACATATATATATATATATATATATATATATATATATATATATATATAATTATTGAAAAATCCTATTTGAAAATCAGAATTTTTGGTAAAATTGGCTGTTTAAAGTAAATAATTCTCAATAAATCACCAAGCTTCTACGTTTATTCTTGCCGCACTTTCGTATGGAGAGAACCAGAAACCCATTACCTGCCTTTCAATGTCCGAGAAATTGACCATTACAGTAGTGGAGGCTTGATGGTCTCGGCAGGCATCACTTTGAATGACCACACATACTTTCATGTCTTTGCAAGAGACATTGTGATTACTGTGAAGCATAGGGATGAGGTCTTGGAGCCCTATGTTCACCTTTTTACAGTGGCATCTGGCTCTGATTTTATTTTAATGGATGACAACGCGAGGCACATAGAGCTCAACTGGGCGATGATTTCTGGAAAGCGAGAATATTTGTCGAATCGATTGGCCAATTACATCCAGACATCATCCGTATAGGGCAGAGGTTCCCAAACCTTTTTAACCCATGGGCCCATTTTCATAGTCAAAACTTGCCCGCATACCCATTTTTAAAGTCAAAACTTTCCCAAGAACCCCCAAGTGAAAAAGTTACATAAATGCATATAGTATAAAAATTACAAATTTTTTTTAAGAAAAAAACCCAGTTTATTTGAAGAATTATTTATTGAAATTATAACTTCTGTTTAAAATAAAATTTAAAAAAAACCTAATGACTTGGATGAAGTTGATGAGATGTTGTGAGTGTATTTACGTCCGTCTCAATTTTTGTGAGTAGCAACCGCAAATCATTGCAAGTAGTCGGTTTCTTTTTTTGTGTGTGATTAGGTTTTTTACGGCACTAAAATCACGCGTTCTTCCAAAGTCGACAACTTCTGTACAATAACCCATAATGTAGGATATAAAATTGGGATTTGTTTTTGTAACCAGAATTTAAAGTATCCTTGTTTAAACATTGGTTTGAATCCCTCATTTGTGGATATTTCAATAAGATGCTCCTGTATTAGTATGGATTCATCTGTGTTTGGAATCTGAGTTAGACCACGCGCAGAAGGGTACAACATCTGGTTGGGAATATCCAAGTGAATTATTGTTATTTATTTAAATTTCCTTGAAAATAAAAATGTATAAAATTTTTTTTTGTTTTATATTTAACCTTGTGTGGACCCCTGACGTTATTTAGGGATCTCTAAATCAATTTTAATTTTTCACGTACTCCTGAACAATATCGGGAATTGATCCGCAGAGACCACTTTGGGAACTACTGGTATAGAGCATCACTGGGACGCTCTAAGAAGGTCAATTACAACTCTCAAACGCCCTCCGAGAACCATCCAAGGCCTGAAAACAGGGTTTCTGAACGAGTGAGATTAACTGCCACAGGAACTTATAAATTCCCTTATTTCCAGTATAAAATTATGGTGTGAGGCCGGTTTTTTTGAAAGAGAGGACAATAATCCCTATTAACCAATTTTTTTTGTTCTGTTTTTCCACTGCTATTTCATACCTTCCGACCTCGATGAGTGTAACGCACGATCACGCGTGTGTATTTTAACTGCTGGATTATTATTATTATTATTATTTTGCACCACATCAGCTCTATATAGCACATACCAAATTTTATTAAAATCTGTCCAGTAGTTCTAGAGATAATTGGCAAAATCTAAAATTTCACTTAATTTTGAACACCAGTGTAGAAATGTATAATTTTTCTCATTCATAAGGAAATTAGTAAGATATACACTTTTTAAAACTTAATTAACCTAACAGAATTTATCGTATATTGAATTTGATTTTTCTACGGAAAAAGGGAGAAATTCTTACATTCAAATGTTGGAATCATCAACGTCACGCACGAATAGAATAAACTAGTTGAACAAGACTTGGTTGGATGCTCTGCTAGTTTTCCATCCTGTGAATCTTAAATTAGAAAGCGTAACTGGGAAATAACATTGGTAATCGCTGATATATACTCGTACAAGAATTATTTGTATGCTTCAAACAAATTAAAATGTTGACATAATTGTAGGGGTAATGAAACATTTTGAGTTTTGTTCTGGTTTCAAAAGATATTCCATCTTTTAGTAATATAAGTGAGCAGAATGATCATTTGTTTGTAATACATAAAATAAACTTAAGTATCTAATTCAAATTTTCAAGACAATTTTCATGTTATATTACTCACAGTTAAATAGGGAAGAATTATGTATTGAAACAGCAAAGGAGTAAGTCAAATTTAAAACAAGTAATATAAAAAAAAATTAAGTCAATTCCTACTTAGGTCAACAAATAAAATTTTATTTTCGTTACATTTTATTAAGTAATTACAATTCATATATATATATATATACATAAAACAGAACCACAATATTAAGTGGCAAAACACCTTTTAAATTAACATTACAAACTTTACAACCACATTAAATTTGTAATTACATTTTTTAATAAAAATTAAATATAATAGGTAAGAATTTATCTTAAAACCAGTGTAAAAGGAATGCTGACGTCAAACTCTAGCATATAATTATTTAACTGAAGTTAAATCTTCATCCCAAATTCAACAAAGGATGTTTTATACATTGGTGCTGCCATCTAGAGGAATAATATCGATTGAAATACATATCACTCTCTTAAACTATAATTAATTAATTAAATTAAATTAATGAATTAATATTTGAAAAATCTGTATTAAGATCAAGTGTCGTCCACTACAAGTTTTGAAAAATGTATTTCAACTTGAGTGGGTGAATAAAAAGTATTTTATTAACGACTGAAAATTTGAACAAGATATATAAACACACATATATAGCAAGAGTGTGAACTATAATAATAGTAGGAATTGAAAAAGGAAGTTTTATATTTATGTTATCACACTACCTTTTTTTATCAAATGATAAGTGCAAGTCTCATTATTAAAAATTTAAACTTTACAGAAAAGAATAAAAATATTACTAGCCAAATGTGTTGAATAAGATTGTATTTTCTGGAACTTATTTATTAATTTTTTGTACGTAGTTCCTGATAAAAAAAAAAAAAAAAATAGAAAATTAAGGAATTCATTCCGATACAAAAAATGGATTTACAATTTTTACTTACCGATAAGATTCTAAATCCGCAAGTTCGTCATCTGTGGTTTTTAGGTATCGGTACCTGTCATCGATTCCTTTATTGACAGTAAAAATATTTCAGAAATGTTATAAATAATTCAAGAATTATCGTTCTAAGTTTTTCTTGATTATTTAAAGGAATTCGATTGAAATAAAGTTATATTGGGTTAAAATGTGACATATATAGAGATAAATTTCACTAAAAATTAACGAAACATATTAAAATCCATCAATTTTTGTCACAAAACTCTATATTGATTGAATAGAAGTCTTGTTTTCAACCGAAGCTTGTTTTGCTTCAATTCAAGCCAAGCGCTTATTGCGTGTGAGTGCAATGTTAAATCATTCCTTTATTTTCTGTCCTATTTTAAGTTAGTTTTTCGTGTGTTTCATAAACCAAACAATAATTTACTGTTGCACTAAAGGCGATTATTGTTTGAACCTTACGCGAAATCTGACATAACTGGTTCAACAATTGACATTCAACGCACTGCAAACTGAATTTTATTACAGTAAATATATAAATATAAGTGGATTAATTAGAGGGAGTGAAGTTAAAAGCAGCCTTCGTATGTAATTCTCTGCCAAATTTCTGTCTGATTCTGAGAGTTTAATTTCGTGTTTGATGAATTGTTTATTTTCTCTATTGTTAGTAAATGTAATATGTTTGAAATATTTTATTTTAAATTGAAGTGCGTGTTTTTTGCAAGTAGTATTGAAAATAAGTAAACTACATTAAAATCGGGGAATTATAACTCGCACAATCCCTTTTTTGCGTATTTATCTATGGAACTTTCAAAAACACAACAAACTTCAAACGGATATTTTTAGAATTTTAACTGGATATTATAGGAAGCAGAAATTACGTAAGTTTATTGTGAGATTTCCAAAGTGTTGACCTTCTTTTGTAGACAAAATTGTCCTAGTTTCAACATTTCTACGTTACGTTTAGTGGTATATTTTTCAAAGTTGTGAATATGTTACCGTTAAAGTGTATAATTCAGTTATTTCAAAGAATAACTAAGTATTTCATGAAATAACTGGACAAGTCAGTTAAAGTATATAATAGATGAAAAATTTCATACTTTACCTAGTTATTCGAGGAAATAACTTGTTATTCTGTGAAATAACTAGTTATTCCATGAAATAACTAATGATAGACCGTTAAAGGGAAAAATAAACAATTTCAAAGTTATTTTATAAATTAATTGATCATAAATAGCTAAAATCTTTCGAAAAATACATTTTCTCCCTATTGCGGATGATTGATTAATAAATAATAAGGAAAAGCAATTGATATAATTTATTATTGCTTATATTGTTAACATTAGTTAAACAGAAAGAAAAATAAAGAATATGTTGCTGAAATAGTTATATTTAATTATTTTTAAAAAATGCATGCTGGGAAGAAAAACTGTTGCTCCATAAAAACATTGTGCAAACTTTTCCAAACAAAATTGTAAAAAATAATTAAAGTTTTATGCAATACCACTATTTTACTTTTAATCATTTATTGTAGCAAGGATTGCTGCGACTAAAAACAGCTAGAACGAGTTCAAAGAGCTTTCGAGTGTTGTATTTCATACTTTAACGATCAAGTTATCGTTATTCTATAGAATACCTAGTTAAATCATAGAGTTCATTTTTATATACTTTAACTGACCTCTAGTTATTTCATGAAATATCTAGTTATTCTATGAAATAATGGATTTCACACTTTATCGGTAACATATATATTGAATCCATTGAAAAGCAAGGGTTAGAGGGCTTATTGGGCTTTGTTCATTTGTTATGTATTTTTAAATTATTTTTAGTCCATTGGTCTCATTCTTTCTATCTTTAATAATAGGTTGTTGAAAATGTGTGTTACACAGATAATTTTTAATATTATACTGTTTAGCGCTAATTGAAAGTTCTTTCTGTGTTAAAAATTTGCTTGAATTGCAGGTTTGCTCTTCAATAAGAAACGAAGAAAAGACAACTAAGAAATGTGTGAATTTAACAATTTAATATTTTCCTTGTCTCTACTATAAATTAGAATATATAATGATGGTGGTGGTTTTAATGACGCGCACACCAAGCGAGCCTCCTGAATCCTGACTTTTGAAGGGCCTGCAAAAAAACCAACCTCCTATTTCATTCTATAAAAATGTATTAGTGGAATGTGGTTAAATATGATAATGTATTTAAAAATATGGCAAGCATCTAACTTTTTCAATCTTCATTGTCCTATTTTTACGGAATTCAATACATTGTTCCGCATCTGGGGCTTCAAATTACCCTTTAATTAAAAACCATGTGACGATATCAAGATAGTGACGGAACATACACCCCGCATCGCGGTGAGGGGGAGGCAGGATTCCTAGAGTACCTAAACCTGACTTTGCAGGTAGAGGGGCTATTATTCTCCGTAACGCCACTGGTTGAAGTAATTTCTCCTGAGAAATTTTTATTTTGAACAATAAGTGGTATATTTAGCACCGACATCTTTCATCCTACAAAATTTTTTTTAGAGAGAGCGAAAAAAAAAAAATTCTCCTGAAAGGTAGATTCTGAAGAAAAAAAATGTTAAGTAAAGAGTGTTTTTTTTTTAGGTATAGAAGTTTAAGTTGGCATTACTTTCCAAGATGGCGACCGATTTAACAGCTGTCAAGTGATTTATTCTCAGTTTGGTTTGGCAATTCATCAAAACGATCATCAAGCAAGGCGTAGATTCGTCGAATGGGCTCAAAACGAGATTGCCGTTGTTCCCGATTTTCATAAGCGAATTTTGTTTAGCGACGAAGCGCACTTCTGGTTGAATGGCTACATCAACAAACAAAACTGCCGCATTTGGAGTGAAGCTAATCCACAAGTGTCTACCGAAACACCGTTACATCCAGAAAAACTGAATGTTTGGTGCGCTTTATGGGCTGGTGGAATCCTTCTTCAAAAACGATGAAGGCCACAACGTTACAGTCAATAGTGATCGGTATAGAGCCATGATTACTAACTTTTTCATTCCTGAATTGAACAATCATGATGTCCAGGAGCTGTGGTTCCAACAAGACGGCGCAACATGTCACACAGCTCGTGCCGCATTCGATTTATTGAAAGACACGTTTGGTGACCGCCTAATTTCACGTTTTGGACCTGTGAATTGGCCTCCAAGATCTTGTGATTTAACACCGCTAGACTATTTTCTGTGGGGCTATGTAAAGTCATTGGTCTATGCGGATAAGCCACAAACGCTTGACCATTTGGAAGACAACATTTGCCGTGTTATTGCCGATATACGGCCACAAATGTTGGAAAAAGTCATCGAAAATTGGACGTCCAGATTGGACTACATCCGAGCTAGCCGCGGCAGTCCTATGCCAGAAATCATATTTAAAATGTAATGCCACAAGATTATCTTTCGAATAAAAAAAAATTCATGTCAATCGAATAATACATCGTTGTTTTATTGCAATTTAAAGTTCTATACCTCTAAAAAAACACCCTTTATTTGTGTGTATGAAACTTTAAAAATCGATTTTGTTCTACGTATCAACCATTGCTGCATGCTGAAATGTATTATTCCTCTGTCAACTTAATTAAAGCTGGTGTAGTTTTCAAGATTTGGAGAAAAATATGATATTCAGTTTTATTGTTAAAACAATTCAGGAATAAATTATAGTTCCAAACTTTAATTTGTAATCACAACGATTATTTTAATAGAGCAAATGGTAATTTTCAAATGTTGCATTAGATTTGAAGAAAAGGAATATTTCAATCTGTGAGAAACAGAAGACCTATTAAGAGAGAAGAAAAGTATAAGGAAAAAGTACTGCAAATATGTATTGATCTATTGACAAAGAGAATGTGGAGATCTCACAATTATTTAAAAATATACTTTTATAATGTGTATTCAAAATTTTATTCAAAAACCATGGCCATCGTTTCCAAAATTAATGTGTTATTGTACTTGCTAATAAATTAGTAAAAGCTTTAATTTCATTTTTGATTATTAAATTTGAATTTTTTCTACTAAATTTACCAAATGTTTCAAATTTGATTTCGGTACTCATCAATTGCTTTCTGATTCGAATAATCAAATTATGTTTCCGCTTGCGTGAGAGATAAAACACATTCACAATGATTTCATTTATTTATTTCCCTTGAATAAAGAATTGTATCACAATTCTATTTGGAGATAAGAAAAAATGCAATAAAAAAATTTGAGCGAACAGAGAAATCTTTACAGCCACTCCTCTTCGAACTGCCAATCAAGAACGCAGGAAGTGTGACGCTCTTCACTCGCATTCTAAAAAAAAGGTAAAAAGTACAAACATTCGGAATCGACGAATTTTTTGGTCTTCTTTTTAATTCACGCGCCGCATCGTATTCACGACTCAGTACAAACAATCAAAACTCAGGTTCTTTTACTACTGCCTGAATCATGCTTTTGGCGGGGAGCGTATTCTTTGTGGCTTTGGTCACTTTATTATTTGCAGCGATGAAAGATCAAGCTGTGGACTATCTTTTCGCTTCTCTTGGTTTCACCGTTGTGGTCGTGTATACGGCGAATGTTATTACAAGATGGATTTTGTCCATTTTACCCAAAGAAGTGGTTTCTTCGGAAGGAAAGGCTGTTCTTATTACAGGTAAGAAAAGAATACACATTTTTTAATGAGAAGAATAATATATATATTTTTTTAAAGCGCATATTTTTTTCGGAATTTTTATTCTCTTTTTTTGTGTGTGTGTTTGGCTATCTATCGACTTATAAATTTAGTTTGTTTTTCTGAGATTAATATAGTTCTATTATTATAAAAATTTTCTTTAGTTAACATTTTTGAAGAATTATTTCGGTAGAAATAAACAAAGAACTTGGAAAGTTATAATTATTCTTTCTCGACGAAGTATTTTCGTTCGTAATCATTGCAAATTGAAATTTTCCTTGTTTGGTGCTGAGAATATGTTCAATGTCAACAATTATTTGTTGAATATTTGTCAGAAAAGTGTAATCTATTTTGAATAAGGGAAAAGAAGGGCAAATTTATTTTATTTAAGGATTAAAATTTAATCAGACTCATTTTGTTCCTATTATTGTTCATTCTATTATAGAATTACTCGAAGAAAAATTATTAGAAATATAAAATAAGAAATGGAGGTTTATATATATTGATGGGAAATGCCCCCGAAAAACTTCATAAAAAATCTTTGAAATCACAAAACTACTGCTTAAAAATTCAGAATTTTTGGTCATTTATCAAGAAATATTTTTGATTTTTTTAAAAGAAAAGTAATTAATAATTTGTATTAAAGTTTACATTAGAATAATACAGTTGTGTCGTGTTTTTAATGAAGTTAGTATGTGCAAACGATTCTGATAGTTTTCTATGCGTTTTATCGATAGTCAATTCTTTATGCTAACAAGTACTTGTAGCTGATTAGATACAAATTTATCTCTTATTTAAAATTTTACCTCCTCTCTCATTCTTTTTCTCCTTTCTCTTTACTTATATCTTATCTACGAAAATAACAAAACATAAGAAATAATTTTATCGAAAGCTTCTTAGAAGTCTTAATGAATAAAAAAAAATGCTAATTATTCTTTCGAATTACATTTTTTCGTTTTGGTAACCAGGCAATTTTTTAATCGTCGTAAAAGAGAAGAATTCAATTCAGAAAGAAAATAAATGATTTATCGTAATGTAATATGTTCTATATCATGAAATTACTTTGTGAAGAATACAACACATACCCTTACTTACAATTTGATTAATCAAGATTTAATTCTCGAGGTGCGACATTTCCGAAATATCGAACATAATGATATAAATACAATTAATGATTCAAACTATAGTATATGAACGAAAATATTGATATTTTTTATTTTACCTCAATTTATTTCAGATTATATTATTGTGCTTGATTCATAAATTTTTGAATGAGTATATATAGAATTTTCAATTTTATAAACTTAAACCCCCCAAAATTGTTAAGCAATTTGAAATAAGAATAGTTTTTTGAAAAGTGTGTTACTATCAAAATTGTTATTTCTGTGTGTAAAAATCTAAAATAATGATTTTTTTGTATATTTGTAATATTATATTATGTCACTGTCTTCAGGCTCCCCCCCCCCTTTAGATAATAGTAATTCCTTGAAATGGCTGTGCATTTCCGAAAAAGGAGTTCCAATAATTCACTAAGAACTTAAAACATTTTAAGACCACGACAATAAATTCCATTTCTATTTTAGTTAAACGCATTATCACTTTCAAGGCTTCGTTTAAATCGCTGTCTGTTATTTAGGAATTAAAGAAATTATATAAATCTATTACACGAAGAAGAATAACTTTTTATGTGTTTCGGAAACCTTTAAGAATGAGTAAGAGTTGGACTTTATTGTAGGGAGTGTCTCATTGAAAATCGTATTGAATAATGATTATCAATAATTCTTTATTTTATATTTCAAATAATACCTCTTTATTCATATTTTTCAAGCTGCTTCGTTGCAGCTTAGAATATTAAATTTACTTTGGAATATTTAATTGTTTAGAGTTCTTCATAAATTTGTGGACGAATACTTTCTAATTAAGTTCACAATTCGCGCTCAAAGTGCTTGTAGTTTATTGGATATCGTGTGTGCACCAATAAATCTTGATTGGTTACTGTTTTACGCCTCATTTGATTTGTCTTAAGCTATACGTGCTATTAGCGATATCAACCGAAATTAACATTAGTGGCGTTGTTTGTTGAATGAATTACATGCTGTGAAAATTCTTTAACACCAAACCGTGAGGGACTAAAATATATTTTCGTGTGTTAAAAGAATTTCGTGTTGAAGTGTATTCCAAAAAGAGAGAAACATGTGTATTCAACAACGTTTTTACTATACATTTTATTTACATAAATATGTATATGTGCTTGTACTTCATAAAAATCAATGAAACAAAAACATCTCAAGAACTTGATGAAATTTAATACAAAATGTTCAAGTTTTTTGAAAAACAAAACTTTTTTTTGAGTTTTTCGAAAATAATCTGATATTTTTCTTTAAATTTTTTTTAGCGTCAAATTGTCAACAAATTGTTCGATGTCGTTCATTTTGTTGTACTCGTTTTGCTTGTACTCGTCACCGAATTCCAAAGCCAACTGATCTGAGATTACATGTTTTTGAGTGGCATTTGTAGGGTGGAGGGTTAAAGTAGCTTACATAAACATAATTGGCTCGTGTCACCGGATATTCTGAGGGTATTTCAAAGCCAAATTAGCCTCCTTACAACGAAACATGCGAAACCCCCTCCTACATTTCACACCCTTTTTAAATCTCGTCTGCGTGGCTGGTGTTTTCCATATTTTGTTCATTTCCAGAAGGGAACTAAATCATTTCGAGTTAAGCGATTTTCGTTTCGTGTTAACAGAAAATGCATGAGAATACAAAGTAGTTTGTCGGGACCATTTTACACGACGACACCCTCTCTCCTAACTTTTACACCACAGCAACAAGAAGACGTTTGAGCCTCGACATTTTCAAGTGCATCGGCATCTTCTTCACAGCGGGTTTTCAGCGATACTTCAAATCTTTCGGATTTCAAATTTTATAATTAAATTCTCGAATTACTACATTCTTCCGAATGGAGTAAGCCAGCGTTTCTCAAACTGAGGGGCATGATAACCCTACATGGGGGCGCGAGCATATCAAAAAGTCGAAAATATAAGATTATTTAGAAATATTATTAATTTACACTGAAAGGAAACAAAAATATATTCTGGCATAATAAAAAATAAGTACACATTTACGCTTATATAATAAATACACTTATAAATATATCAGTACTGTACAATGTTTTTGATAGTTAATTTAACAATAGTATGTTGAGAAAAAGTTTAATAATTACCAGTGACCCCATGAGCTTGACATATTTAAAATTCTATACAAAATTTGATATTAGGTTGGAGAAAAAGAAATCCATTATTTTTGCATGGAATTCAAGACTTCATTTAACATATTTCGGATTTCTGATTTGGGTCAAATATGCACCATTTTGTTGTCTAATTTGTTGCCATCTTAAAGGTAGCTTCATAATGCCTCTCTCATAGAAGTATTGGTCCTTATTGGCGAAAAACTCTACCAACCGATTTTCACAATCTTTCTTGATCCCAATTTCTTATCACTTAGAAAATTTTGGAATGCGGGGAAAAGGTGGTAATCGCTTGGTGCCAGGTCCGGACTATTTGGTGGATACATTAAAACTTCCCAACCAAGCTTCCAGAGTTTCTGGTGAGTCACTATAGACGCGTGGAATGTCGCGTTGTCCTGATGGAACACAACACCTCTTCAGTTGGCTAATTCTGGGCGTTTCTGGTCTATAGCCAACTTCAAACGGTCCAGCTGTTAACAGTAGAGATCTGAATTTAAAGTTTGGCCATACGGAAGCAACTCATAATAAATTATTCCTTTCCAGTCCTACCAAATACACAGTAGAACCTTCATGGCCGTTAGTCCTGGTTTGGTCCCTGTTTGAGCTGCTTCATCGCGCTTTGACCACGATCGTTTTCGTACAATATTGTTGTATGTGACCCTTTTCTCATCCCCAGTCACCATCCATTTAAGAAATGGATCGATTTTTTTCCGTTTGGTCAAGGGTTCGCAGATGGAAATTAGATCCATCGTGTTTTTTGGTGTTAATTGGTGTGGCACCCAGACATCGAGCTTCTTTTTGAATCCAACTTTGCGCAAATGGTCTGAAACTGTTTTATGGTCAATCTTTAGCTCTTGGGTGATGCTATGACTACTAACATACCGGTCAACTTCGATTATTTCTGTGATTTTAGCGACATTTTCGACGACGAACCTGCCTGTGCGAAATGCATCCTTAACATCAAAAATTACTGAACGGAATCGACGAAAAAAATTGCACGTAATTAGCTGTCACAGTATCGGCACCATAAACACCATTCACAATTTCAGCCTCCTGATTTGCATTTTTGCCTTTATCAAAGAAAAACTGTAAAATGTACCGAATTTTCTCCTTGTTGACTTCCATGTTTAACACTCAGTAACTCACAACTGAATGGACCAAACAAAAAAAAGCAAAAGAATTTTTTAGAGTGAAATGTCACCTTTACATCGAGCATAAATTTGAAATTGTTTGATCGATACTTTATGAGATATCGACACGACAGCCATCTGCCAAAAAAAATAATGGATTTCTTTTTCCTCAACCTAATATTTATCTTGATAATTTGTACGGTTTATAATTAAAGTCATATTGTAGTTTTAGCGTCAAAGTACATTGTTATAAAATTCAATACATTGTTATTGTATGGAGAGGGCGCGATGAAATTATGATTGAAAATTAGGTCGCAAATATATTGAATAGGCGTTTTCCTTTGGGCGTCCGGACTGTAAAAACAGTCCTCAATCCCTTATCGTGAGAGTCTATGATGCTGGGCATGACAAAAGGGGTGTTTTCCATTCTGCTGAGTGGCATGATGGCGATTGGTCGAACGATTGAATCCGGGAGGCGTGGCTATGGTGCTTCATCTGGGTGGAAAGTTTTTTGGCTTGGCTGAGAGCTTAGAGGTTGCTCTCTGATTGGATGTTGGGTACAGTGAACATTGACTCCAATTGTCTGCCCTGGGGCTGGGATTTAGAAAATGGGGAGGCGCAAGTCCAGTGGGGAGAACAAGAGAAAAATATTGACAAAAAATTAAAGAAAGTAAAATTTTAGCTATTAAGGTGTGCAATAAAAATTATTGCACGAATGAAAAGAATTACGGGGGATTGTAGGAATCAAGAAGAATTCTTCTTGGTCTTTTTGCAAATATATTGAAAGTTTTAGAAACGCTGGAATAAACTAAATCAAAGTAATGATGAATGATACTCAGATCACAGATGGGGAAGAGTGAGAGCTATATTAACGGTGCACTATAAAGCAATACGAGGGCTATTGGCGACGATCTCGTAATTTTGAACCTCGGTCAAGTAACGGAAACGACACCTTTTCCCAGCTACCACACCACCGGGAGGACATTGAGCCTCGACTGATTTAAGGTTCATCGGTCTCTTCTAAACGACAGATTTTCAGTGACACCAGGACTCGGACCAGCGACATTTGGCCCACGAGTTCGTGACCATAACCACTAGGCTACCG
This sequence comes from Trichonephila clavipes, assembly GCA_019973935.1. Classification (NCBI taxonomy): domain Eukaryota; kingdom Metazoa; phylum Arthropoda; class Arachnida; order Araneae; family Nephilidae; genus Trichonephila; species Trichonephila clavipes. Next base: position 1,030,274 of record BMAU01018153.1, on the reverse strand, counting down.
CGGTCACATCATATGGGGAAAGGCAGACTTTTATTAGGAAGTTAGCGCTCTCATGATAGAATTTAATTTTCATATGCCTATTTTCTAACGTTAAAAGGATTCCTAACGAAGGAAATTTTTGAAATTTGGGATATTAAGCATTAACTTTAATTACACTAATTTTTTAATTTAATTTTGAATTAAAACGATTTTGTTTTATTGCAACTTTTTTCATTTAAAAACATATCTAGATTAAATTAAATAAAAAGCACTTCTCAAACTTTTAAGGTATCCGACTACGTTCGGAACCGCGATTTTAAAAAAGCGCATAAATGGGTAATTTTCATGATATTTAGTGTCACTTAGATTAGAATACATGCATAAAATTGTTTTGAGGACATTATGACAATATATATATTTAAATGCAATATTTTCGCAAAAAAGTAGCTTAGAATATCCTTTTTGTTTTTCAAAACGTGCTCCTTTTATAAAAATACTTCTATAAAAATAATAGTTTGCTTATATAAAATAAAGACTTCTCCAGAGAGTCTGAACTAGGATTTTTGAAAAATTTACATTATTTTCAGAGTTACCACCAATTGAAATAATTATCGGCGTTTTTTTCTTAAAATTTCTCCCCTCTGTTGTAGTAAAATATGGATAAATCCACTTCTAAGTTAGATATTTCAAAAATTCTAGTTCAGCCTCTGTACAGAGGTTTGAGCTATATGCAGGCAAAATATTATTGTAATAGAAGCATTTTTCATAAAAGGAGAATTTTTTGAAAATTGGTCATTCTATGTTCATTTTTTGTCAAAATATTGTACTTAAATAATTTTTTACTGTAATAATATTCTTAAAACAATTTTATAAACGTTTTCTAATTTAAGTGACATTAAACATCATAAATATTATCCATTTATACGCTTTTGCAAAATCAAGGTTCCGAACGCAGTCGGATACCTTAAGCAATGTATTTAAATGTTTCTTGAATTATGAATATGCATAAATGTAGAAGTTAGAAGCGTACGTGTTTGCGTTGAGTAAAACTTTAATTTTTTTCTTTTTGTGTTTTTAACGTCATCGAGAATGATTGCTTTGTTTTGCTGATACTCATTTTAAAGTGTACTTACAATTTTTAATGTGTTTCACAGTATTTTCTACTGTTCCACTGTGTTGCCAATTCTTTCTACTGTTATTCTGACTTTATAACTCTAATAATGCTTTTCGGTCCTAAATTTTGTCTACGTTTGTTTGAATTAATAATTAAGTTCCAAAAAATGTGCATTTCGTTATTTGAGAGAAATGGATAATAATTTAGCTTAAATCGTGGACAAAACCGATTTTAACTTAGAAAATAAGAAGTTGTTTTACTCTGACAAGCCTCACAGAGTTTACTGTGTAAATATTAGGCTTTGCACATGACCTTCGTACTGAAGAAATAGGACTATGTGACCTTACCAAATAAGAGTCATGGGGCGTCTGAAAGATGATCTTAATATTGCGCAAAGGGTCTTACTTTATACGCTATTTGTCTGGTATCTTCGTCAATTAGCTGTGAAGAGTTGGCGTGTCATTAGCAAGAACTTTTTTCTAACGCAATGAGTTGGGTGTGTCAGTGGGTATCAAAGCTCATTTTAAGTGCTTTAATTAGTATGTTGACGACAGAAGTTACCGTCGTCTGTCAAATAATTTGTTTGCTTATTGTATTACATTTTTGTCCTGTTTAAAAGATATCATTAGCGTAGATAAATTCATGACGGAATTCTGCTTTCACCACGGATTTAAAGTAAAATCTGCATTCGAAAAAAGTTGAAATAAATTTTTAAGAGACTATGTTATTGCAATCGTTCAAAATTGTAAAAAACGAAGCATATTCCTACATCTGCAATTGTTTCGGTGTTCATGTTTTTTTTATGTCCAAAGGAACCGAGCTCGCCCGAGAAGGGTTTAGAGTTATAGACCGATCCCTCGGGAAACAACCACTCCCACGTCCAGACTTTATTGAAAAAAAAAGGAAAAAAAAATCAAAGTTTATAGATTTTACAAACATTAGAATACAGTAAAATGACAAAATACAAATTTAAATGAAATTGCACTATATACATACATGTGCGTGAACGTAATACAAACATACTAAGCAAATATAAGAAAAATAATAATAACGTAAGAAATATATGTGAGGAAAAAAGGTTTAAAGATTGAGAAGAATACAAAAATCCATTCTCACCTAAGGCATTTGATCCCGGATTGAATGAGCAATTTTAATGCATGATTTCAGTTTAAAGTGGATGGAAGGATTTCTAACGATAGATTGGAGCCAGGCTTTTTTAGCATTTTGAGATGGAGAGACCAAATGGAAACCCTTAGTCAGAGGACATGCAAACACATAATGATCAGCGTCCCCAACAGAACCACAAAGACAATTGGGAGTAGTTTTTAATTTGAAGCGATACAAATATGAAACAAATGGGTCATGGTTTGTTAATAATTGGTAACGTAACTGGAATGAGGATTGATATCTAAACTGGGCTGGTGTTCATGTTTATGAACTCGTACGGTCGAATCGTAATTTTGAGTAGAGGGCTAAAATCCACCATTTAAAGCAGCGATACTCAATCTGCGGCCCGCCGGATCTTTCTGAGTGACCCGGTCATACCCGTATCACTAACAAATTCAATTATTTAAGAAGAATGTATTAAAAATTTAGCGAGAAATTCTATCAATCAAACAATCCCATATATCGATTTTGCCATCGATGTGATGCTAGTAAGATTTTAAAGTTTGTCATCTTGGGATAAAAACACTTTTTTTTGTTCTTTTGTAAAACACTTGTAACGGTTAAAATGTTAACGGTTGTTATTAGTGTTAACAAATAACAGTAGAATAGCGACTATTTCTTATGGGTGAAACTAATTTTTAATATGGGTGAAACTAATTTTTAATTAATGCCTTCTAAGCGAAAGATATCTAAGAAATATTTGTTATTTCAAGACGATGGAGATCTTGATTGTTTCGTAGAAAAAAACATGTATCAAAAACTTGTTTATATAATTTGTTATGAAAATGCTATATTTTAAAAAATATAATTTTGCTCGTCACTATACCACTAAACACAAATCTTTCAGTTCCTCCTTTTTTTTCAACAACAAAATATTTGTTGGTTGGGTATTGGGGATCATTGACGAAAGGAAATCGAAATTACCCCCATAATAGGGTAAAAAAAAATGCACCCTTTATTGTGAGTTGAGTTTGATGGAGTTAAATATAGTTTTTAAATGAAATCCAAAACTATTGATATTTTGATCAATTTATGCATTTTAATGTCTTTGATTGTATAGCGTCCGCCGCCCCCCCCCCCCCGTTAATCCTCATGTTGCGGCCGCGAGAAATAGTTGTCGTATGTATGTGGCCCGGCTGAAAAAAAGGCTGAGTACCGCTGATGTAAAGGATCCGATGTACGGGTTATTCAAAGTGTACGTAAGCGTGACATGGAAGTTTGGAGAGTGGAGTGCCTGCTAAGATGTCATTTGACCGTGGTACAAAATTATGATGCTTATCACCAATAGTTCTTGTCTTGTTTTCGAGTACGACATTTAATGAACAATCAGTCAATTCAAGCAATGATCACTGATAATTTATATGCATCTCTTTCTTTGATTTACACTATTCGAGATATGTTTAAATCTTTCTTTTTACGCCATAGATTCATGCCAAAAGTTTCTACGTAAATAAAACTGTTATAAACATAATTGCTACCTTAGAAGATGGGGAACCATATATGGAATATAAGTAATAATGGCAAAAACAAATATTGAATTTGCCGATTTAAAAATATATGAACAATATTCACGTTTCAGTTGTTTGCTGAAGATTTTATTAAAATATTATTTTAATCGATTATATTTCTTCGATAAACACAAAAAATTTTCTGTTTGTCAGACGGTAAAAATTTTAGAACTACTAATGTATAATATCGTTAAGCTTTGTCTCAACTTGGAGAATACTTATCATGCCCGGAACCAAAATGCTATTAATTGTCCCAGTAATCTTAAGCTTGAGTTCTATTATTATTTGTTGTATCATCGGAGATTTAGATGAGTCACGATATGTTAAAACCTGAGATTCACCTGAGTGAGTGAATATTAACGTCGCACTGTTCAGCTACACGAGAGCTTTTGGCGGCGGACCTCGTAATTTTGAACTAGGGTCAAGTAACGAGGGTAACATCTGAGCTGACACCCCCTTTCCTAACTACCGCACCACACCAAAGGGAAGACATTTGAGCTCTCGACAGATTTAACGTGCATTGCTCCCCTACACGGCGGGTCTACAGTGGTACTGAGCTCGAACTCGTGACAAGGCCAGCCACTCTTCGATACCTTGACCACTCGGCTACCGCGGCCACTCTCTAATTCCGCACGAAATAAAAAAAAAAAATCGGGACTATCACCAGAATAATGCTTTTTTCCGTGAATCAAAAATTATTTTTAAAGTAATCAATATATATATCCTATACAACACATAAATAATTCAGAAAATTTTGTATCGTTTTCGGTTATCTCATATGAATTATTGAAAATAATTACAGTGGTAACTTGTTTCACGATTGGAAATTTAGAGATTAAAAACTTGACATTTGTTATGGGATCGATCCATTTAGTTTCTCTAAAGCAGTGGTTTTCAAACTTTTCACTTGGAAACAAAAAGGTGTTTTCGGGAAACCTTATTCCACACTTAGAAGAATGTGTCTTAAAATGACCTAAAATGTCGATAAATGTACCTGACTACTGGGCTACTGCAGTCGTAAGAGATTCAACTGAGAACCACTAACAAACTGAGATAAGTCACGAGATAATTTTTTGTATAAAGACATTAAAACAGCCTTAGCTCACGTGAAAACAGGCCACGTTGTCGTAATTGAAGAATGAATGAGATTTTTTACACAATTCTCAAAATTTTCCTGAATTTGTGATTTTTTGAATGATTGATACCTAATTTTGTTCACGTAAAAATGAATAGAAATTGCATGAAAAGTTGTTAGTTATTTTTAGGTATATACTCTAATTTCAGAATATAAATGTTTCAAAAGCAAAAAGAAGTAGAATACAAAAGAAACATAAAATTGTTTTTAATAATATTTTTATCACGTCCGGGTCACCAAAGAAGCCTTCTTCGCTACGCCTTGTATTACCTATAAATAACATTATTTGGTTTGCCCGTGATGATGGGTAAAGAAAACAGCTAACAAAAAAACGAAAACATAATGCCAGCTCGCTGGGCTTCAAAAGAATGGAAAACATGCAACACTACTTGTCATCGTACACACTCTCAGTATTTATATATTTCCAATACGCTCATATCATTTCATTTCCAACCTGCCATTTGCATATTTTCCTAAAGATTTGATTGGGAAGATCGTTTTAAAGCTAATAAACTATACATATTTACTTACAATAATATTTTCGTAGATTTTATTTAGAAATGCAACTTTATGGGAAAAGAACGAAATGTATAGTTATATTACTATTGGATTTTAACTAATTTATTAAAATTATTATTAATTTTTTTTATTAGTTTGTTAGAAAATTTAGTTTTGATAAGAACACACGCACAAAATTAAATTAAAATTTAGGTTAATCATCATGTTTAAATTCTTTTTGTATAAGTCAATTAAAGATGAAAACTTTTCCTGATATTTTTAGAATTTATTTCATAAGATATTCATTTCGTTGTATTTAATTGCTATATATTTACGCGTGAATATTTTTAAATGTTCGCTATTAATTTCATAAAATTAGTTGGATGAAACGTCTTCCAAATGTCTCGTTTTTGGTGATTAATATTTTTAAAAAAATGGATTAATTTTATTTTTATTGCTGTAATTATTGAAGTTTTTTTTATAAATTTGTTTTCTAAATTTTGACTAGTTTTATTTCTATATGATTTAAAATTATAGTTTAATTCTGTTAAAAGAAAATTTTGTTTCTTTTAAAAAAACGTTATTATTCCATTTCCCATTTGTTTTTTTTTATGAAGTTCATATCAGTTTATTATCTTAAAATAAACAGATATGTTTACTGAAAGAAATTAAAGTATTGGATTGAAGAATTACTTATCAGACCGATGAATACAACAGTTGCGATTGTTTAGACTGTGAGAAATGATGCTCATCTTGATTATCTCTAAAAAATCTGTTCCATTTGGTTTACTCTCTTTTGCGTCTTTTGAGCTCAAAATATATATTTTCAAATCATATTTTCAAGTGGTATTTGATTTATTGCTTTAGTTTTGCTGCTTTGTGTGTGAAAATGTGGATATCGCTTACGCTAACTGTTTTAATAATATCTATCTGTAAAATATTTGCATTGAAATTCTTATATATACTATCGCAGTAACGTTATTTAATTGTAATTTGAAAACATTTCTTTATAATTTAATTTAAATTAAAGAACTTAATTAGATTAAAGAATATTTCATTGAAATTCTGTGATGGACTAAAGCTATTCATTTTGCATTTTCGACGAACGGTCAAATTAACAAGAAAATACTCGATTGGGAGTGTTATTGTTCTGACCAGACAATGGATTGAATTCATGGGACGTCATAGCCACATAACTATAATCAAGTGTTTCCAGCCAATCATTTATTTATTCATGTCATAATTTATCATTAGTCACATGTAGATGCAATAACGTATTTCCAGCCAACCATTTCGGGCACTCTGTTGCCGATTTTTGGTTTTTGTTGAAACTTTCTTTTAAAAAGAACATCTTTGTGAACAATAATAACGCATATAGGTAAAAAAAAAATTTAGATACATGTATAATGCTAGAATTTTTTTTATTATTTTGAAAATCTTTTTCAAGAATTTTAATATAATTGAACATCTCTGCTCAATTATCAAATTTGAAATTTTATCCTAATTTTACGAGTGGAACAATAAAAACAAGTATAATGTCAGTTTTGAATTCAATAACACTAGATTGTATTTATCATGTGACCGTCATGAATTTAATCCATTCTAAAACTCTGTCAATTTGTTGCTTGAATGAAAACCGTTATTATATTCCACACCATGATCTTCAATGAAATTAAAGCTCAAACTTAAAAAACCACTCAACTCTGTTGGCATGAAGCTCACAACTTTTAGGCCACTACGGCTTCCAAAATAGATGGAAGTTTTCTTTTCAGTAGATTAATCCAATTATTTATCTCATGTCAAAAAGGAATTTCTGTTCGTTGATAAAATGTAAAAGAAAAGCGTTTGTGCCAAAAAAATTTCTGCACTGCCAGCTCATTTATTTGTCCTCGATAAGTGAAAAAAATAGATTAAAATATATTGTCTGCAAGAATTTTATCAAAATAAAAGAAAAGGTGATAACTTCTATCTTTACTTTTTCAATATATCACCTAGTATTTATCAGCAAGTTACTTCAGAAATGTGTCTACACTTTATATTTTATTTTTGTTTCACTTTTTTGAATAAATTTTTCTTTTTTTATGTTTAAATTTTTTTCGTACGTCATGATGAAATAACATTTTTTAAAAATAATATTATATAGTATATATTGAAAAATTATAAAAAATACTTCATTTTTTATAAGATCAAAACTAAAGATTAATATTATTCGTGGTTTTCTTGTAACTGTAGTTTCAGTTATTAGTCTTATAGAAATATTTTTAACTTCCGATACACTTATGAGCAATTCATAAAGTCTATTTTTGGAGAAAATTAAGGTGTTAAATTTAAAGCAGTTATTTTGATTTGATATTTATTTTTAACGACTTCCAAATGAGGAAGATGGACGTAATTGTTTCCCCCTTCTTTTGAATGCTATTTTTTTCTCCAGTCGAAAGAAATTAGGAGTAAAATCAGCCTGAACATTTTTAAACAAGTTTAATGCGAGAAATGCGTTTGAATATTTTTACTGAAAAATTGAAGTAATTTTACTCTATTTTCATCTGGACCATTTATTACTTATGTTATAATTAAAAGCTTCAAAAATAATCATTATATTCATGATTTTATATTTTTTTCAAATGAAATAAATACATTAACAAGTGGAATCTTAATGACTGTAAACACGTCATTTTTATTTTATTCTTTGGATTGTGTTAATCGCTGTCATCGGCTGAAAAAAGTAAATAAATTTAAGCTTATATTTTTTAAATTTGGATGGAACTTAAGTATACATTTCATAGTTTTTAAAGTCATAATTTTGTTAATATCTAAACTAAAATATTCTGTCACAATTTTTAGTTAGTATAGAATTAAAAAAATTTTTAAATATAAAATAGAATAAATTTTTTGTGGCTATGTTTCCCCTTAAAATTTGAAAAACAAAAATAATCTTTTAAGAAATAATGCAAATTTTTAAAATTTACTTCTTGTACAATTTAATCACTACAATAAAAAATACATTGCAAAAGGACGTACTCAAAATATATAGTGCATTTCAAGTTAATAACCATGACATTATCGGTTTGTAGAGCGCTAGTCGCTAAAGATTAAACTAAAAGGGTTAAATGAAGTAATTGTAACAATTACTTATATTAATTTAAGTTAGGTTGCAAACAGACAACATATATCGTTAACAAAAAAAAGGTGTGTGTGCTTATGACCACACGATAGAAGTGAAAACTTTAAATTTTGTAATGTTACTTTCAGGGATTAGTTCGGTGAATAAAAAACAAGGGGATATTATAGTATTGTCTTATAAACTTATTTATTCCTATGTCTGTACTCATAAAGTAATATGTTTTGCTAAATATACAATCATATTAGTGAATTGATTGTATTCTAAGAAGGAAACAATATAGGTTTATGGTAGCTGTGAAATAGGTTATAAATACTTTATTTCAAAATTATTTAAATACCTAAAAAAACTCGGTTAAGTGTTGTGCCATACTTCGTCGTGCTTTCATTAGAATCATTTGACATAATTAAATTGAATTTTGATTTGTCTTTTGAAAAAAATCTACATTAAAATCCCCACTTAAAATCATAGGTAATTTGTTCAGAAGAGCTGATCCTGCTTCAGTTTTAGCAACTAAATTTTTGAGACTGAATTCGATAATTTTCTCTACACTTTGATTTGGGGAAATATAAATAGTAATCATTAGAATTATATATTTGTCCGTTTTCTGCTCTTACATTTCACTGCACAAATTTCTCCGATACATGACTCATTAAATTCAAATGATTCAGTAGTATTGTTATCATTGTTACGAGCGTTACAAACCCGAGCGTAACAATGCTTGGCTTTTTAAAACGCATCATTCTGGTTCACTCTCAAACAAAACGCGTCTAAAGAAGTTATTACTTGAATAATGGGCAAAGAAAATAGACGGTTTTTTCATAAGCGACCAAGTTGTCTCCTCACCTGACCTCTACTGAACATAAGTGGTCGCTAAAGGTCGCATTTGCTGCTTGGGTCCCGTCTGTTACAATTATTACGAGAAGAGTTGTTACAGGGTTATAATTATTGAAAATTTCTAATTTATATTTCTGTTTAGACGCATTCTATTGAAGGCCAATGTTTAACTAAGAATAAAAGTGAACCTCTCCTGAAACGTATCTTCTTTCGAAAAGGAAACCATATCTAGCGAAAACGCTGCAAACTAATTCATCAAATTTGTAAAAAGCATAATTTCCGTTTCAGCAAAATAAAAGAATAAAATTTTAGCCTCTGAACTCGAGAATGGAATGATAGTTTTGAATTAAGCGATGCGTCAGTAATGAAGGAATGCATTAGTTCCGGCCAAACAGAAGATGAATCAGGTATTTGATCACCCAGTCGACTAATAATACGGTTTCATTCGCAAAGAAAGAGAAAGCAAACACGCCTCTGCGTTTTCCTCGAGATTGACAGGCTCGCTTATGAGATTCAAAATGAATACATCTGACTGCTTCGAAGCTTAGTAAAGTTAGCTTCGACTTAGATTAAAATCATACTACCACTGCTCAGATATATTTGGTAATAACTCAAGTATTCAATTGTTCTTTCGTATTAAATCAAAATTTGTATTTGATTAATAATGGTTGTAGAATTGGATACTATTGCTTTCAAATTTATATTATATTTTTGAAATTTTTGTCCCTCTAATAACAGTTCAATACCAGAATTCGAATTCGAAAATTTGAAATTAATAATTTTAAAATAGAATCGAAAAGATAACCTATTACTGTCGCTAATGCCACCTGATTAGCAGTACCATATCGTGGGGTAAAGGGCTAGATGGTACGCCAGTCGTTTGCTGTAGCACCATACAGGTGACAGTACGATTTGACCCGGTTCCAACCGAATTTTGAGAATGAACACGCTGGGGTTGGCAGGGCCGCTTGTAGGTACGTGCTTAGGGCGCAAAAAGTTTTAGGGTAAAAAAAATTTAAGTAAAGAGAACGTACCTCGTAAAAAGCATTTCTGACCTTTAAGAGGGTAAATACTGAAATGAAATTTACTATAGAAAAGGAAAAGCTGAACAGTTCGATAATGCTATGCATTCAAAATGATATTTCAACTTAAATTGATAACAATAGAGTCATTAATAATTTTGAAATGATCAAAACTCGAAGAAAACCTTTGTTGTACAAGCACAGGAACTGTGACTCAACAAAGAATAAAGATGCCTAAAAGTTGAAGATAGTAAAGTAATAAGTGATGAAAAAGATTATGATTGAAACAAGTTGAAAACAATCATACACAATAATGTGCACTCTATACTGTTATTACAAATGATTTCATTAATTTACTGTACTAATTAACAAAAGGGGGGGGGGTCCGGTATTCCCACTTGGGAACAAAGTAAGAAATGAAAGTAAAGAAAGGATAATGGCCAAACCACACATACCCTTACTCTTTCCTTACTGCCGCTGGTCGCCAGCCCAGGACACAGCGCGTCCATAGGTGGTGGACAATGGAAATACTCCCCAAAGAATAAAAACAAAGAAAGGGAAAAGAATAAGAGTTAAATCCCTCTCGAACCAAAACTGGCAAGCTAAGATCTGAAGGAGGGAGGGAGTGCACTGGAAATAGGTGGGGACGTAAAAATTTGAAGTATTTAGTGGCCGAGGAGGTTAAAAACGGCTCTGGCGATTGGTCAAGGACCTCTTGCATTGGGTATAAGCGATTTCCGCTGGCACCCGATTCATCTAATTTTCGTTCGGGACCTCCTGCCTCTCTTCCCCTTTCACCAATCTCAGGAGAGAATTTGCGGCTCGATGACTATTTAGAGCAGAGGTTCGGAAACATTTTTGTCTCGTAGACCCCTTACCATGTTTTCTGGTTTGTGGTAGACACCAGCTTACCTTATATTGAACTTTTGCAAATTTATCAACTTAAATGTCTTGACTACTAGTATAGAACAACTTTAAAAGATTTAAATTTCTAACTGTAGTGAAGTAAATGGATTAAAATTTAAGAAACACACGTCAATTAATTAAATAAAAATTTAATGAATATATAAAATAACTGAACAAGCAAATCAATGCTTTGTTCGGGAGGGATGAATCTGGTGCTTCAGTAACAAATTTTTAACATTTTGTGCCAATCTTGTCAGGTTTAATTCTAAAACTCCTTGGTGAGTAGCGTCCAGTCTATTTTAGATTAAGACTCCTAGGTGAGTAGTGTCCAGTCTTTTCTCTCTCTCTCTTTTTTAGATTGGTATGAAACTGAACCCGCTGAAACTGTTTCTTTAGGAAAAGCAATTAAGAACTTTCTCAAGATATTTCATAATTCGGTATAAATAACAGGTATAGCACTGGATTGATGGCCCTTGTTTTAATAAAACTTATTCTGCCACCTTGTAACTGCCAATTAAACTCATTAAATTTAGTAAATAAATCTATTAAATAGGTCAAATCTGGTTTCCACTTGATCTAATTTTATTTTAAAATTAAAGTCACGATCTGGTTTAATGTGAGCTACTATCGTAGACCCCATTCACTCCTCATGGACCCCCAAACTATTTTTTTGCTGACGTAGACCCCTTGTAGGGGTCTATATATACCACTTTGGGAATCACTGATTTAGAGTAACTACATGCCATGAAGGCAAAATACATTTACAGAAATCCATGCCTTTTCCGGGATTCAAGCCCAGGCCCTACGGCACGGCAGTCAGCGTCGCTAACCGCTATACCAGATGGGTGGACAAGAGATAAACACTTAAAATAATGATACATGTTCATGTTTATTAATAAAATCACACGAAACACGTGTTTTATTAATTTTTAGAAACATTAAATTTTTTTTCTTAATCTTGGAACATGTTTCATTTCTCATGCTGATTTTGATGTACATAGAAAGTTTGTTTCTTTTTCATAAATAAATGTAATTTGTGCAATTCATTGTTTTTATTTTGATTTTTAAAAAAAAATATACGTAACATGTATGTGTTGTGTAAAAATATACTTAAAATGCATTTAACAATTTAATATAAACACAAGCTAAGTGAAAAAAAACTTTTAGTTGAAAATTTAATATCTGATACATTTTAAGTTCAAAGTCTGATACAGGAGAAAAAAAATGCAAATGAAGTTTTTTGTTTAATTTATGTGATATATTTATCTGTGCTTGTTGAACTTTATCAATTCCGCGTTTATCTCTTTTTCTAACCATAATCACTTTTTTAACCTTGATATTTATTTAAATATTTTTCATTTCTTTCTTTTTTGTTTGTTTTCATAGGTAGTTAAGAGAAGAGCGGGAAAACCGCGCCAGTAACCCAGTATTGTAAGCGTTATACATCACGAATGAATTAATCTACTCGAACAGAAAATTCTTCGAAATATCACCTTTTTTTTAAAAGAAAACCCGTAAAATGTGCTTTTTTAAACCAGTGGTTAGTTTATTTATTTTTCTTTTTTTACCTACTACCTGGATTTTATATCAATAGTGGATCGGCATGAAATACGTAGCAAGGGATTTTCTGTAATTTGTCCGATTATCACTTAAATTTAGATAAAATTTTATTTTAAAATGAGATGATAAAGATTAGCATATTTAACTACAATCTGACAACTACAATTAAATGAAAGCAGACAGACTGTTAATTACTTGGGTGGAAATGAAAATAAATAAATAAATAAAAGTGAAAGAAAATTGATATTTCCTTTTTTTTTTGCCCTTTTGCATTCAGGAAGCGAACTAGACTTACATATATTCCCCTTTTTATATGCTTTTCATACATTATCGGATACAGTGGCGTAATGTAAACTCCGCATCGCGCAGGGGGCAGAATTCTAAGGGACCCAAAGCCTGTCTGATGCCCTTTGTAAGATTTTTCTTTGGGCCCATTATCTGACTTTGCGAGGGAGGCTATATTCTCCGTTGCGCCACTGATCAGATGTTAGCAAATGTAAAGCATGATTCATAATGCTCAAAACCAAATTTTAATTCTTCAAAAAAATTTTTTTTCGTTAATGTATTTTTAATTCCTAATGAGCAAGTTTTAAGAACACCATGACTACACTTAAAATTGCAAGGAAAAGAGGTTACAGACCGATTGGTAACTCCCCAAAATTCTTCACAAAAAAAAGCTTTTTTCTCAAAATTTTTTTTTTTATTAGCGCCTCAATACAAAACAATAAATGGGCTTTTGATGATGGACTTCGTAATAATGAGTCACAGTCAAGTAACGAGGGAGACTCCTGAAATGGTACCACTCTCTGCTAACTTCCACACCACTGCAATGGGCTTGACAAATTAAGGGGAAAAATACTTGAAAAGTTTTATTTCTTTCAGTTCCAACTGTATGTGTTTTGTTTTGCAATTTATAATTTATTTTTAATAATTTGTGGTTATTTTAATTTCAGGCACACAAATATATTTTATGAACAGGAAAATAATCATATAATAGTATGAAATTAATATCAGTAATCAATATTGTTAGGTATGGTTTTCTTTTTCTTTCTTTCAAAAATAACAAATCAAGGAAATGTACCAAAAGCGTTTAAGTTACAAAATGAATTTAATTCGTTTCTGTAGAACAAAATAATATTGATTCTTTGATAAGTAACGTAAGAAAAAAATTATCATGGTAAAAAGTGATATGGTAATAGTAAGTACATCTAATCATAATTGTTGATCTAGTTATTTAAAGAGATAGTAAATAATTTTTGTGAAATTCTCTAAATTTTGATTTGGAATAAGATATTTTCTTTTTTTTTTATTCTTTCTTCCTTAATAAGTCAATTAGAGCTCCTTACTGTTTATTTTAAAAAATAAAGATTTATATATCTACATGTATTATATTATTTTGGATCAATAACTTAAGTTTTACCATACAATCACATGCATGGTATCTATATGAAAAGTAATGGATTATTTTTTGAATTTTGTAAAAAATAGAAGCAAGAATATTCCTGCAGTGATTTAAAATTCTTAAGTTTCTCTTAAGAACATAAGAAATACTTCTTTAAGTTGTCTCAAAATTATAAAATACAATTTTTAAGGTAATCAAGAATTATTGTGCAGAAACTCCATCAATCATTTACACTTTATTTAAGCGAAAATCGTATAAAAGCATAGAATAAAAAGCATAAACTCCATAAAACAACATCCCACATATCATAGATAGACAATCCAAAAGTCAGCATCTATGTTTGTAAAATACATGCAGCTGCTTGTGAGTCAACTTACCATCAAAAGACCTTGAAAGTGTCAGAGAGAGATTCATAGTTCACACTAATTCTGATAGGGGATGTTTGGAAATACCAAAGGCGGCTGAGAGAAAGAAATATTTTCCCTCAAAATAATTTTGTAACAAGTTTGGTAACTTATCAAACACGAAAAGTTGGGAGTATAATTAGGAGCTTAGAAATTACGTCATAAAAGTCACTTGTCCTTGCCATTAAAATCTGGAATAAAAATTCAAAGGGATTGAGATTGCGTGAAGATTTGTTAAAGGTATGAAAATTAAAGTGAAACCTCTCGCCTTTTTTCCTGTGTGGTCCCTTTTTTTCCCACACGATTTCGATTTCACTTTTATTCTCTCGGTTAGTGATCTAGCTTGCAAAAAATATTACCAGGCGAGTTTTAAAAAAATCGTTTAAAAAATTGTTTGCAATTAAATAATTACGAAGAATTTTAAATCAAATCCGTCATTCTTCATGTATGTGTATGTGTTTATAACATTTCAAACTTTATTTAGTATTGATTCCGGATATACTAAAGGCTCTTTTAATCTTTATTGTTTTATGAAAATATATTGAAAAATAAAAAAATTTATAAAATTGGCCTCTTTTTATTATTTAAGGAGTATTTCAGGTAAATAGTGTTTTGGGATTTATATTGGTAGACTATATTAGTTCAATAAAATGTAAAAATTGAACAAATTTAGGTTTTATATTTTATTACAACACTATTTTATTAAGTTTTACTTGCTATATTATTATTTTTATGTATATTAATTTTTAATGCCTTTCAACCGCATTATATAATTCAAATTCAATATTGTTTCGCTCTATTTCTCCAATTATTATCATTTATTTTATACTTTTTGTATTTTATTACAAATTATAGCTTTCAAGTTTTTGTAACTAATTCTCTTCTGTGGAGGCAGATCAAGACAGTTTTTCAGAACAATGTGTAATGCACTGAATTTTTTTTAAGTATAGTCTAAAATCCCGCCGTGGTTTTTTTTGCGGGGAGGGCGAATTATTTTGAGATGAAAGGAGATAAGAATTAAATTCAGAATTTAACTGTCGAATTGTTTTTCAGGGCCTTCATATATATATATATATAAATATAAATATATATATATATATATATATATATATATATATATATATATATATATATATATATATATATGCAATCCTGGTTCCTAAGGCCAGGAATTTGTCTTTATACTATGTGCCTCCTTCCTACTTTTAGTTATCTTAGGTATATAACTATATGTTTATTTTTATATTTTTGTTTATGTATTTGTGTATATGTATATATATGTATAAATTTATATATATGTGTATGTATATGTATATGATTATCTATTGAAAAATTCTTTTATATTGGAGATTATATATATATATATATATATATATATATATATATATATATATATATATATATATATTTGTTGGGTTTCTTTTTGATAAAAATCTTAATACTGTGAAATATTTTGGAGAAAGCAGTTAATCTTTTCAAATGTCATATCTGGACACAAATTATTATTGCAATAAAAAAACACAGCGCATGTGAAGTATTTATCTAGTGAAGACAACGATGTCAATTTATCTCGATGTCAATCAAATTATTGACAAATAAAAACTTAACTCAGTGGCAAAGGCGTACTGTGCCCATATCAGTATACGTGACCTTGGGCCCTGAGGTGCATGAGCAGATGTCCTGATCAGGTGGTCAGCCTGGCATGAAACCCCCAGTGTTAAGTACCCAAGCAAGCTTGGTACACATTTATTGACCCACTGAAGGCATGAAAGGCTGAATTGTTGACAAGTAACAACAAATAATTCAGAATTAAAACTATTTATTGTATTATTTATTTTTAAAGATTTTATCTTTCCTTCGAAGGTAATGTGTATATGTGCGCATTGCATTTTAATTAAGGTATCCGACTACTTTCGCAACCGTGATTTTAAAAAGGCACATAAATGGATACTTGTCATGATATTTAGTGTCACTTAGATTAAAATACATGTATAAAATTGTTTTAAGAACATTTTGACAAAAAAATTTATTTAAATACATTATTTCGGCTAAAAATTAACTTAGAATAACCTTTTTTCAAAATGTTCTCATTTCGTGAAAAATGCTTCTATTATAGTAATATTTTGCCTGTATGTAGCCCAGACTTCTGTACGGAGGCTCAACTATGATTTTTGAAACATTCACATTATTTTCAGAGTTACAACTATTTGAAATAATTATCGGCGTTTTTTTCCTTAAAATTTTCCCCCTCTGTTGTAAAACATGGATAAACCCACTTCTATAAGTGATATATTTCAAAAATTTTAGTTGAGCCTCTGTACAGAGGTTTGAACTACATACAGGCAAAATATTATTGTAATAGAAGCATTTTTCACAAATGAAGAACATTTTGAAAATGGTTTATTCTATGTTCATTTTTTGTCAAAATATTGTACTTAAATAATTTTTTTATTGTAATTTTATTCTTAAAACAATTTTATATACATTTTCTAATCTAAGTGACACTAAATATCATAAATATTATCCATTTATACGCATTTGCAAAATCACGGTTCCGAACGTAGACGGATACCTTAAGTCATAAATTAAAACATGCATATGAATTCAATACGAGTATTTAGTGTATTAAAATGATATAACGACGCCAGTTGGGTGGTGTAGTTGGTTTGTCGCTGGCCTTGTACGACCAAGTTTACGGGTTTGACCGCGGCCCGTGACCGCAGTAGCCTAGTGGTCAAGGTCACTGACTAATGACCAGCCTGTCATAAATTGGAGCCTAGTACCGCCAAAGACCCGACGTGTAAAGAGGGGGGGGATGCACGTTAAATCTGTCGAAGCACAAATGTTGGTGTTGTGTAGAAGATAAGGAGATGGGGGAAGACAGCTCAGGTGTCGTCCTCGTCACTTATTCATGGTTCAAAATTACGAGATCCGTCGCCCAAAGCCCTCGAGAAGCTCACCTGTGCGATATTAATATTCCCCCACTTGCTTGACCCCGACCCAAGTCGGTGGTTTTTCATGATACAGAAAATCGACAACGTCCGTATCGCATGATTATGCGGCATGTTATTGATCCCGAGAGTGCCAGTTTGGGTTGAGTGCTTTTGGCAAAATTAAATTCTTAGCACCATTTCACATCGTCAGAGCTCAGGCACCTCCCTCTGGGGAGGAAACTAGGCGTCAAAATGATATTGGGGTGATTGGTATTCTACCCATATGGTGCCGCACTAAAAAGTGATACTAGCTTCCGGGGAATGCAGTAGGTCTGAAATGTGGTAAAAACCAAACCACAGCTCCATTGCAAGTAAAAAAAATGATATAACGTTAAATGTTTATATATTAAATGTAAAATGCACTTATAAAAATGTAGGCAATTGATTTGTCATCGCTTTTTTAAACGGTGTTTCAAATTAAATAACATTCTTTATTTCATCTTACAGGTTTTCGGACAATATGAGGTGCAAAAAAAAAAAAAATTTTTTTTTTTTTGAAATGTTATTTAATAGGTTTTTGAGGAGTGTAGAAAAAAAAAGATTTGCGTTAATGTAAAAATACATAATAATTTATTCGTTTTGATTAGGTTATAGACGCTCCCTCTTTTGTAAATACGCTGAAATTTCAGCTAAAAGGTATCAGGATAGAGCGTTAGTTCTAATAACTTTAAATTAATAATAAAAAAAAATTGCAATTTAATAAAAGTAATATATCCGTAGTAGAGCCGAGTAGTCATGACCAAACACGGTGTTGTCATTGTCGAGTTGCGGATTCGAGTACTAATGACACGGAATATACGCCGTGTAGATGGCTGATGCACGTTAAATCTGTCTAAAATCCTCGCGTTAGCGTGATGTGGAATATAGGAGAGGGAGTACTAGCTCGGGTATGTCTTCGTCACTCGACCGTGGCTCAAAATCGCGAGGTTCATCGCCAACAGCCCTCGTGTTGCTTAAGTGTGACGTTAATTAAAACCACACCACAGAAAATAATTTTTGGGGATACTAGGGGTGCCAGCTCTGGTGTCGTCCTTGTCACTTGATCGCCGTACAAAACTACGAGATCACTCGCTAATAGCCCTGGCTTTGTTTTGAATAAATCTAGATATATATTATAAATGCGAAAGTTTGTGAGGATGTTTGGGAGTCTTTCACGCAAAAACAACTGAATGGATTTTAATGAAACTTTACAGTAATATAGCTTATACATCAGAATAACACATATGCTATAATTTATAGCATAGGCTATAATTTATAAAGATTTGTGAAAAGTGTCCAAAATATAACGATATTTGTCAAGTAAGTAGGAAAAAATTCTGCCATCTGCAAGCAATTCTGGCTTGTGCTGCAAAAAAGCCCACGTCAGCATATATCTATCTTTTGTTTGTGAAAGAACACTTTTTGTTTTGGCCACGCAAGGCATTCGCTTCTAATTAATTCCTGTAAACAGAATAATCCCTAATTTATTTTATTTCAGAATAAAACTAAGTTTTGAAGGGAGAGTTTTTTATAAATCTCTCTTTATTTGAATGTTTTTTAATGATTTTATTATGCACATTTGGTAGTAAGAAATTGATTTTTTTCAAAATAAATACGTTTCTGGTACTTACAGTAGATAAACTTTGTCTTTTTCACACTACATCATTTGGACATATTTCCATAGTTTGTTTGTGGTTAGTAGTTAATTATAACGCTATAATTTTAATTGAATAGACGGATATTGTAGTTTTAAGTATAAAAATATGCATTTTTAAGTATAAAAATAATTATAACTACTGTACTCTATTTTTTGAGGGATTGAATATTAACGTCGCACTGTTCAGCTACACGAGGACTTTTGGCAACGGACCACGTAATTTTGAACGATGATCAAGTGACGTGGATGACACCTGAGCTGGCACCCCCTTCTCCTAACTACCACACCACACCAACTTAGAAGGAATATTCTACCAATACTTAGCAGGAATATTCTTTGAAATCCACTCTTCCAAGATATATAGAAGTACGGGTTCCATGATGAGTATTTTAGCGGAAAAAATAGTTTGTCAAAATTTAAGTGTCTTATGTTTTTGTATGTTAATGAAGACTTTAGAAAACGATTTGACTATTTATTTTAAGCGAATGGTGTATATAATTAATTTTTACAGTGGAATATCTTTAATTAATTTATTACCTCTAACGGATTAAATTTCCCAAAATGGAGTACTTTGTTTATGTATATCCCTTAATTTTCAATGTAGTGATCCCCAAAAAAATATTGCATGAAATAAACTGCATTAAATCATAATGCGGTTGTTAAAGCATTAACGTGCATCGCTCCCTTACACGGCGGGTCTTACAAAACTCTAATAAAGCTCGAGCTATGAAAGTAGCAAGACATTTGCCAATTTGACTATCGTTATCATTTCGCTGTGTTTTTCATTGAATCTCCATTATAGCCATTATAATTTAAGAAACGGCGTTGCTTGCGAATATTACAATTTTAACATAAAATAAAGACAACAGAAAGTAAAAGTAATGTATTTACACTTTCAGATATAAATTATTTACTCTATTTTAAGCGTTCATTACGCAACACTTTTAACAATGTGTTACTTTTACTCAGCAGAGATTAGGTTAGGGTGTTATTTTCAAAAATCGACCCTTAATAGTGTTACGGGGAATTATAAACAAAAAAAATCCTTTTTATCAGCTATTAGGTCTACATACTTAAAATTTAACAAAGGTGTTTTTCTTTTCTTTTCTTGTTTAGCTGAGATATGCAAAAAGTTTTTTTTGTTTAATTTGCAATTCACGTAAAATTAACTCATTAAAAACTTCTTTATATTCTTCAATCTGTGTTTTTTAATTTTTCAGTTCACCCGTGCGAAGAACGGGTATACCAGCTAGTAATCAATAAAGTAAAAAGAGTGAGTGAGTGAATATTAACTTCGCATTGTTCAGCTACACGAGGGCTTTGGGTGACGGACCTCGTAATTTTGAACCATGGTTAAGTGACGAGGGAGACACTCGAGTTGGCACCTCCCTCTCCTAACTTCCACATCAGACCAACGGGAGGACGCTGGAGCATCGACAGATTTAACGTGCTTCGTCCCATCCTTACAATGTGGGTCATCAGCGGCATTAGGCTCGAACTCATGACATGCCTACCACGAGTTCACCTTGACCACTAGGCCACAACGGCCACATCAATAAAGTAATGAAATCAATTTAAATTCCAGAAATGAATGTTAAAAAAAGAAGGAGATCTCTCTATTTATATATATATATATATATATATATATATATATATATATATATATATAGGTTCAGATAAAACTTTTTGAAAATATACCTATTTTACACAGTAACCACCAAAAGAGTCTTGTGTATCTCTAATTAATAAATACAGTTTATATTCTTATTTACAGCTAAAATAAGGTTAATACTAAAGGATTTGCTTTTAAAAACCTATTAGGGAATAGCAGAGATAACAAGAATGCACACATCGATATCTTCTTAGTAATTCCTAAAAACTTTACCCCCTCAGGGGGCTCACCTTCTTTAGGTGAGTACGGGTGTCAAAATCCTGAGGTGCCGTAGTGATCTTTTCTTCTTTCTTAGGGGTTTACTCTCTTTGTAAGGATTTGCTATTAAAACCTATTAGGGAATAGCAGAGATAACAAGAATGCACACATCTATATTTTCTTAGTAATTCCTAAAAACTTTACCCCCTCTGGGGGCTCACCTTTTTTAGGTGAATACGGGTGCCGCGACCCCCGGGGTACCCTAGTGATCCTCCTCTATTTTCGGCCCTCTTTCTTGCCATTCAAATTTTCCTTTTCTTCATTTCACGTCGAGACCACAGACAATTATTTCGAAATACATGTGTGAAAAAAACTAATTGATTTGTTTTAATTAGATTTCTCATTCTCGTTATTAATTACATTTTTGTGTTCATTTTGTATTGCGTTAAATTAGTTTAATCCTTTCTTAATTTTTTCGATTATTTATTTTGGTATTTGTATTATTACTTTTTCGATTTCTTTAAATGTTTTGATTATTTTACTTTATTTGTTTTTGACTAACAACGTTGGTTTTCCGACCCGCATGTTTGCCATGTGCGGCGTCCCGTATAAATATATTTTAAAAACAAATGTCTCTTTTTTTTAACGAGTGTTTGGAGCAGTTTGGCCAAAATTGACCCTTGCGACATTAAACCTCAAAATCACTCACCCTAAAAACTTTACTCATATTTTTGCTTAAAAATGTACAATATTATTACGCAGCGTTCAAATAAGATAATAACTACTTTTTTGTCTGATTCTCATCGAGGATTAAATTTTTGTACAGGTATTTTTGTTATATAGTGTGTGGGTTTAAAACACAAAAATTGATAAAAAGTTTATGTATAATAAATTATAACTTAGTCATAGTCGATAACATATCACGTTACGTTAAGGGTAGACAGGAAATTTAAGCATTACTTAAACATTACTTTGTCTCTGAATCCTGGTTTGTGGGGTGTTATCTTGTCTCATTAGTACACTTCTGTTTTAGAGAAGGCGGATTTTTCCACGGTCAATGACTCCTGCCGGGATTGGAAAAAAAGACAGTGGGTATGATTATTTGTGGTTACAATAAGATTATAGTCCGATACACAGCGAAAAATACCAGATTTCCAAAGAATGAATAAGATATATTTCGATTGATAAAAACCATTCTTTGGGTAATTTTTTAGCAGATTACACTTATCATTTTAAAGAAACGGAAAATCTATTTTTTTTTATGTTATTACAATATTACAGAGGTTGCGTTTTCCGAATGTATAAGTTTTATTTCTAAAAATTTGAAAAACCCAGCAAAGTTCTGTTGTATATGGTTAGATACTTAAATGTACAATTGTAGGTTTTGTTTTAGGGATTCATGTGGTAGTTCTGTTTTTTTTCTTCTGTATAATGTAATTGTTTTCCATAAAATGAAAAATAAAATTTTATGTATTACTTTAAATAATTTTTCTATACACATACAGAGTTTTTTTTGAGTATATCAGTGATTTTGGAGAAACTTGAGTATAATGAATTTAAATTTATTCAAATTTTGTTAAAAAGCATACAATTTCTCAGTAACAAATGCAAATAATGACTAAATCATCAAAGCAAGTTACAAAAAATTAATTCTGAATATTTTCCTTAGGAAAAAAGTATTTAAAGATTTATATAGTAAACTATTGCTCTTTTTGAAAAAAAATTAATTTTTATAATAGTTAATACTTTGTAAAAGTACATTATTGTCTATAATGGTTTCTAATCTTAGCGATAACTTTTTAACAATTTTTTTCATTTAACCTAAGGATATATTTACAATTTTTCAAAACCTTTAGAAGCATTTCTTTCCCACCATTTTTATCCAAATGGATCTCGAATTCTAAAGCAAATCAAGCTCTGGCGACTGAAAAAGTGTTTAAATTTCTTGAGAATCTTGTATAATAAGCTCTTTTGATCATTTCTGACATATGTTTAGGTTGTCTTTTTCGATTCAGAAAAAATTTCTGATTTTAAAATTCGATGATAAATCGAATTCGATATTTAATCAAATAATTACGCATTATGCCAACGTATACTCTGGCATCAAGAATTTCATCGACTAGTGTCAGCGTGCTTCATTCCCAAGACACATTGCCTTTAATAGAATTGCTGCTTCCACCGTGTTTCACCAATTGGAATAAAATTTGTTTGCAAAGTCAAAACACTCGACCCTTTTTTACACAGTCTTTTTAAAATGATTTTAAAACAACACGGTACACAAATTTAACGATTTTTTTACATACATTTTTGTTCTACACGAAATTGGAAAAAATTTGGGGATTCGTGCACTTTGGATGAGGTTGATTTTATCGAATTAATTACCGTTTATGATATTAAAGAAATCGATAATGATGAAGTTTGAGGGGGATTTCATTCACGAGGGCTTGAAATTTGCTCCACACAAGTATGGAATAGCATTTTCTTACTTATGGTTCTGACATAGTACAGCATGCGTTACAATTTCAATGCAATCTAGAGTTCTGTGCTGTTGGATATCAAGAATTATACACTGCTGTTCACAAAAAATGCAACAACATGAAGGAATCGTCAGAATTAAATGAAATTTGCAGCAAATATCAATTATAGGATGTTACGTAAAATAGTAAAGTGTCAGAGACACCACGCATGCGTGGCGTGCGCAGCGCCCTCTGAAGTGATACTGAAAGCGTATAAATATAGGGCTTAGTGTTAGATAACGTTTAGTGAGACCTAAATATGCTTCCACGACGAAATAAGGAGAAATTCCAACAACTTAAGGAGTTTGAAAGGGGTAGGATTATCGGCCTTCGAGAAGGAGGATTTTCCTATCGTGCAATAGGAGCTCGTGTGCAGCGGAACAGTTCCACAGTGATGCGAGTTTGGAAGCAGTGGACCGAAGAAAACTGGCAGTAGATGATGGAAGGTAACATCAGCGCGCAACGATCGACACCTGCTCCGTATGGTGGTGAATGATCGTACAGATTCCTCCAGGCAGTTGGCAGCACGTTGGTCTACTGCTACAGGTGTATTAATGTTGGCTTCATCAATACATCGACGTCTGCTGCACCGTTGATTGTGTTCAAGGGTGCCTTTATACAGGATCCCACTAGCGGCAAACTATCGAGGGCTGCTTTTGCAATGGGCTCATGAGCACAGAATCTGGCAAGCTGATTGGCACCAAGTTGTCTTTTCAGATGAACAATTTGTGGGACCATGATGGTCGCATTCATGTTAAACGCTATACTGGTGAACGCTGCCTTCCAGAGTGTGTTATTGAACGACATAGTGGCCTAACACCTAGAGTTATGGTTTGGGGTGTGATTTAGTATCATAGACGATCCAATTTGCTACGAATTGAGGGTAATTTCAATAGCAACTGGTACGTCCATGAAGTGCTTCAGCTCTAAGCCGTTCCCTTTCTTTAAGGCATCCCTGGAGCTATCTTTCAGCTGGATAATGCCCGCCCACATATTGCAAAGACTGTTCGAGACTTCTGTTCTGCCCAACACATGCAACTTCTTCCTTGGACTGCTTATTCGCCGGATATGTCACCTATTGAGCGCGTGTGGGATTTGGTTGGTCGGCGTCTCGTTCGTGATCCGCGTCCTGCAGCTTCAAAGGACGAACTTTTGCTGCGCATACAAGCAACATGGAATTCTCTTTCACAAGCAAACATTCAAAATCTGTTTGACTCCATGCTACGTTTTACAGCAGCACTTATTTTAGCACGCGGTGGTTTCACCAAATACTGATTTCGGACACTTAATATTGTTTTTTTATTTGAAAATTTCGTCATTTATTTGTACTAATACAAGTGGTTTGTGCATTAAATTTCATTTAATTCTGATGATTCCTTCATGGTGTTGTATTTTTTACAAACAGTAGTATATAAGCAACTTGAGAAACCAAAGAAACAACAGCTAATAACAGACTTGGTAACACAACAACAGTAAAAAAACTTAACTGAGGCCATTCATAACGAAAGAAATTTTTCATTTGAATCAAAACCGACAGTAGTAGTGCTAAACATGTCCCACACATCTACTGACAATAGCATTTTTGATCCAGTTCGTAAAAAACGTGTACACTTGTTATCAAGTAGTGATTAATAGTGTGGTTAGTAGTTTTATTCCTAATTTCAATTTACATTTTTATCTGTTGTCTGTACTTATAGACTGAATTTTCACTGTACACTAATTTTAATATGTTTTTCTTTTATAAATATGTAGCATGTGTGTGTGTGGCTTTCATTATTACTTCTTTGCGTGTTTTTTTGGGAAAATATTCAAATTTTTTTCATCTTACACGATTTCTTAAAGTTGGGGCATATCCCCAAATTTACTTTATGTTGAATGTGTTTTTAACACGATTGTTTTTGCACGGTTTTCTAAAGAACGTATATACCGTGTAGAAAAGGGTTGGGTGTACATATCTTTCCACCAGAAAAAAAAACTGGACTGCATTGACTCAAATTGTATTAACAAAATTTACTTTTGTCAGAGTAATCAATGCTCCCCCTAAATTCTTCAGATTTATCAATATAATAATACAAATAATTATATATAAATTCTATTAAAAATTGTATATATTTTTAGTGATTTTTTACACTTGCATGTTTTTTTCCGGTACTTCTCTTACAACCGAATTCATTTGTATAATTTCTAAGAGCTGGAGAGATGTAGCTTGATTACCATAACGTGAAGCAACATTTTTGGTCTGATTGTGTGCTCTGTTTACTACTAATTAAATATTTTTAAACTGATTTTCATAATTTTTAGCAGTCTTTTTTTTAAACGGATTTAGATGTTCTTTCAACTCTCGTTTGATTTCAGTATTTCCAGAGGGTTATAAATTTTTTAGGCTCCACTAAGTAGTAGAACCAGTGGAGTAACGTACACCCCCGCAACTCCTAAATTGCGAGGGAAGAGTAGGATTCTAGGAAGGCCCAAAGCCTATGCTATGTTATGGTTTTGCAATTCTTTGTAAGATCCGGCTTTGGGCCCAGAGCCTAATCTTGCAGGGGGCAACCTAATATTCTCCGTTGCGCCACTGGTAGAAACCGAAAAAAAAACAATCAATTTAAAAAAACTTGAAATTTACCAAAGGAGAAAAAATATACTATAAAATTGAAAGTTTTTTACCTATGATCAGGGACAAAGACAATTCCTATATATCCCTTTTCTAATGTATGTGTAAACTTAAGGCTTAACTGTCATTCTATATTTTTGGTTTTGTTCATTCATTTATTTCTTGTACTATTATACATAAATTTTCTGCCGACGGGATAGGTGGGATCATATAAAGCACTCTTAAACTAACATCACAGCCCTGAGTCTATAGCATCTTTAGAAACCACAATAGTTTTTGGTCTATTGACTTTTTCATAGTACTTTAATAAATGCTTTGTTCTAGGTTAAAATTTTCGGAATTTATCTCCTTTTACTGATTTGTAAGATTTATTTTTTTCTAAACTATTATTCTTTCGTTTTATGGGATTTATACACATACATAAATTTTTATAATATTATTTCTGACTATTTTCTCTTCTAACTTATATTTCAACCTAGTAATGTAGATAAATGCAGGCTTTAAAGCTTTGTTTAACTATTAACAGCCCTGTGTCTAAGAATTTGCTAATATGCTACTGAGGCTATATTTTACTTTGTCTTGTGCCGTCTTCTTATTTTCTTGAGTTTATTGTTTATAGTAAAATTTAATGTGCATATATATATTAGTGATCACATACATATAAAAGTATTTTAAAGTTAAACATCACATTCTGTGATACCCACGGCCCGGGATCATCTCTTCATCCACGCGACCTAGATTTGTAGGAATAAATGATTGACCACTCAAATTCTCCATAATAAATCTAATTTATTATTGTCTAAATGTATATTGAGCAACGCAACACAAGTCTTACTAGAGGAGGACTGATCAGAAGTGATACTACACAATTATCAATTCAAAGTAAAATAGCGCCTGGAATTCTACTCACTATCTTTATGAGAAATTAACCACACAGAATCTTTATCTATTGTAGATTTCTTAATGAACTAAAGTCCGTTCTATAATTAATCTCTTACCAATATCACACGGCGAGCAGTCCTCGGCTTTCTCTGTCTCTTCTTGTATTCTATATTCTTCCCCACTATTATTCTATTACTATTCGACTTCTATTCCGCTCTTATTCAACTTTCCGGCTTCTATTCAACTAACTCGCGAACGCTAAAGCTTCCTTATATATTTGTTCACTAATCTGCATATCGTGGTTTCTTCTTGAGAAGGTTGGATTGAAGTGCCATTCTGGCCCCAAAGATTCCTCAAGAGGATTAGTGAAAAGGCGCGATAAAGCCCCGTCACGATTCTTTTTCTATTATATTATTGATTATATTTAAATTGCATGTTGAAAATGTGTTTATTTGTAAGAAAAAAGGTGGTTATGATTAAAAACTTTTTGAGAACAATTATGAATTTCGGATTCTTTCTTTCAGGATGCGACACAGGCTTTGGACTTGAATTAGTGAAACGACTGTGTGGGAAAGGATTCACCGTGTATGCTTGCTGCTTGTCTTTGGATAGTGAAGGTGCTCAGGAGCTGGCTAAAGGACAATTTGGTCCTGGTGAAATTAAAATCTTGCAGCTAGATGTTACAAAGCACGATCAAGTTCAAGCTACTGTTAAGAAAGTTGAAGCCGATCTTGGTGATAAAGGTAAGAAACAATTACTTATCCGGTTTTTTAAATAAACAGTTAAATCAGGAAATAATACTTTGATATATAACTTTCGGCCTTTTCTTCTCGTTTGAGTATAAACCAGGCGTGGCTAACCTAAATGACCTTGCGGGTCATTTCGGGAAAACATAATGATCCCGCGGGCCATATATAAATGTATATATCTTTATATTAGATGGACCCATTACAAACATTTATTGAAGTGAAAATTTAAAGCAGAAGGAATTGTTTTTATTGTTTTTACTATTTTTCATGTATACAGACGTAGATAATACAATAATTATAATGCAATGGTCAATAATTTTTAATTTATTTAAATAATGAAATAATTGTTTCTTTTAGTTTTTGCAAGTCGATCTCAAAGCCTGTAATACTGCAGTCGGTCGAAAATCTGTAACATCAATTAATGTAACAGATTTTCGTCCAATAAGTTTAAGCTCGCTATTTATGTTACGTAAAATTCGTTTTCGAAAAGTAAGATTCGCAGGTATAAGTTGAAAAAAAGTTGCAGGAATCGCGAGTCAGGGTATCGCTGCAATGTAATATTGCCCTCTTCTAAAGTATCTGTAAAAACAGGAGCAACGTGATAAAATAGAAACAGTTATGGGATTTATTTGTTAAAAACACTACACTAAAAACAGAAACAAGTAATATAAAAAAAAATTTGTAAGTCAATTCCTACTTAGGTCAACAAAGAAAAATTTTATTTTAGTTACTTTTTATTAAATAATTACAATTAACATAAATATGTATATACAAAAATAACAGAATCACAATATTAAGTGGCAAAATAGAAAGCGATTTCCCTTGCAGTTTTCCATTTTCCTTTCTATATAGGGTGTTGAACTATTATTTTTGTTTTTTTTGTTACTATTTATTCATTCATTAAATTGAATTATTCTAATAAAATAGTATAGTAAAAACAAATCACATTCCAGAAATTAGGCCATCCCAGGTGGAATTGGTGGATTAGAAGTCCAACGCGTTACCCATTGCGCTACAGGGACACAAAGAGCGATTTTTCTTTTTATATATGGTTTTGCACTATTATTTTTGTTTGTTACTAATTATTCATAAATGAATGAATCAATATTTGAAAAAAAACTGTATTAACATCAAGTGTCATCCACTACAAGTTTAAAAAAATGAATTTGAACTTTAGTGGATGAATAAAAAGTATTTTATGAACGATTGAAAATTTGAACAAGGTACATAATATATAGGGAGGTGTGAACTTATAGTTGGAGTTGAATAATTCACAAAATAATCGTATGTTGTAAAATTGTAAGGAATCTCGCGGGCCTCAAAATTACTCCTGATAGACAGCGGGTTGGTCACCCCTGGTAAAAACAATCTATTTCCGTTTAATGTATGTATTGGTGATGAAGATGGGAATGAGTGAGAGATTTTTAGTATTATTGTTTTTAGAAATTGGATTGAACGTCTTCGAGCACTCTTTGTTATCATCATATTTAATTTTTAATTAGCATAATCTCGTTTTATCCTTTATCTCGCGCGATCTGATGAATGAGTATGGATACCTGCACATTTTTCATCACCTGCTCTTCCTCTCTCTCCCTTGTACCGAATGTTAGGATACAAGTTTCCTCCTTCGGAACTGCAGCATCCTTTCGGTTTTTCCGATTTCCTTCCTCCTTCCATCTCCCTGGAATGCGCGTATCAATAGCAATTAATAGGTCATTATAGTTTTGACGCATTTTTACTTTTATGGAACACACACTGCAATCGACATTGACCTGTATATACTCTCTTTGCTCATTATAACGTCAAGTTACACGAAATTTCAATTCCATTGAATGGTGTCTACCTTTCAATTTTTCCTATGAATTCTAATTAATAGAATTTGACAGATTACGTCATTGTTAGCTTTAGAATTACGTCAACGTAATGTTTTTTTATTTTGCTTTCGTGTAATATTTGCATTATTTTTAAATATTCCAGTGAAAATCTTCCTTGTTGCAAACTATTGCATTTGTTTAAAAGTTTCTAAAATCGGAATTTATTATTATCTGTGCCTTGAATGCGGAAATGTGTTTTAAGATATATCTCGTATTAGGTATAAGTAATTATCATACTCATTTTGCCTATTTATATCCTATTACATGAAAAATTATGTCCTTTTAAATAATGTTAGCAATCAATTTTTGAAGTATAAATATGTGTTAGAAACATCCTGTTATAGTTTGCGATATTTCCTGTATTCATTTCCTTTGTTACCTTTTCATTTGAAGGTTACAGATATTTATGTTTTGTATCACGTATTTAGGAAATCCATTCATAACTAAGTTATTCTAGTGTACAAATGAGTTATATTTAAATTTTTTGAGAAAATATAAAAAGGTTTTCTTTAAACATCAAATAAGTTCTTTCCCCTGTTGTCAAAATGTTGGTTAACTTTTTTATGGAAAAAAATGCTACCTCATATGAGAAGATTAAGATGTTTGTTTCAGTACCCAAGTTAGAAACTTATCGCTGACGTTATTTCTGTCGAGTTGTGCGTACGAGTCCAGGTGTCACTTAAGATCCTCCTTGTAGAGGGACTCATGCACGTTAAATCTGTTGAGGCTCAAATTCCTCACGTTGTTGAAAAAGACAGGAGTGTCAGTATTTGAATGAGATTCAAAATTGCGAGGCTAGAAGCCCTCGATTCCCTTCAAAGAGTTGTAAGGCATTTGCCCGTGGGCGACACCTTACTTATACGTTATCTTCGTGACCTAGGGGTGTGGGAGTGAATAAGGAACCAGGCGTTGCCATAATCTTAATATCTCTTTATTAAGATTTTAATTTAAACACAATACAATGATAATATTTATATTTAAACTTAGCGGATCTGAGGTGAGAAACACACAATACGTATTACCAAATAAGCGCGATCCTGACCACTATAATTACTTTACCGCTTACCCCTAATCTCTGTTTATACACAGTTCCTAATATTAAAACTTGAATGATCCTGCCTCTAAATCCTAGGTAGCAGCAACACTCTCGAATCCTCAATGTCTTTTCTTTATCTCGCGTGGAATGGTATCCACCTTGACTTGAACTTTGGAATATCGGCTTGCTTCAGCTTATGCGTTTAAACTCAGACTAGCATAATCACTTCCCAAAAGGCCACACCGCTTACGTTAAACTTCTGCTATTTAAAAGGTTCCTAATTTGCATAATCACGCTTCGCTTCTGGATTTGGTTGGAAAGAATTGCCCTTTTTCGGTCCCAAAGAACCCAAGAGGAAAATTAATAGAAAGCGCAATGAGCCCGTTACAGAGTGACAATAAAAAAGCGTTAAAAAATGATAAATTTGTGAACTCTGCTGTATTCTCGTCTATTTTTTTCTTTTGGAACTCTGTGTGAACACAAAAATATAATTTCATCTTATTTTCACTTAAAAACTTAATAAAGTTCTGTAGAAGAATTAAACATTACGTGAGTATAAGTAATAAAATTTTAAAAAGTAACTCTTATGTACAGGTGGTTATCACAATTATGGAAACATCTGTGAATAAAAGTAATATTTTTGAATGAGTTTCATAAGCATTAACCTATTCCCTTTGAAAAATATGCAAAATAATTTCAAAAATGACTATTAGACATGAAGGTGATCATAAATATACTAAGAAAAAAATTTTAGCATTTTTCAATTTCGGGAAATTTATGATATGAATATAATGATATCTGCTAGTTTTTGTTTTTTTATAAGTAGAAATGTATAGGTTATGGTTGTATGTGGCAGCTTTATTGAAGTTTTGTAAGTCTTGGATTTTTGACAAAAGCGTAAAATGTGGGACAGGTCAGATATTCAACGAGGCCAAGTTGTAGAAGCCCGTCTGGCTAGAGCAAATGTGATCGAAACATCCCAACTCTAAGGCGTTTCTAGAGGTACGGTGTCTAAAGTCATGACAGCATACACACAGCGTGGCAAGACAAGCTCGGCAAAGCAAAACAGTAGTCTGAAAGATAAGATCTGTAAAAGAGACCGAGAGAGAGAGAGACGGGTACAGAAGCAGCTTGCAATGCTGCCTAAAAAACGAACAACTGTAACAAAAGTGAAAGCAGAGTTCAATTAGCATCGTGATTCTCGTGTATCAATGATTACAGTTTGAAGGCACTTACATAAACAGAACATTTACGGCAGAACAGCTATTCCCAAGCCACTTGTCACAGGTGTTAATGCCAAACGTCGTCTACATTGGTGTCACACTGACAAAATCTGGTTGATTGGTAGATGGAATAAAGCAATATGGTCTGACGAATCGTCTGTTACACTTTTCCCTACATTGATTGATTGATTGAATATTAACGTCGCACTGTTCAGCTACACGAGGGCTTTTGGCGACGGACCACGTAATTTTGAACCATGCTCAAGTGACGTTGACGACACCTTAGCGTGCACCCTCTCCTAACTACCACACTACACCATCGGGAGGACGTTTCAGCTCTAGACAGATTTAACGTGCATCGCTGCCCTACACGGCGGGTCTTTAGTGGTACTGGGCACGAACTCGTGATAAGGCAAGTCACGGTCCGATACCTATACCACTCGGCTACCGCGGCCACTTTTCCCTATAACAGAACGATTGCCCTTTTAGAAGACATATGCACAAGCGTATGATCATGATTGTACCCTTCCATCTGTCAAGCATGAAGTGGATCTGTCACGATATGGGCAACTGTGTCGTAGTTTTCTGATGAACCATTCGTAACCCAGAAATGGAGGATTACAGGTGTGAATTATACAGAAATTTTAGCTGACCAGGTCCATCCTATGATGCAAACTTTATTTCCTATAAGAGATGGAATTTTCTAGGATAATAATGAATTTATCCTTGCAGCGGGACTTGTCTAATCATGGTTTGAAGAACACGAGGAGGAAGGCGTGTATCGTAAGCGTCCGTATTATGGGGGAGCTAGATACTAGGCATCCCAAAGCCTATGTTATATTATGGTTTTGCAATCCTTTGTAAGATCCGGTTTGAGGATCAAAACTTTACTTTGTAGGGGTGCCTTAATATTCTCCGGTATGCCACTGATTTAAACAACTACCATGGCCCGCACAGTCACCCGACCTTAATATAATTGAACCGTTAGGGTTTGTTTAAGAGCGTTCAATACCGAATCTATATCCTCCACCATCATCTCTCTCATAACTTTCACAATATCTCCATGAAGAATATTCTTCTGAACGCTATTCAGCACTTGTATGAATCGATTCCTAGGTGAATCCAAGGCTGTATTACATGCCAAAAGAGATCTTACACCTTCCAAATAGACTCTATAAATCTAAGGTTTCCATTATTTGGATAATTACCAGTATATATGTGCATGTTTATCGTATTTTTTTTATAAGATAGGGATGATATATTCATTAATATTTTTTTTGTTGTTTAAGTCAGCGACAGAGAACATTTTAATATTTAAAAATTACACTGTGCACATTATTTTTTTAATCCGGTACTTTCCCAAACGATAGCATATGTATTCCTTATATATATCTAACATTAAATCACTTATACAAATGAAGACTTAAAGATTGAAGCTTTTTATTAAATTGATAGAAAACAATTACACACTTTTTTATGCACAAATTTTAATATTAATTAAGTGGGATTATCTCTCTCCCTTACTTAATACGTATCACTGTGGTAGACCAATTTTTCATGTAACATTAGTTGTGTACATGAACCACAAGAGAAAAGTGTAAAAATCTTCACATGATCCCTACACCTCCTTCGAGGTGCAGGGATCCTCCGTGAAGCTTTCTGCTCACGTTTCCTTCCAAAATTTTGTTTCTTTCAGAATTTTAACTTTTTTTAAAACTAAATTTTAAAACTAAATTAATTTTAAATATGGCCCTTTTTTTAAATTAAAATTTTGATTGCTTTTGATTTTTGAAGGGGAGGGGAGTGTCTTCGGGATTTTTCACGATAATAGTTTTAAAGAAAATGTCTTTTATCTCGTCGATAAATTTCCTACCACATTTAAGAGATTTTTCAGTTATAAAAAAAAAGAAAAAAAATGATTGTATTTTCAGATTTTTAAAGTATTGTAATAAAACTAGTAATAAACTCGGCACTCGGCCATAATATTCAAAATGACGAGGTCCGTCGTCATCAGTTTTAGTGTTGCTTTGAAATGTGATTTTAATAAATTATCAATGTATTTATTAACCAATAGAAAAATAATTCGATTAAATTAATTATTGAAGTTTTACTATTTTGTGAAAAATAGTTTCAATGTTTCCCGTACACAAAGGTATTTTGAATGACAACGAAAAAATAATTCGTTTCTATCATTGTATTCACATTAAAACATATGAACAAATATCATCATAAAACAATAAATTCAATAGTAAAAGCAAAATTCTGATGTTAGTTTTATAAATGATTACAGAAATAAATAAATTACCATTGTGTGTGGGTTGCACCTGAAGATAAACATACATACGCGTGCAATGTGTGCAGATTTTGGAAGGGAAAAAAAAACAACTATCGAAACAAGTTTGTATTTGAATAAAAAATGACCAATAGGAAATAAAAAATGACCAATGATTTAATGTACGAATCAGACAAAGTGGTTCTTTGTAATATCAGTTATCGCTCTCATCAATAACGATATAAAATAATTCATTCTGATATTTCGAACCCCGGTGGCTGAGTGATAGCGCGTATAGCTCTTTCATGCTTAAGGTCCTGGGTTCAAATCCAGGTCTGGATAAGGTCGACTCAGCCTTTCATCCCTTCAGTGGGTCGATAAAGGAGTACAAAGCTTATACTTGGGAACTAAACATTGGGGGCTTCGCGTCATATTGGCCACCTGACCGGAACATCTGCTCATGCATCTCAGCGCCCAAGGTCACGAAAACTGAGATGGGTACAGTAGGCCTTGACCCTCATGGGCTGTTGCACCACTGAGTTAGTTTATTCTTACAATTAATTCCCACAATTTCATCATTGTTCTAGCATCTATTTCCCGTACGTACCCTTAGGAGTGCTATCCTATACTTTGAAAAATCCTAATCTAGTAGCAGTATAGTAAACTGTAAGTTTACTATATATCTAGCACAGTAAGAAGAAAAGCTCTGTTTATAAATAAAATTATCAGTGAAAGGAAGTGAGATGCACTAATAAATTCCGGCTGGTTGAAGGCCATCTAAATGAATTGGGGTTTCAGGACTACTCATATTGTAATGGCAAAAATATAAACTAGTCATCCGCATGACATCTCATCCAATTTTTTCTTAGGAAATGACAATTAAATCTCAGATTTTACGTACAGTACAGTTTCTCATGACCATGAATTTCTCTTTTTTTTTCTCTCTCTCTTGAAGCGAACTGGACCGAATCAAAACATGTTCCGAATTCATCTTTTTAGTGATTCTATTATTATTTTTTGTCTTATTTTTAAGTTTGTTGTTAGTTTTGTCCTTCATTTTTCATTTCTTTTATTAATATTTGATTCACGTGCTCCGGAACTTGGCATCATTGATGTTGTGAACATCTGAATGAAATCTGTCTTGTCTAGTTTTACACACTTCAGTTGATCGATAAGACAGAAAAAAAAATCGAACTGTTTTTAAGAAATTTCTTACTAGAATTTTCTTTGCTTGATTAAAAAGATTGAGACAAAAAAAATCCTGCTAGACTTGTAGTTAGATTTAAAATCATACGAAATTAGTTTATATCGTACAAGATTAATTAAAATATTTTACCCGCCCGCTTATCTGGGTATTTCATGATGTTTTAAGACTATGTATTCTTTATATAAGCTATGGATATCTGAGTTTTAGAAATAATAATTGAGCTTTCGATTGCGTATTGAAAAATATTCTTATAGCCGTCGCCTCTTTATTTAAAAATGACAGGGTTGGATTTATAAAACGGATTTACTATTATCATCAGACCCAGTACCCCTTTACTAGAGTTGATTTTCGCAAAACCCGTTCTTAGTGGATCTCCACTCAACAAAATAGTCACATTCCAAGTTTGTTGGTCTAATTGTACAAAAATTGGGAAAGATTTTATATATAACGACAATGTAATCTCCCACAAACCTCTTTCTGTGTTCATTTCCATAAAACCTTTTCTTAACGGATCTCTATTCGACAAAAGAAACATGCTTACCAAATTTTAAATCTGTAGGGGATTAATAGTTCCAAACTCCATTGTGAGTGTGTGAGTTGCTTTTCTCTCTCTATATATATTAATTTTGTGTGGATATACACTTCAATTTCGTCTAGCAAATCTTAATTCTTAGCATTAAATCTTTATCCTATTATTTCAACTTCATTAGTTAGAAACTAATCCTTGTTATTATAAACTAGGATATCATTTAAGTAATATACTTTTGAAACTGTAATAGATTAAAGTACACTGAAAAGGAACAGTTACAAAAAAAAAACAACGCTTTTATTGTATGTTATTGCTTTTACGTTTTAATCTTTATTGTAAAATTGTGTTTTATTGTACGTGTGTTTAAGTATTTGCTTCATATTTTTCAATTATTTTGGATTTTGATTTATGTATCGTTAATTTTCGACACATCTGCGACAAAGAAAAGACTCTTAAAAACCTTGACTCTCTCCTCTAACAATCTCAGAAGGCGCCATGATTTTTCTTCATTTCCACTAGACTTCGCTTATAATTTCGTAATATTTCTCATGACAAAAATTTTTCCCACGCTCACACACTCTCAGAAATCAGTGTAATTCTTTATGTACTCTAAAGAAAAAATGTGCTACAGCTCTTTTTGGGGCCTCTGGCTGCTCTTAATGGCTCTCTAAAGAATGATTTTCTTTTTTTACTTTGTGTGTGTTCTATCTTTAGGATTTGTTTTTATACGTTTCGGAGAATGCGTAGTGTTTATCACATCAGTGGTTCCACCATTCGTTACTGTTTGGATATCAAGAAGTGAGTGACCTTACAAATCAAAAATATGTCTGAGCTGCACTTCCGTTTCTTTATTTTCCCTCCTCAATTCCATAATAGAGTTCATTGATGGATTGAGAGTAAAATACGTTTCATTTGTCGAAATAAATTAACTTTTAATGTTTCAATGAGATCTTTATTGACTAAATCTCATGCAACTGACACTTACGTATGTATATGCATTTTTAAGGTATCCGACCACTTTCGGAGTACTTTTTAACAAAATAACATATTTAAACATTATAAATGCTTTTTTAGGACTCAATACCAATAAATACTACTATTTAATTAACAATATTTGAAACAAATTACTTGAGTTTCGCAAAAATCACAATTATGAGTGAAATTTTCACAATAATTTTGAAAAACTTCAAAGCCGTTAGAGGAAAAAGTAAAAAACATATATTAGTAAAAGTATTACTAAAACAAATGAGATGCATTTATCTAGAAAATGTACTTAAGTTTTAATATTTTATTGAAATTTGAAAATTTTAGAGCTGATTGGGTAAACATTATAAGAAATGTTACATTCTTTATGAGACCATTATTTAAATGATTAGCCATAACTTAAAAAGTACTCCTACAATAAGAAATATTTTAGTACATTTTCTAGAAAAGAACATAAATATCAAGTTCAAAAGTTTCATTTTTTGTGAATGATAGATTTTGAATAATTTAAATGCCCGCTTCTGGTAGATCAAAGACCCACTTCAGGTTTTCCTAACTTTATAAAATTGATTATAACTTGGCTTCTGGATGGCGTGGAAACAAAACAAAGCATTTTCGTAAAGTCAAAAGATAGCTCTGGTCAAAAAAATTAAAAACAAAAATATCTATCATGACCGAATTTAGTCATTTTCAACGTGCTCGGATGCCAAAAAAACAAATTCTGATTTCTTAAAAAAATGTGTCGTTATGCGCGTGCACAATGAAAGAAACCATAATTATTTGTAAGTGATAATATTTTCTTTATCTTTTTTTTGAAGTATACATAGTACACTTAATTATTTTCTTTTTTTAGATCTTATTTAAAGAGTAAAAATTTATATTTATTTTTATTATTTAACCAATATTGAAGTCTTTGTTTAAATCAGCGTTTCTCAAACTGTGGGGCGCGGCCCCTTGAAAGGAGGTGGGTGGGTGGCATGATAACTCTACCTTTGGGCTCGAGCATATCGAAAAGTTGAAAATAAAAGATTTTAAATAATCATCAGTTTACCGAAAGAAAGCTAAACAAAATACATTCTGACATAATAAAAAGTAAAACACACATTCACGCTGATATAAGATACTTATTGCTGTATCAGTACTGCACAAAGTATTTGATATTTAATTCATCAATACTAAATAAAAAACAAGCTTGGTAATTACTAGTGTCTCCCATGGGCTTGTTATTTACAAAAGTTATTACGTATCTTGATAATTTGTACGATTTATAATTCAAGTAGATTATAGTCTTAGCGTCAAAGTACGTTATTCTTGCATTCAATACATAGTTATGGTATGAGAGAGCGCGATGAAAACTGGGACTGAAACTTGGGTTACAAATATTGAAGGTTTGAGATGCACTGATTTAAGTTAATAATTATTTGACAAGTGATTGCGTGAGAGTTGCACTATAAAACAACACGAGGGCTATTGGAATTATTCGACTAGAAAAGTTGAAGTCTTCATATATGATATTATTTACCCGAATGCGCATAAATAATGCCATAAAACTAACCATATATGGGGGGGGGACAAAGAACTACTAAAGTCATTCACACTAAAATCTGTTTATTAAGATCTTAGTTTAAACGCAATACAAAAACAAGAATAATCTAAGGAGTATGATCAAGAACGAGAAGATGCAACACGTATTATCAATCGATAGCGCAACTAACCACTGAATCTAACTTTATAGATTAAATACTATCTCAATAGTAAATGCTTTATACTTAAAGTTTAATTTATCAAGCTTACCGCTATATCCTAGATAAACAGCTACGGTCCTTATAACTTCTGTTCTGGCTTTAATCCGGCTATACTCCGTTGGGCTCGGACCCACTTTTGGTTAATCTGCACCGGCACTGCTAGGCTAATTCCCAGACTAAAGGTATGACTCTTCTAGACTATATTTCGTATCCCTTACGACTACCTTTCTACTTAGCGACCCCGCGAATGCTAAACGTCCCATATGTATATGATTCCTAATTTACATATACACGTTCTTCTACTTGAGTTGGTTGGAAAGAATTGCCATTCTGGCCCCCAAAAATCCCAAGAGGACAGTTAATTGAAATCGCGATGAAAGCCCTGCCAAAATATTACTTATGAAAAGTCTTTGTATTTGCTCTTAATTTAAAACAAAAGAAACATTTGAAAAAAATATTTGTTTGTGATAATGTCCGCGGACGCTAAACAATGTAAAAAAGAGAAAAAATATCGATAAATATAATATAAATGTAAATGCGGTCATTTCTTGGCCAAATATAGCCATTATTTAATTCATAATCCCATTTATTGGCTAGTTAAATTTTAAAAATCTATGATTTCATAGTCAAAATATTATTTTTTTGGTCACATAATTTGTTGGAAATGTTCATTTTCTTTTAAAGCATTAACTATCGAATTATATATATTTTGATAGCTTCAAAAGTAATATATTCATCTTAAAACGAATAGAAAAGTTTGTTAATATTAGTGTATTAAAATTCAAGCTTCTCAAGCGTGCTTCAATGTTGTGTAAAAATAATAATTTTAATCTCACTTATAACTTAAATAATTAAAATAATTTTTTCCCATAACTTTTCTAATTACTTGAAACAAAGCATTAGATGTAATGCCATTTTTCACCATTTGTATCTGCTTGCTGTGATCATGACAAAGTTTAATGTTTAATTTAAGAATGCGTTTGATTCATAGCTTTTTATAACGGCGAGATATTAAAGGCATTTCGTGAGAAACTCGTGATTTTTCAACTTCCTGTTGTAAGAGCATAAAGTAATACATTAATGACACCTTCTCGAATAGTTTAACAAGCCAGAAACATAAATTTAGAGTCACTACATATATGTTAATGTAAAACGCATTTTCTTCTTTGTTCTGGAAGTTTAAGCACTTATAAAAGCAATTGTGGTAATTTTTTTAGCACTCTAATAGAGCATTTACTACTTCTTCATTTCTACGTGATATTTTCTTTTTCAGCCTGTAAAAGGTTGACGCGACAAGGTCACCGTAGGTTCGTAAGTTCTTAAAATATCCCCTTTGTTATTGAAATGAGATGAGTCATTTCAGAACAATGGCTGAGAATATAAGGTGACTAAAATTGTTTTTTCTAGAATATTTAGCGATTCAGTTATAGAATGCAACTTGAAGCCACTACTGTTTACTGTGTGTGTGATCACAGCTTGTTAATTAATATCACAAGTCTTACAGAATTTAAAATCTTTTTTGCTTAAAATTGACTTTTATATACAATGCCTTAAAAACTTATGAAACTTATTGTAAAACAGTTCTTTTTATTTGATTTGAATTTTGGAATTTGTCAAACGAAAAGTTTGTTGTCGTTCTTACTTATGCCACCTGATCGACAGTAACATCAAATCAAGGCCCACGAAATTCATCGTGGCTAGGGGATAGTTGTACGCCTGTCGTTAGCCGTAGCTTTGAGCACCAAATAGGTGACAGTATGATTTAGCCCGGTTCTACCCTCATTTTGAGGTCAGTCCCTCACTTTGGGGATGGTCAGAGGCCTCCCACCTCTCTTTCCCTTCCACTAACCTCACGAGAGGACTTGTGGCTTGACGTCTATTTTGAGTACCCCCATGCCACTACACATTACAAACATCCTTGCTTTCTCCGGGATTTGAACCCAGTTCCTATGGCACCGCAGTCAGCGTCACTACCTACTATACAGGATGAAATGAAAAGTTTTAATAAGTGTACTTTGTCTAATATACTTTTTTAAAAAAAAATTTACGCTGGTTTTTTTTTTTTTTGTTATATTACAGAAAAAGACATTGAAAATTATTGTCTAAGTGTTTTGTTTAATATTGAAGTTCGAGATTTCTATAAATCTGAGTGTTCCTTTTTTCTTGATCGATATGTTTTTTTTACTAATATATCTATCAATATATTTTACTTATTTGTATGTTTATCGTGTCTGGTAAAATTTTTTTATTCCTTTCTTCTTGGACAAAATTAAAATAAGTATGTGTAGTTATTATATCACTAACTCTCTGTATATCACACCAACTGTCTTTCTTCTTTATATGCGTATAGAACTAAGATATGAGTTTGAAAAAGTTAACTGATATTTTAACTGTTCACATAAATTTAATATTAGAATATAAAGTGTATTCTGAAGTTACTTTCATGGTAACGACGTTAATACATCTCAATATGGATAAAACACAAAAGCTTTTTTTTTTTGATGTACCCTTTTTTAAGTAATTAACAAAGTCTGGCATAGATTTTTTATATTAACCAGTTAATTTAATCTTTAAATTGGAATTCGGCCTCAACTTTAAGTTGATACCAACTTTTACTTTAATTTGAAAGATGCATTCCTTAATAAGTATATTTTTTTAAAAAGTCAAAATTTGTGAACAATTATCTCTGTCACTAGAAATCTAAAAATAAAAAAAAAATTTTTTTAATTAAATTTAAGAAATATTTTAATACATAATTTATTTGTGTGACTCTTATTTTTTTTTTTTTTTCAAAATCTAAAAATTGAAATCTTTGATGGAGGAAAAAAAATGTTATTCTGAAAAGCGTTATTTGTTTATTTTAGTTATAAGTAAACTCTCGTCGTGGCCCTTAAGTATTTCTGTTACTTTTTATAACATGATGTTTATAGTTTTTCTATCTACCTAACCTTATAAAGGGTGTTTTCTTAGAGGTATAGAACTTTAAATTGCAATAAAACAACGATGTATTATTCGATTGACATGAATTTTTTTTATTCGAAAGATAATCTTGTGGCATTACATTTTAAATATGATTTCTGGCATATGACCGCCACG
Source organism: Trichonephila clavipes (assembly GCA_019973935.1). Classification (NCBI taxonomy): domain Eukaryota; kingdom Metazoa; phylum Arthropoda; class Arachnida; order Araneae; family Nephilidae; genus Trichonephila; species Trichonephila clavipes. The sequence goes on along the minus strand of BMAU01018153.1, from coordinate 988,401 downwards.
GCTGGCTCGGATGTAGTCCAATCTGGACGTCCAATTTTCGATGCCCTTTTCCAACATTTGTGGCCGTATATCGGCAATAACATGGCAAATGCTGTCTTCCAAATGGTCAAGCGTTTGTAGCTTATCCGCATAGACCAATGACTTTACATATCCCCACAAAAAATAGTCTAGCGGTGTTAAATCACAAGATCTTGGAGGCCAATTCACAGGTCCAAAACGTGAAATTAGGCGGTCACCAAACGTGTCTTTCAATAAATCAATTGTGGCACGAGCTGTGTAACATGTTGCGCCGTCTTGTTGGAACCACAGCTCCTGGACATCATGATTGTTAAATTCAGGAATGAAAAAGTTAATAATCATGGCTCTATACGATCCCCATTGACTGTAACGTTGTGGCCTTCATCGTTTTTGAAGAAGGATTCCACCAGCCCATAAAGCGCACCAAACAGTCAGTTTTTCTGGATGTAACGGTGTTTCGGCATACACTTGTGGATTAGCTTCACTCCAAATGCGGCAGTTTTGTTTGTTGACGTAGCCATTCAACCAGAAGTGCGCTTCATCGCTAAACAAATTCGCTTGAAAATCGGGAACAACGGCAATCTCGTTTTGGGCCCATTCGACGAATCTACGCCTTGCTTGATGATCGTTTTGATGAATTGCCAAACCAAACTGAGAATAAATCACTTGACAGTTGTTAAATCGGTCGCCATCTTGGAAAGTAATGCCACTTAAACTTCTATACCTGGAAAAAAACACTCTTTAGTTTTGAAGAATGCCAAAGTACAATTTTCAATTGCATTTCACACCAGTTTTCCTTTAACATTCCTTTATCCTCAAATTAACCTCAAAATTAATGTTAATGCATTGACGTGTTCTATCTTTATCAGAATTACTATCATATTACAGAATACTATCTAGCACGTATAGATTTCTTTACTCAAATATATTTTTGAAAGAAGAATATAATTACCCTGAATTTATATGGAATTGGCTTAACTCTAATGTTGAAATTGTCTGCCATTTAAATGTAATAATAATCTGTGACGTCTGTGACTTTTAATGTATAATATGAGCCGTTTTCTTTGAAAGTGGGGTAAGTCCATTTTTGATAAAATGTTAGTTAATTATAGCTTTGGAAGCAATCTGTTTTGATCTTTTTATCTATAAAGAGTACCCCCCAAAAAATCCTTCAAAATTTTCATCATTTTGTCTGTATTAATTTACATAGTTAATAAAATTACAAATATAATTACTTTAAAAGTGGTAAATATCACCATATAACAGGGGTGGTGAATGTGCCATTTTTTCTAAAGAAATGCTAAATGAGGAATACACGTGCCGTCAAATAATTTTTACTTGTGATTATTGGGAAAATAATAACACTAAATACTAACAACACAAACATCTTTATTTACTACTGAAAAATACATTTTGTATTTTATAGTAGTAAATGTTTTAGTTAAACGTGCAATTCAAATTATATAAAGTAACATCAGTGTGATTTCTGCTGTTGCAGATGAGATGACAAATAAATTATATTAAGATTGGGTCAGATGTTACTTTTAGCAGAATGCATGCTGAGTTTGGGTCATCTTTCAAACGGTTTCTGAACGAGTCTTTAATGTTATTCATCTGTGAAAATAATGACTCGTAGGCATAGGCCGATGAAAATATGGTTAAAATAGCATAAGATTGCTTCTTCAAACAGTTAAATGTGTCTGGAATCGAGTTTAATGTTTCCAAAATTTCGTTATTGGTATTTTTACTTATATTGCTTGTTAATATTTCTGTTTCAGTCCCACTTTTTCCTTGTTTCAATCCGTTTTTGAATCCATATTAAAGTAGACTAGAAATCGCTAAGTTGCATTTCAAAAATTCTTCAATTTCCAACCAATTAAATTAGGGCAAGTTCAGTTTATCCAATGATGTATCATCAGGGTACAAAATAAACTTGAGCGTTTCTGATAATTCTTTGATCTGAGAAAATCTCGCTGAAAATTCCTTGATTGAACAATCAATTAGGAGAATAAATCTTTGAAATCTTAATCTTTGAAATAGTTTTTCAAGTTTGGTGTTCCTTGTAATAACATAGTTTCTAAACTAAAATGCAAACCGTTTTGATCGCTGGCTTGCCCAAAATATTGTACCGCGTGCCATTAATGGCACGCATGCCAGTGGTTCGCCATCCCTGCCATATAATATAAAATGGACTTGCACAACTTTCAAAGAAAACGACTCGTATCTGTGAGTCATATCGTCTGAAATTTAAATGTTATAAATAATCCTATGATTACACAATCAAGAATAAAGATAATAAAGTTGCCCAAAAAATAAGTATTGTAGAAAATTTTTAAAACTTACCAAGAAAATATTTTTAAAGTTTATTTGAATTTTTTTTTATAAAAAAGAAAAGTATTAAGTTGCATTTAAGAGCTTGATAAAATGTACTGTTGCTAAATCATTTGAACGATCGATGAGTATGTTTTAGTTTTGATGATTTCCGTTTTCAACCAGTTGAACTAGCTAAAACTCAGTGTTCTATAGCTAATAAATGGCTTCACCAACCATGTGTAGTATTCGTCTTGATTAGTAGACCAGAAAGCCTGAAATAGACATTAAAAACACATCGTTTTTCATGTCCGGATGTATATAATCCAAGTTGATACTTTAAAAGTAGTTATTAAACTTCTCGCCAAAATTATATTTTTACTGCATAACTTCTATTGATATAAGAGTTATTTTTAGGGAAGAAAAAATGTGTTATACATGCTTTTACTCTATATAATATGCTACATTACAACGTTCTTCATACATCTCCGTTAAAGCAATTGAATCGGTAAATTAAGCTCTAGTTGAAGTCGTAGTGATTTTGTTCAGTGTTAGTTTCCAATGAACAAAATTAAAAGTCGCGTACTGAAATACATTAAAATTTTTAAATAAGAGGACGAAGAATATATATTTCAGAAAAATTATAGCCTTGCAATCATATTTTGTTTGAGAAAAGTTAATTTTAGTAATAATGTAATTTAAATAATAAGGATTACAATTGTAATACTTAACATTTAAATTACAAAGACTTAAAAAAAAAAGACTTCAAGAAATTCAAAAAGTTATTCCACTTAAATTGCAGTAACTTTTTGAATTTTATTAAGTCTTTTTTTTTTTTCAATAAAAATAAATATGAAACTAAGAATGGTTATTTTATTGATTTAGTTTTTTGAGATGCGCGTTACAATAAATGGGAAAGTTTTTAAACTTTAATTAGTTTTATGTGAAATGTTTTAAATCCAAGTAGCTTTTCATTGGTTTATATTTTTTTTCAGTTAACAATGATTTCTATGCCATGTACATCGAGTAAATTCCTGTATCGGTTTTTATTCGTACTTCTTTTCTCTTGGGTTTGTGGTGAAAGTTCTGATTTTTATATTCGATAGCATGGTTCCTTATAATTCGATTTAGAAAGTTAGTGAAGTTTGCTTCAGCACACTTGGCATTTACATAATTTCTATAAGCAGTTGATAAAATAACAAAGAAATTGAAGTGTGGTAGAAAATAAGCAATTTTCACCAATTTTGTCAAAATTTTAAAGAAGTTTTCAAATTTAAGTGATGCTGGTTAGGTATTAGTAAAAAAGACTTTTAAAAGAGCTGGTGAAATACAGTAAAAAGCATGGAACACGTTTGATAAATATATTCCTATTTTTTGGTAAGCATATTGCAAAACAAAAGAAATTTTGTTCATATATTATTTTTCAACTTATTATGACCGAGAGATTTTATATCTAAGCGGGTATATCCTGGAGATAAACAATGTTCGGCAGTTCGAAGGTTTTCATATTGCATATGTAAAACTTCAGGATGTGAATCCAATTTCTAAGTTAATATAACCGATTATTATATGAAGCAACAATTAAATTAAATGAAGTTTTCGTTTGTGAAATGAATAAAGATGGAGGGAAGATCTTAAGGTTTGTCTTTGAGTATTATGCTTTCTTTTCTCCTCAGCACATTACGTATCATTTGGAAGGTTTAGAGATCATTTTTCAGGTATAAATCAAATAACAATTCCCCAAAACTGTTTTTAAAACACTTGTCTTGTTAACCCGGGAGAAGGCGCGCACTCGATACTAACGTTAGTGGTCACGGAGTCACCCCAATCCTTTTTTTTTTATAATAATTTTTTTAAACAAGATAAAAATCGTAATTCCAGTGAATAATTTAACTAAGAGAAAGTACACGTACCTACTTTTAAGGGGAATTTTCAATTTTTCTTTAATAAATTGAGAAAAATCCAACCAAACTGAACTGAAATAGTTTCAAATGTCTATTACTTTAGACAAACACAAACACTCTTTGCTAACATTATAGGAATGTTATTCGCAGGCAAAACTGTCATATTTTGTTCAAGTCATTGTAGTTTTACTGTGAGGATCGAAAAATAGCTTGTTGAACTTTTTCTTGCGTGTGTCTTTTTGACAGGGCGAAGTGTGTCTTATGGTACACTTATGCCTTCATTTTTTTTGATGGAGTTCTTTAGGTAGCATTTGAAAATTTTCCTTTCAACTCAAACGTTTCATGTTCATTGCTTTATTATTAATATGCATTAGTTCTGCAGGTTCTTCCACTGCTTGATCAGTTTCAACTTCCTTCAATAGAGATCACAGATGCCTATTCTTTTTCTTTATGTATATATTCTGCTTATTTACATTTATAAACCACTTGCTGTATGGCCCGGCGTTGCACGGGCTTTCTGTACTTATATAAGCAAAAGCTTCAGTAAAATATACTTTTTCGAAATTTCTTTGTGTTGCACAGGCTATTGCATTTTTAAGAAATAGTATATATTTTTCAGAATTAAAATATGCTAACACTCATTTGTGCATTGATAAAATTAACGTAAAACACGACAAATAAAATTGATAAAAGTGTATATTTTATTTTTGTTTAATATTTTAAACTATCCTTTTTTTTAAAAAAAATATTAAAAATTATCAGTTTTATTATATTTTTCAAAAGTAATATATGGCTAATTATGTTTTGTTTATTATTTTTATGTTGTAAAATGAATTTCATATTCAAGAAATATTTTTATAAGTGGTACGTAAATGAAAAAATGTAGTATAAAATTATATTATGTTCAATAAAACAATGAAAAAATATTTTGAAATTAAAATTACTTTTTTAACTTTAGAGAATGCTTGAAGTATCATAAAAGGCATAGAAAATAAGGACACACAAGGGGAAAATGTAGCCTGCTCATAGAAAATATTTTGGAACAAAAGTGGTTACGAGAGGAACTCAGTCAAAACAAGTATCATAAGATTTAAAAAAAAAAAAAAAAAACGTTTTCCACTCCCAAAAAAGGAGTGTGTGACAAATACATTTTATTTCTCCTGAAAACTATCATATAGGAGGATACTGACAAGGTCATTGGTAACAAATAAAGAGTTTTCCCAGAATTAAAGATTTCGTGAGCCTGGGGTGACTCTGTGCCCCACGTGATTCCTGCCGGGTTAACGAAGATAGATTTCGATTTCTCCACAATTTGATTCATTAAGACAAAAGAAATGATGTTTTTCAACAATTCTTATAGAAAGCAGTTCTTACAGAAAATATTTATCGCAGTATTGCTGAAAACCATACTTTTTTTCTATTAGTACATAGTACTCAAACTCATGATATTAATAAATTCAAAGATATATGTTACGGTCACACACTTGAGCAGAGTAAATGATAAAACTAATTCTGATGTGTGTGTTAATTAAATATCAAATTCCTGATATTATAATTATTGTTGTATGTGTTCACTATAACTTTTTTTACATATCTATGTTTTTTATATATCTCTACATTAATGGGCAATAGTGGCAGGGATTTGAAATCTTCATTTTTTTCAGAATTGTGGAGTCTTGTGAACAATGCGGGGGTGGCCATTTTCTCTGAATTGGAATGGTGCAGCATGTCTATCATCGAACACATGTTCAATGTCAATGTTTTGGGCGCTCTCCGAGTTACCAAAGCTTTCCTTCCTCTTTTGAGAGGTGTCAAAGGTCGAGTCGTGGTAGTCGCAAGTGTGGCAGGTAAGTTTGAGGTTTCCTGTGAATAATCAATAACCTTTTTGCTCCTTTATGCCCTGTATCTAAATTTTATCTACAAGTGTATTTAATTTTATTGTTCTTTTTCTTTCAAATCCGTGGAATAAGGCTTCATTAATTTCAAAATGTTGCAGTTATTGATACGTTCAATGGCATTTGATATTTATATTTGTAACCATTTATTCTGATGCAACCTTTCATATATATATGTGTGTGTGTGTGTTATGCGTTCATCATTATTGCATGTGAATGTGACAAAAGAAAGGCCCAGTAGTGACCAAAGCATTTATTTACGCAATTTAAACATAGGAGAAGATATCTGAAGAGAGAATTTAGCATTCCCTCGGTAAGAATTTCAAAAATCAAGAGTGCATTATCCTTTTTCTACATGCGAATGAGTGAATATTAACATCACAGTATTCAACAACTCAAGGGCTTTTGGTGACGGTCTTTGTAATTTTGAATATGGTCAAGTGATGAGAGATGACGACACTTGAGCTGGCAACACCCTGTCATAGCTTCCGGGTCACGCCGCGAGAGAATGTTTGTTCCTCTACATATTTAACGTGCATCGGCCTTCTCTGCACGGTCGGTCTTCAACGGAACCAGGTTCGAACTCATGACACGCCGGCCACGAGCCCATTACCTTGACCGCAAGGCTAACACAAGGCAGGCAATTTAAATGAAAGGAAAATCATAATCACGTGTTCAAGAAAAGAGTAATATAAGTTATTTTGGAAAATAACCTAAGTGTTTTAAGAAAAGTTTCAACCGCTTGGTAAGGCACGTGCAAGCTCTAGTAGCATTATCTTAGTAGGAACGTCAATAAATTGCTCCACAATTCAAGATCCAATCTTTTTAACGCGGAATCTATCAAAATGCGAGATGAAAAGAGACGTGTTTCAAAAAATAGGGTATTCGGAATAATAATTTAGTTAAAAATATATAAAATTAGAATTTTAACTAAATATTAAACTATTACACACACATGTGTATATGTATGTAACACACAACCTCATTTTACATTAATTAAAATTCTAATCATATATATTTTCCCTAAATCTTAATAACAAATACTCTTTTTCTAAACACCGATTTCATTCCATTTCCCAAGTTAAAAGGATTAAACTCCTTTTTTTGACAAATATATTCGCGATTTGTAAGAAAAAGATAATTTCTTACACTTGCGCTGACTGGCCGACTCATCAAGTCTTTCCCTAAAACCATCTACGTAAATATATTTACTTCTTACCCTTTTTTTTCTCATGAATGCAACATCCCTATTATTACTCTTAAATGTACTTCTGTAGCTAAGAAAATTTGGGAATTCTTCAGGCTCTATTCTCAAATTGTAGTGTGGCCGCGGCTTGAGTGATTGAGTGAGTGAATATTAACGGTGCACTGTTCAGCTACACGAGGGCTTTTAGCGATGGACCTCGTAATTTTGAACCATGGTCAAGTGACGAGGACGATACCTGAGCTGGCACCCCTTCTCCTAACTACCACACCACACTAATGGGAGGACGTTATGAGCTCTCGACAGATTTAATGTGCATCGCTCCCCTACACGGCGGGTCTTTAGTGGTACTGGGCTCGAACTCATGACATCCCTGCCATGATTCGATATCTTAACCACCAGTGTGGTCACGGCAGCCTATCGGTCAAAGTAACGGACTCGTGGCCGGCGTGTCATGAGTCCAAGCCTAGTACAGATAAATACCTGTCATGTAGGGGGAGCGATGCACGTTAAGTCGGTCGAGAGTCCAAATGTCCTCCCGTTGATGTGGTGTGGTAGTTAGAAGGGGGCGCTCAGGTGTCGTCCTCGTCACTTGACCACGGTTCAAAATTACCAGGTCCGTCGCCAAAAGCCCTCGAATACCTGAACAGTGCGAAGTTAATATTCTCTCACTCACTCACTCAAATTGTAGTTTTACAGAGTAGGCGCAAAAAGGCTACTTTCCTATGTTTTAAAATACATTAATTAATTCGTTTTTGCTGGGCTATTTCTCTTATCAGGACTATTTCCAAAAATTGTAAAATATATAAATATATGTGTTCAGTGGCGCACACAGGAATTTTTCAAGGGGGGTCCGGGGTCGAAAGTTCACCATTCTTGTATCATGCTCCGTTTGATTTTGTCGATTTTCGGGAACAAAACACAGTAAAAAAAACTAGTTTTTGAATAAATAATTAGCATTAATTAATAAAATTAATCATTAATAGCAAGTAATTAATTAAATTTTACGTACTATATACTTAGAGTTATAATCAATCGGAAAAAAAAATCATACTTTGGGGCCGGACCTTGTGTGCGCCACTGTATGTGTTCAATTAATGTATTTTGTGCGTGCAACTGTCTCTTATAAGATCTCTTTACACAATAAATAGTTAAATAAATACAAAAATCTGCTCATTGGCTGGATAGTCATCAATAGATTTTCATTTCTTAAAAAAATATACCGATATGTAATTATTCTTTGTCTTCTAAATATTTCAGTAAAATAAGGTGTACAATAAAATATAATTGTTATATTAGATATTTGAAACTAATATCAGGCATCAATGTAATTCAGTGTTTCTCAAACTGTGGGGCGCGCCCCCTAGGGGGGCGTGATAACTGCGAGGGGGCGCGAGCATATTGAAAAAGTTGAAAACAAAAGATTATTTAAAAAATATGTTAATTTATTAAAAGCAAACAAAATACTTTTTCTCATATAAAAAATAAAATTAACATTTACACTGCTATAATACACTTACAAATGTATCAGTACTGCATAATGTATATTTTATAATTAATTTAACAATACTAAGTTAAGAAAAAATTTAATAATTACCAGTGACCCGATTGACTTTTCACATTGAACTATACACAAAAACTTATCTTGATAATTTGTACTGTTTATAAATAATTCCTTAACTGTCGATTAAAAGTTGCGCTATTCGCTCCTCAATGCCACCGTTTTACTCGAATCGAGCGTATGTGACGTATTAGGGGGATTGAAAAGGAATAAATAAGAGAAAATCCTCTGATGTAAGTAAATCCTTTACAGCCACTATTAAAGTCCTTTTATTGCATTCCAAAACCTTCGGAATAATTTTATGGATAACAGTGCACAGAAAAAAAAAATCGTGTTTCGGAAAGACGTATATATACGTCCGGGCATTTAATGTACATGTTGAGTAAGACGTATATATACGCCAGTGGCATTTAATAGGATAAAGTCGTATTGTAGCTTTAGTGTCAAAGTATAGTATTATTGAATTCAATGTATTGTTATTTGATTGTAAGGGGGGCGCGAAAAAAATTATGATTGAATATTGGGTTGAAAATATTGAAAGTTTGAAAAGCACTGATGTACACTCATGTCCATAAATTAAGGATAATTCAGAATCACACAGAAATTGAACTCTAAAATAAAAATTTCACCTGTAGAATTATCACACACATCTTGAAGAAGAATATGCAAATTACAGGAAACCACCAGATGGCGCGGATAGTACGTCACAATGACGAGAGTGTAAGAGAGGGGTATATAAGGAATGGTGGCAAAGAAGTAAAATTGTTCACAAGCGCTTTAAAAGCCTTTCAGTGCAATAACCGTATAGTTATGGCACAAAGGAAGCATTTGGATGATTTTTTACGTGGTAGAATTATTGGACGACTGGAACGTGGACGTACCCAGCTGGAAGTATTCGAGGAACTTGGAATCACCCAGAGTGTCATCTCTAGGCTTTGGCAACGATTCCAAGATGATGGTAATGTGAGTAGATGTTACAGCACAAGTCGCCCCCGAGTTACAACGCCGAATGAGAACCGGTATATATTTGGCAGTTACTGCCAAACGAAACAGACCAGCATCAGACCTGTCTCGTCAGCTCTCTTTAGCTACCGGTAAGACAGTTTCAACGCAGACCGTGTACAGACGCTTAGGGCACATTGATCTATATGCTCGTAGGTCTGTCAAATGTGTTCCACTTACCGCAACTCACTGTCGCCTGCGATTAACCTGGAGTAGAGAGCATGCATTGTGGACACCACAGCAGTGGTCTTGTGTGATGTTTTCCGACGAGTCCAGGTTTAGTTTGCAGTCTGATTCTCGCCGGACTTTAATATGGAAAGCGCCAGGTACCCGTTACCACCAAGAGAACACCATTGAACGACACCGTTACGGTAGTGCAGGATGGCTCGCGCGTTTGGGGAGGAATTATTCTTGGTTCCAGAACTGATCTGCATGTTCAGAGTGTAACGATGACAGGCCACATCTATCGGGATGTCATTCTGGAATAACATGTACGTTTGTTTCGGGGCGCCATGGGTGCTGAATTTCTGTTTATGGATGGTAACGCCCGTCCTCACCGTACAAACATTGCAGACGAATGCCTTCAATCGGAGGATATCACCCGTATGGATTGGCCAGCATACTCACCGGACTTGGATCCAATAGAGCATGCGTGGGATATGCTTGGCCGACGAATTGCAGCTCGTCAACCCCCTCCCACCTGTCTACCGGAAGTTCGGAGGGCATGCTTGATGAGTGGTGTAATATTCCCCAAGATCAGATTGATAATTTGATACTCAGCATGCCTAGGCGTTGTAAGGCCTGTATTGCATCGGCCGGGAGACATAATCCGTATTAACCATCATACTAACCATGTTACACTGTTTTTTGTAAATGGGTTATTTTTTGAAATTTGCTCCAGGGAGTAAAAATCGCAATTTTTATTAATTTTGTCAAACATATAGCATCTTTTTTGCTCTTTACCTTTTGTTTAATAAATAGGCTTTATAAATAAGTCAAATTTGTTTTGCTTCTGTCTCTTTCTTTGACTGAACTTCATTATCCTTAATTTATGGACATGAGTGTAATTGAATGTTTGTGGAATTTCTAGATTCATTAGAAGAATCTTCGATAATAGAATATAATAAGTGCTTTTAAGAGAGCGTACATGAGTAAATTACAGAAGCTGCAACGGAAAAGAACATAATAGAATCTGGCAGTACATTTTCATTGGAAGATAAAAGAAAAGTATCGGATGTCTTTTGTGATAAATGCCAGCGTCTATTAAAATAAACAGGGAATTTCCATTCGGCTCAAATTCATGTTGCAATATTATCAATCTCTGGTTTTCATACAATAGATGTTAAAGGTTGGCACGTTTAAGTAATACTTTTCAATTTATTTCCCAGTATTGTGTAAGTTGTGTTGTTCTTTAATTTGCCGCTTGTAGTTTTTTTTTGTTTCGTATATCCTATTTATATCATTAAATATAATGGGACATTTGTATCAGTTTCTGTGTTCTTCGAGCTTTATTAAATTTTTTTCTTACTATACAAAAACAAGGTCACCTCTAAAAATATTAAACAGTTTTCATTAAAATGGGGGGGAAAATGAACCCAATTAGGAATTTTTCTTTATATAAATGTTTGGTAAGATCTTTTTGCGAGGAAAAATATTTGCCAGAAGCTTGAAAGGACAGATTTTTTAACAAGCATTTATTAGTTTCACCTGTATGTAACGGAATCTGTGAACTCGATTTTTACCCAATTTAAAAGGTCAGATTAATTCGAGATTTTGCACACTTGTCAAGGACCTATGGCAATACAACAATTTAATAATTTTGTTCCATTGTCCTGATCAGGATCATCAGGTCAAAGATTTTCCATTTCCATATGTGGCGACTAATTCCAGATCGCATTTCCAGATTTGGCGTCTAATTCCTGATTTGGTGATTAAAAGTTTAAGTTACAACCCAATAGTTCGATTAACTAGAAAAGCGTGCTTTTTAGATTTTTTAAACTGTAATTTATTTGTTCACAATTTCACTTCATCAATTTTATTATAAGATGTATATTTGAGAAACACTTAATAATGCTCTTTTTCTTTTTAAAAGGATTAATTTTCTAAATGCAGCCCTTTTTTAAAAAAATTAGCATAAAACTTTAGTATGCGTGAAATTAGCGAAATAAATACGTATTCTGCTACTCTAAGGCCTGAAAACATTAACAATTGTTGAGTATGAGCTGTTTGAAAAATTAAAGTCTTAAGATTATAAGAGAAACAGGGTCTTATATGTAAAACCCTTGTATTCTTTACAAATTTAAAAATTATTATAATATATACAAATGAATATAAAGTAAAAGTTAACAGTGTTACTTATTTGGGAACTGAGATAAATAATAAAAATGAGCTGGCCCCAGAAATTTATAAAGGAATCATTGCTGCAAATAGATGTTTCTATGTCTTGAAGAGTTATTTAAAATCCAGTTTTCTCAAATTAAGGACTAAATTGCTTCTTTACAAATGTCTTATAAGATCTGTCCTGACTTATATGCATCAGAGACTTGGTCAGTGACTTTACGTGATGAGGAAGCTTTGGGAATTTTCGAAAGAAAGATCTTAGTTGCATTCTTAGTGGGATCCAAGTGAATAATGGACCATGGAGAAGATCTAACTTAGAACTCTACAAAATTTACAAACAACCTGATATTGTGAAATTTGTCAAATTACAGAGACTTAAATGAGCTGGTCATCTGGCTAGAAAGAATGAAGATCGTTGCAGCAAAAAAATCTTTCTGGCAAAGTCCGTGGGAAATAGAGAAGAGACTTCGGGACAGACCTCCGTTAAGATGGATTGACTGTGTCGAAAAGGATCTTAACATTTTAAGTCAAAAACTGGAAAAAGTTAGCAAAAGTACAGATACCTGGAGAAAACTTATGGAGAATGTCAGGGCCCACCCATGGCTGTCGAGCCATTGAAGAAGAATATAAAATATTATCCCTTACAAGCAGTTTCAAAATTCAGAGGAAAGTTTTATTCACTTTATTTATAAAATTGCATTTGAAATTTTGTTTGGAATGAATATTTTTATTTTGAAACTCAAAATTTGAAATACGCCCCCGTAGAAGAGGGGTCACGTGTGAAATATTGAAATCTTTCCGTCTAGTTTAGATATATTTTTTCTAAAAATGAAGAAAAGATCTAGTATTTATTACATTTTTTAAATAAAAAAAATATTTGTTCTTGCTATTAATATTTAAAAACATAATTTATATACATATGTTTAACTAAAAATGATTTTGGAATTCATGCTGGAGTAGTGTTGACTTTCTAAAACGATGGCGCAATTACTTAAAAAGGTTACTTTGTGAAAGAGAAGGGGGATAAAATTTATGGTGAGTTTATATTGTTATTTTTCAAACATATTATTTAACTTGTAATTAATTCATTGATTACATAAGAAGCTATTCTTTTGTGATTGGGCTGCTCAAAACATTGAGAAAATTACGGATTATTATTATTGTATGTTTGAATAGAAGAACTACATATAAATAAGAATAAACGTCCTTCACTTTCAGTAGGGGCTCTTTGTGCAAATAGAATGAACAATATTTATTTTTGACAGACATGCAAGTAACTCAAACGTAATTATTGAATTTGACAGCTATTTATGGGATAACTTGTTATTTTGCTCAATTCATTAAAATGCTTACTTTTGCATTAACACATTGAGATTCAGAACTTGAAAAGATTCGTATCTGTTGTTTACATCATTATCAATGACTGAGAAATATTCTTAACTATTTACAAATTAATCAAAAATTTTTAGAATTTCCAATTATAAAAGTGTAGATATTTTGGTATAATTGTGTAATTTTGGATCAGAAAGAGTATTAAAAGCATTTTTCAAGGTTTTTTTTGGATTTTAAAAGAGGTTTATAATGGATTTTTTTAAAAGAAATCTCACGTCAGTAAGATGAAATGTTAAAGAACTTAATGAGCTTTTAGGAAAATATCTTGATGGTGACCGATTTCAGACCTGCAATTAAACATTTAATATAATTCAGCTTCAAAAATCTCTTTGTTTTTTGTTTTCTTACATATAAAATTATTAAATAAAGTAAGATTTTATTCTGAAATTTCAAATTCCACAGCAAACTCATGGAATTTCTAAGCCTGACGGCAGTATATTCTTAAGAATTTTTATAAAAAGTTCTTATCACTTGAAAAACATTCAAAATCTGTCTAAACAAAATTATACAATTAAAGTGTTTTGAGAAATGCATGTAGTATGTTTATTTTAGACTGTTCTACGCAGTCTCCCTCTGCTATTCTTTTAAATGAAATTATGCATCGAAATACTATGAAAGCAAAATAATGGATACATGGTATTTTTTATCTTTAGTGAATTTGTTAATGAAGGTTTGGGACGCACTGGGAGAAAGGGAATTACAGTGAAAAAATCGTTTAACATGAAACTAAGGGGACTGGAATATCTTTTCGTGTTAAAAGAGCCTCATGTTTAAAATATTTAAAAAAACATTCATTCAACATAATTAAACACTTTATTTACATATATATATATATATATATATATATATATATATATATATATCAAGTATATAATAAAAATCAATGAAACAAAAAAAACATTCACTGGAACTTAAAAGTAATTTATAATGCAAAATTTTAAAGTTTTTTGAGAAACAAAACATTTATTAAATTTTTAGAAAACAGTCTGATATTTTTCTTTGCATTTTCTTTTTTAACGCTCAATTGTTAACAAATTGTTCAATGTCATCCATTTTAAAATTTATTTCACCAATGGGATGTGCATCTAAATAATTGCGCATACTTTCCCTGATGTTCCCATTTCGGATGACGTGGGAACAGGAGCAGCGTTTTCATTTCATTTTCGTTGCCGGAATTTGCCTTTGTGATATTTTTTGATCTTTTAACAAACTCCAAAATGACTTAGTCTCCATAATTGGGGCCGTACACACACATTTTCATCATTTACTGCAATGAATTTTTCCGATGATGCAGTAGAAGTGTCCAATAATACAGAAGCTTTCTCAAACATTTCATTCCCAGAAGCGAAATCTTTTCGTGTTAAGCGATTTTGGTTTCGCATTAAGAGAAAAAATGCATGAATATACATAGATTTTAGGACTGTTGTATTATTTCGTGTTAACCGATATTTCGTCTTAAGCGTTTTCGCGTTAACTGCATTTCAGTGTATGTAGCACTTCATTGAGAGAATTCATTGATAGTTCGAATCACTGGAGTAGCTAGCCCTGAGTGAGCCCCGTATCAAAATTCCTTGAAGGTCCTTTTTTGGGAAAAAAATGATCTCATTAATAAAAGACTTATTTGAAAATGTCAGAATATTACACGTGGTGGGGCCCCTGTAGCATGGGTGCCCCGTATCATTGATGCGGTGGTAGCTACGCCCCTGGTTCGAATCGTTGTCGAAAATTCAATAAATAAATAAGAATAAACATAATAAAATATGTGGCTTAGACAAAGAATTCGAAGGATACTGGTTACTCTTTATGATTCCACATAATTTTTTTTTAAATATAGTGTGGTGTTATCAGCTTTTTAAACAATTTTAGTTTTAGGAGTTTTTTTTATGTGGAGTCATTTACATGCATTTATACGTTGCACGCACTGAAGATGTGTTTCTTTCAATCCAGGTCACGTGACATATCCCGGGTTCTTGTCGTATTCTATGACAAAGCACGCTTTGGTCGCCTTTGCTGATGGATTGAGACGAGAGATGTTGAAATGGGGAGTAACAGTTGCGAGTATAGAGCCTTCTATGTACAAGTAAGCAAACAATTGATTCCTATTTTTAAATGTCATGCCCTTCTGTATTTTAGTTAAAAATTTGGAAAAAAATATGACATGTGACATTATTCTCGAATTTCAGGGATCATTAGAATATGGAGCAATATTAATTTGAACTCTTTCAAAAAATAAATAATGTACAGAAATGTACATTGTGGAATGATAAACTCTTCTAACTGATTGAGAGTTTTGAAAATGTTTTTCTTGAGATTATGGTTACATTCTGGTTTATTAAATGGTTTCTCTTAGTAATTGAGTTAAAACGCTGCAATTTGGAAGGGAAAACATTTCTTAAGAGTTCTTAGTATATAAATAAAAGAACCAGAACTTTTTAAAATTTGTTTTTACCATCGAATTTATTTGATTTCATGAAATCATGATATTTCAAAAAAAGAATCTTTCCCTACAAAAATTAAACAAATCTAACAAATTATCACGTGAAGAATAAATGATTATTCCTTTTTTTCAAAATTATTACGAATCTAATTTCATACGAAATAAATCTATGGGTATGAGCGAACAAAGATTTTTGACAACTATTTGATGCAACGTCTGACAGTGCTTCTTCAGTGACTACCTTTTACTTATTGTAAAGCAGAGGTCGCCAAAGTGGTGGTCCACGAGAAAATTTTGCTGGTCCCCAGAGAAAAATGTGAAATACACTTATCATGTTAAGTTATGTTTTAAGAGAAGTAAATTTTTCCAGGAACAAAATACAGTGGGTGATCGGTTAACGAACATAATCCGTTCCAAGACTATGTTCGCTATCCGAATTGTTCGTTAACCGATCATCGATTCACCATAGACTTCTATGTGAAATCGATTAATTCGTTCTGGAGACCCTAAAAATTAAATTTTAAAAAATGTATAATTTCTTAGGAAGTTTTAAAAAAATAATACATACATATAGTCTTGCATATTAATCAGTCCTTTTCATTTTTTGCTTATGGGGCGTTGAAGAATATGTCCAATGTCGATTGCTTTTCTCTCTTTTTCAGGATTTTCCGGAAGTAATTAATAGCATTGTCGTTGTAAAGATCCCCAACCCTACTGACATCAGCTTGGTTTGGGTGCCATTCTAAGATCATTGTTCTGACAGCATCCCACTTTTTAAAAAGATCTTTAATGGCAGATGTTGGCATTGGTCCTCTTTCGTCTTCCTCTTGTTCAGAAGGAGACACATTTCGTTGTATTTCTTGGTGTTCATCATTCAAAATTTCTTGGAGTTCTTCTATCGTCAATTCATCTTTATGTCACATTATGAGCTCTTCTATGTCAACTTCGGGCGCGTTCACCTCCAATTCCAGATCTCTAGCAGTTGTCCAAATTTCATCCATAATTTAAGGGATGTCTCGCTGATCACCTCCGAATATGTGCTCGTTGTCCAAACACAAAAAATCTTTCTTGAAAGTGTTCGTTAACCGATCACCCACTGTAATCCGAAATTGCAAAAATTCTTGTCCAACAATGAATGCTAACAAGCTAAGCTTGCATATTTGGCAGATATTCCCCCCCTGCTAAATGAACTAAACATATCCTTGCAAGGACAATTTTGGGACGGGTTCACACTATAAAATAAAATGAATGCGTTTCACAAAAGAAAATATTACTGTGACAAACGCAGCTGGTTGAAGACGATCTGCAAATGTTTTCTGATTTTGATGAATACACGAAGGAAAATGATGTTGACCAGCAAGTAGTAACCCTATTCAAAAAGTATTCGAAATCTCTTACATGATCTTTTGCTCGTTATTACTCAAAGAATGAAGATCCCAGACATATGGTAATATGTGGATAATATATCCGCTTGCAACGAAAATTCAGAATAATTATTTAAGCATGCATCTCTTTAAAAGAAAACCTCACCCACCTATTGTCCGACGAAACTCAAATTTAAATTTCATTCATCCTTATAAAGATCTCAGATTTGGCTTTCCATAAAAGATGAATACCTTCTCGGTGAATAGGCGATGAAAATTTTAAATCTATTCTCCATAACTTATTTATGGGGAAATGTCTTTTCATCTGTCACAGCCATCAAAACACGGTACTGATCTCAGCTTGAAATATATAAATGCAGTTCTCTATCTTGCAGTAACAACATTGGGTTCAAATATCCTTAATCTTATTTCAAGTAAGCAGGAATATCCATCTCACTAGAAATGCATAATGCTAAAAGTTTTATTTTTACAATTTTTGTTTATTTTATTATGGTTTATTAATACAATTAATAGTTTCATTTTATTAACTACCGTAAAATTCGGCGTATAACGCACACCCCTTTTTTCACGAAGAAACTTGGAATTCATGCATGCAATGCTCGTATATTTTGAAGTCATTTATTGGATGTATTATTGCAGGCTTTTGAAAAATAGTATACTTCTAGAAATACAATCCTTTAAGTTCATGAGAAATGACATTCTCCACACAGTATTTTGATCTATGTATAAGTCTAATTTTTTTCTATGCTCATCTTCTTTCATTTTTCAAGCTCTCATTCTTATACCCGGCGTATAACGCGCACCCGTAAATTTCGATCTTATTTTTTGTGTTAAAAGTACGCGTTATACGCCGGATTTTACGGCAGGTACTATGGTGAAAGAAGCATTTCTCATTCAATATTCTTTTATTGCGGTGCTCATCACACATCCTTTTAATTGTTTACATTCTGAGTTGGTCTGTCAGCCAGGGCAGATTCCCAAACCTATTATAAGGAGTTTTCCATATTCAATTCGGAACCCATGGTCGGGTTTACCACAGTACATTTTATGTGTTCTTAGATCACAATTTTCTTATAAATACATTTAAAATAAAATCATATTAGTGGTCCGCGGGATTTAAATTATGAATTTACTGGTCCGTGAGGTCAAAAAGTTTGGCGACGGCAGCTATAAAGTTTAGTGGTAACAGTATCCTGTTAATGGGGTATTTTTCGTGGTCTGGCCTGGGTTTCTTAATTTCTTTGGTTGGAAGTGAAAACTCTGAGATGTATGTGGATATTCCGAACAAACCTACTTCCCCAATTCTATGACAATATTTTGCTGTGGCCCATTTCTCTTCCAGCAGGATAACTGCTCAACTCGCACATCGACACTTGAGCAGCTATGGTTTGACGAAATGGATATACAAAAACTGGACCAGCTTTCTCAGAGACCTGATCTAAATCCCATAGATTCTTTGGGATGAATCAGAATTCAGATTATGTAGCCAGTCAAATCGACCATCCTCACTGCAGCCGCTCACTTCAGCTGTGAGGGGTGGCCGCGGTAGCCGAGTGGTACAGATATCGGACCGTTGCTTGCCTTTGTCACGAGTTCGAGCCCAGTACCACTAAAGAGCCGCCGCGTAGGGCAGCGATGCACGTTAAATCTGTCGAGAGCTGAAACATCCTCCCGTTGGTGTGGTAGTTAGGAGAGGGGGCTGCCAGCTCAGGTGTCGTCCATGTCACTTGTCCATGGTTCAAAATTACGTGGTCCGCCGCCAAGAGCCCTCGTGTAGCTGAACAGGGCAACGTTAATATTCAATAAATAAATCTGCTGTGAGGGACACCTGGAAAAGTCAATTCCTATCACCACCTATCAACATCAGGCGGAAAGCTACCCAGACGTTTACAGATATTGATGCAAGGGGGAGAAACGTCATATTAATATATGATTCAAGACTCTTCGAGTCCATATCACTGTGTGTCTGGATACTTTAAACCAGTGCTCCGCAACCTTTTTATACCGCGGACCGGTCAACGTTTGTTAATTTTACCGCGGTCCGCTGTTGCATTTAATTGTGATTCCTGAATAAAATATAGCTACACCAAAAAATGAATATAAAAGGATTTTTAAAAAGGAATATTAAGTGATTTTCATAAAAAGTAGCCCACACCTAAGAAAAATATACCACAGTAAATAAAAGAGAAATAATTTAATGTTTCTTGTGCGGATCGGTACCGGGCCTCGCACTGCTTTAAGGCAGTGCTCCGCAACCTTTTTATCGCTGCGGACCGGTCAACGTTTGATAATTTTACTGCGGCCCACTGAGGGTGGGACACGTTGATTGTTTATATTTTAGATTGTTTTGATTTAACAATTTTAATTTAGTTACATTTAAATATGCCTTCAGAATTAAACATAGTTACACCAAAAATGAAAAAAAGTGATTTAACGTGGAATATAAAGTGGTTCCCGTGGAAAAATGCGCAAAGCCGAGAGAAATGCACCAAATTAAATAAAATGGCAATAGTTTAATGTTCTTTAGGCGGCCCGGCACCATTTGATCCACGGACCGGGGGTTGCGGATCACTTCTTTAAATCAGAGAGTATATGTGTTTTTGATAATGGTTTTTAAAACACTTTTATTTGAATTTTGATACGGGTGAAAATAATTATCAATTTTATTCCGGCATTATGGTATTATAAATTTACTTTAAATTCTTTAATTACAAAATGAAATAATTATTTAATTCAATGTTAATGACTTCTTGGTAATACTTATTTCTATTTTATTTTGAATAGAACAAGAATAGCGAGAAGTGATGTTTTAACTGGTGCCCTGGATAACTCTTGGGAAAGAACACCTGATGCCATAAAGGAAGCTTATGGTTTCCCATATTATGAGGATTTCAAGGGTCGCATGCAGAAATTGGCCATGCATGCCAGACCTTACTTAGATGAAGTTGTCGAGTGCATGGAACAAGCTGTGACCGAAGTCCGTCCCAAACTCGTCTATCGATGCTCCGGACCAGCGGACAAGGTTCGACTATGGATTATGTCACTGCTGCCC
The DNA here is from genome assembly GCA_019973935.1 of Trichonephila clavipes. Taxonomy (NCBI): domain Eukaryota; kingdom Metazoa; phylum Arthropoda; class Arachnida; order Araneae; family Nephilidae; genus Trichonephila; species Trichonephila clavipes. The sequence goes on along the minus strand of BMAU01018153.1, from coordinate 967,901 downwards.
ACACAGTTGCTGGACATGCTTATTTGTTATATAATTCAGCCAAGCCATAGGCAGTTGTCTGGTGGTGGTCGCAGCGCTAAGTCATCAACATCGTCTTCGTCGTCATGATGAATGGGTTTGGATTTGTGTAGTTAGTGTGTCTTTGTACATTGATTTATGAAATAAAAAAGATAGTTTTTATGTTTATTATATGTAGAATAAAGAGTAGTCTCTTCTCTCTTCTTTTGTATTATACGAACAAATCTTTGTATAAGACCATCTATTTTTGAATTAATTAGTAAAGAGATTGTATAAATGAATAACTATCATATTGATTTAATTATTCTTTACACCACCATAATTTTTTAGCTGATGAATAATGAAGAATGTATTACAGCCTCATTGGACGAAAATATATAACTCTGAAATCTGGCTAAAATGAAGAAAAATTTAGTTGATTTTTTCCATCACTTATAAACAATTTTTTCCACTTACTTAATTTCGATAATGAAAGACAAATAATTCATCAAGTCTTACAATATTATTGTTTAATTTATATTTCACTTTATTTTATCTCTCTCTAACCCGTGTACTTTTATTTATTATTTTTCTCATTAAAAAATCCGCTTTTTTTGTCTATATATTTTTTGCGCAATGTTTATATTTTACACTCTTATCTGAAATTAGTGAAATTATGTTTTGATTGGAATATGTAAAAATATCTAGGTATCTTGCTTCTGCTACATAACGAAACCATTTTTATTAAGTCTTTACACTTGTTATAAAGTTATAAACTTTAAGGCGAAATTTAATGAAATTTTATATTACGTAATTGCTTTTATTTGATTTTGTCTTAAAACCCGTAACTTTATTTATTACATTTCAACAATGAACAGAATAGCGTCATCTGTGTCTGGGGCTCAATTTTATGAAAAACAATTGTATGATTGTAGATGTTGTATTATAAATCAGGCATTCAAAGTAAACTCGTATACATAGCTACTCGAAATTATTAAACTCTTCCATTTTGAGAATTTAAAAGGTTCATTAATTTCTGGTAAAATAATTTTTTAAATATAGTTCGTTTGATCGATCGTTTTTTTTTTCATGGTGTTAATTTTTATATTTAGTCTTACTCTATTTTTTGTACCAGAGTAGATCGTCAAATTGCTTTCAAAATAAGTTGATAATTGCTTCGAATTAAAATTGATTAGTACTACATTTCAATTAATGTGTTACTGGGATAAACCGTTTCGTTGTATATAATTTTTTCAAAACTTATTTTTATTCGGATTTTAATCAGCACAAATACAAGAAAATCCATTAAAAAAGTCACATGTTTTTGGATAAATGTCAAATAATTAATTGTTTGATTATTAAAATAAGCTTTAAATAAAACTTTAAGGTAATGATGGATGGAATGACAAATAGTACTTCTGTAAATGAAACAATCGAATGAATTATAAGAAATTTTCAGCTTGTAAGAAAAAAAATAGTAATTTATTATTTTATAAACTTTCATTTTAAATTGGAAATTTTCTGTGAAAAATGCTGAAAGGATTTTTATTTGAATGAATTCAACGATTTAAAGTGTTCAATTAAATGTGAATTATGAAAATGAATTGTTAGATTATATGTATACGTAAAATATCACAGTTGTGCTGGAGATATTTTTCTTTCTTCTTTCACAATATTTACGATTTTGGCGGGTTTTAAATAGTCTAAAATAAATAACATTATTTGGGTTTTTTTATTAAGGTCTTAGAATTTTTGTAAAAACTTCAATGTGGTTCTCAACAAAGTTGAGAACCATATTGAAAAATGATTTTAGTATGGCATATTTTCGTACATTTTTTGAATAATGGTTTTAACTTTTTAAAAAATTCCATTTTTTTTAATTTAAGAGTTTTAAAAGAAAACAGAAGTCCTTAAATACAATTTTTTAAATTGTTAAAAAAATTACTATAAAGCCTTTGTTATTATCCTTTAAATAAAAATAGAACTCTTATGTTATAAAATGTTTTCGTTAAAATTAAGAAACAAATATTAGAGTAAAATTTGAATTAGCAGAAAGTAAATGGGAATTAGTAAATGGCAATCTACATTTTTCCTAAATATGTTAATGAAAACCTGTCGTGCGGTTTGTTGACCTTTGTAAAAGTAATGGTAAAAAACAAGGCTGGCGTAGGAAAATGAAATTTTTAAAATTATGATTAATCGCTCAAAATAGCTATGTTATTTGTTAAAAGTCATTTTTGCGAATAATTTCATTCACGTATTTCAGTATTTTCTAATGGTGAAATTCTCATCGGGAATTTTTATTTGTTACTTAATAAAAATATCTACTGTGAAGTTAAATTGTATTTGTGCGTTGTAAGACGTTTTTTATGTCTATACAAATATTCTATATGCTGAGTGACTATATTTAATTTTTTCTCTTTCAAAAAATTATTTAAAGACTACACTGGTCACACAGAATGACCTATCATTTCATCTGAACACATGCAAAGCTAGAGGAATTTGTCTGGTAAAAGAAATAAAAATGGCTCCAAAATATCAATAGCAGATGTCAGTGTACTCGTCACAATAAGTGCATGGCATCGAGTACAACTCTTATTCCGCCATTATGTGAATTCCAGGTTAAATCAATAGTACTGTTCAATGTACACGATTCTTATAGATTTTTTACAGCTAAATTAAATGAATAAAAAAGAAATGACTTATAAATCATCTAATATTTACTGCACTCTGTGTTCGAAGCCCATCCACCACAACAAGCTTGTGTCGCAAAGCTTTTTAACGCCAACAATTCTGTCATTTTCGAAATGAATATTCAAAATCTACTTCATTTGTTTTACGATATGAGGAGGAGCGACACCTGGCATAAAAAAAGTGCTACCTATACATGCAAGCTGTCACAACACTTTCAAAATCTGGTTGCACAAAAAATTCATATCGTTCATCATTGACGGTACAGATAACAGGAATCGCAGATCCTTACTCCTCGAAAAAGAATGAATAAGGTATCCAACTACGTTCGGAACCGTGATTTTCAAAAGCGCATAAATGGATAATTTTCATACTTAGTGTCACTTATATTAGAATACATGCATAAAATTGTTTTAAGGGCATTTTGACAAAAAATTTTTATTTAAATACAATATTTTGGCAAAAAATTAACTTAGAATAATCTTTTTTCCAAATGTTCTCCTTTTGTGAAACATGCTTCTATGAGAATAATATTTTGCCTGTATATAGCTCAGACCTCTGTTCAGAGGCTCAACTAAAATTTTTGAAATATATAACTTAGAAGTGGGTTTATTCATATTTTACGACAACAGAGGGGAGCAATTTTAAGAAAAAAACGCGAATAATTATTTCAATTGGTGGGAACTCTGAAAATAATGCGATTTTTTCAAAAATTCTAGTTGAGCCTCTGTAGAGAAAGAAGTCTGAGCTATAAACAGGCAAAATATTATTATAGTAGAATCATTTTTTGCAAAAGGAGAACATTTGGGGGAAAAGATTATTCTAAGTTAATTTTTTGCCACAATATTATATTTAAATAGTTTTTTTTGTCAAAATGTCCTTAAAACAATTTTATGCATGTATTCTAATCTGAGTGACACTAAATATCATGAAAATTATCCATTTATGCGCTTTTTTAAAATCACGGTTCCGAACGTAGTCGGATACCTTAATCAATAATCGCTGCCATAAGACCATACCTAGTGATTGAAATACCGGGAATACTGAATACCGGTATTTTGAGTCATTTGTACAATTTTGAAATACCGGTATTCACAAGTTTAAATAACGGTTTTTCGGTATTTACTAGAATTTTTTTCAAATTCAAATATTTCCACTATATGTTCAGGGATCGCCAACATATCAAAATAGTATGCGTTTTTGTTTTTGTGTTATATTATAGTTTTAATTATTGCACCGCGATTAAAATATATTATAAATGAAATAATTTTACATCCATTTCAGAAGGTGAAGGTATTTAAACGTCAATATTCCGCTGATCTTATTTTTATTTTTCCTAGCTGGTTCTACAGTTCTCAAGCAACTCAATTAAATCCATCATCTGAATTTTTCATTTCAAGATACAACGGGTTAAAAAAAGACTACTAATCTGAACTTTTATAAAATATGTGAATTATCCAAAGCCAAAACTATCCGGTTACAGCTCAGAGTGATACTGCACTCTGACAGGTTTCGTAGTCTGGTATTCGTATCTGAGAAACCGAGGTTGTACTTGTAAAGAAAATGCGTAATATTTCGATATTTTTTTTTAAATTGCTAAGTTTGTTATTCACATTTTATTTGCATATCATACTTTAGTTTCAAAATATTTTTCAGATGCATTATACATATATTCATAAATAGTAACCCATAATAATGAATAAGAATAACTTTAAAGAACATAAAAAATCTGTTGATAATACTTCGATTTGGTTTCATTATTTACGTGATGAAAAGAATATGTTGGGGGGCACAATGTAAAAAAAATATTCTAGAATTATTAAAGTGAATGGAGGAATTACAAGCGGACTCCATACACATTTAAAAACATTAAATAAATTTATTAAGGAGGAAAGAATCTAATTTCGATATAGGTACAAACTTAAGCACAGTCTCTAAGAACAAGCTGTCAGGGATTTTAGATTATTTCTTAAAAAAAGATATTTGGATGAACTTATAAATAAAATGACAGCATTAGATTGTTTACCATTTCGAGTGTTTTGCACTTCTAACGAATTAAGAAAATCACTATCTACAGCTTGTAATTTTTGCACAAAAATACGTTCCAGGCTTAATGACAGTACAATTGATGCATTATGTTTTTAGGATCACATTTCAAAAATTTGTAAAAGTACAACAGACTGAATAGTGATATTCACACTTTTTTTGTGATTTATATAAATAAATAAGATGTTCCTTTATTTTTTTTTTATGATTCTTAATATACTGTTATATTTTATAAGTTACAAATTATTTTTTGAGATATTTACACTCTCTAATAAAAAAACTGGTAAGTAAAACTAATAAACACCCACAGTGTTTTCTCTCTTTTTCTAAATTTCTACTACCGGTATTAAAACCGGTATCAAGTTCTAAAAAATACCGGTATTGAACTTTTGGTCCGATATTGCAATCCCGAGCCATACCATATATACGCTGGGTGGGCATTACGTCGATCGCGATTGACCGGTGAGCTTCCAAGACATTTTATGGTGACCGCCTGAAGATTTTAACGGTTAGTTATTACATACGGAAGTGTCCACAACACCTTGAAAAATTAGAAGTAGCCCGGACCCTGGAAAAGTCTGCCTACCTCAACCATACAGTAACTTTTGCAAAATAAGGATGCAAGTATGCATTTTTTTCTCTGCCCATACTCTGCAGTAGTAAATATTAATGAAATCTTTACGATGAAAATAAACTTCGTCTTTTTATAAAATATTCCATCGCCATGCTTTGTCCACTTTCATATCCAAGCAGAAAATAGTACACAGCGAAAGTTTTTCATATTGACAGATCATCAGAAGTAATCTTTTGAATGGGCTTAATTCTGAATGGTCATATTTCAAGATGTTTCGTAAAATTTCATGAACCGTGCTGACAGGCATGTTCAAAGTTCGTTTTTACCACACCACTCTGCTCGTCCATTTCCTCAATCTACAGCCACATATTTCAATGACACCGAATCAATTGCTCCCCTACCTTTTTACCAGATTTCAAGTCAAATAAACTAGTTTCTCAGAACTTATGAATAATTATTTGTAGACCTTCGATACACATCGGATCAGAACCTTGTGATACCCCCTGCCTGGGGGTACCATCTCTTCATTTACGCGATCTAGATTTGTGGGAGGAAATTATTGATCACCTAAGTAAGCCATAATAAATCCAATTTATTATTATCTAATTATATTGAACAACACGAGTCTTACTATAGGAAGGCAATCAGGAGTGATATAACTTATCCCTAAATTCTAAGTAAATAAGCGCCTGGAATCCTCTCTCTCTCTCTCTAACCACTTATCTTTAAGCAAAGTTATCTTATGAATCTTTATCTTCCTTAATTTCTTTAACTCGTTAAAGCCCGTTCTATAATTACACTTCTAAGTTTAATGTCTTACCATCAGCTCAAGGCGTTCAGCATCTCAGCTTCCTTTCTCGTTCTTTTTCGCGATCACAAAACCTTCACTATATATCTACTGACTAATCTGAATATCACGGTTTCTTCTTGAGAGGATTGGCTGTGAATTAACTCAATGCTGGCCCCAAAGATTCCCCAAGAGGATTAATAGAAAAAACGCAGTGTGTGTGTAAAGCCCCATCTCACAACCTTTCCAAATATCCGGAAATTTTTTAGCGCAAATGATGCGCAGTCACCATTGATATAGCTAATATGAGCGATTCAGATGCCGAATAACGGAAACAGCATATACCTCATTTTTGAATAGCAAGTGTTATTTCTGGTTAGCATTTCACTTTTTATTTGCGTATTCTTACGTTTACAGCATCATCTACTGACAAAAAATTTCAAATTATTCTTTTCTTTCAGTAGACAAACTCCCATTGATTCATATATGTTCACACAAAATTATAAATAATTAAAACCAGTGATCATTTTATAGCATTTTGAAAACAGGACTTTAATTATAAGCGTTCTTTTTGAAACGATGAAAGAGTTGAAATCAGGAATAAAACATAAAATGAACTTATTCCCCTTTAAATACAACTGTTTGTAAAAAAATATAGCATATATTTTTACATACTCAAACAACGAATGGCTATAATTTCTGAAACTTTATTGCGTGGTTTTTGCAAATGTTTAAATAAGATAAAATACGAAAATTTTTTTCATGCATAAATTTTATTTATATCTTATCTCGAAAATAAGTAAATTACTATATTCTTTTTTTTCTATGATAATATCAACAAGCTAGCGTCTTTTTAATTTCTTGATATAAGTAACAAAAATGAGATGCATTATGTGTTTGATTTCCGGTGGAAAAACTGTTTCGTAACTTTTAGAGTCCAAAACTTGATGAAAACAAAAAACTAACTACAAAAACTTATTATACATCAAATAGAGCCGGTGTGGGCATTAACTGGATCGCAATCGACTGGTGGACCGCCCAGACATTTTGGGTGACCGCCTGAAGATTTTAGCAGTTAATAATTATATAAGGAAATATTCAAGATAATAATTATATAAGGAAATATTCAAGATTGGTTGAATTTGCAGACTAATTCTTCTACTGACTATAACAAGAAAAACTAACTTTAGATAAAAATGTTTCATTTTTTATATATTTTGTACTGTTTGATAATAAATGCATCATTTGATATTGCTATATTTGTGGCTATTATTATTATGTTTGTGTGTATCTTGCGTTTTGCTTTAAATGTGGTTTTAAAAGTTTTTTTTATTTTAGTTCTGTAGGTAAGTATATATTCCATATATTTATTATATTAAGTTATAATAAATATTGTAAACCTTTTCCTATTTCACCACACCTATGACACTGGGCTCACACAAGAATTTTTCAAGGGGTAGGGAATGTCTACCATTTCGTATCATACCGCAATATGCAGCCAAACATATTTTTTTTTTTGATTTTGTAGATTGTTGCGAGCAAAAAACAGTAAAAAAATTAATTACTAAATAAATAATTGACAAGTAATAAAAAAATTATTTTTCAAACAATTAAGTTTTACGTACTATTTACACAGGATTATAATCAATCGGAAAAATTCAAGGACTATGGGGGAGAATTCGGACCCCCCCGCCCTCTTCTGTGCCCCACCGACACTGGATGGACAGCAACACCTTGAACAAATTAGCCCACACCCTGGACAAGTCTGTCCACCCCTGAAATAGAGCATATTTGTATTTGGTTTTTGAATTGAAACTTTGTAACACACAACTGTACTTTTAAAACTTAACGTGCTTTTATGAGTTAGGCATATATTCTTATGAAAATGTGAATAAAATTGACATTTAAAACAATATCTTAAATAGTTTTATAGTATGTAACTAAAAAGTCTAACGGAATAACACATTACGACTTTTGTAGGTACCATACAAGCAAATTTATTTCTATATCTGTTGCATAATACAATAAATTGTAACAGTAGAAGAAAAGGTTCTCTATTTTTCACAACGTAATTAAATAACAACAACCAGTAATATTGATGAAATTTAACAGACAATATTTAATAAGATACTTACTGCATTTTCAAGAAAAGCAATCGCTTTAGTAAACTAGAAAAATAAAACATTAAATTCTCAATTCTGATATAGATCCAATTTTCTTTTATAAAATAGATTACCTTTAATACAATTGGTCCATCACATGCCACAATTCATATTTTTAGTGGTGTAGGGCTTTGTACTGATAGTAATCTAAAATAGTATTTTTTTATTTACAGATCAAATAAATTTTGTGTGTTTATACATATTTTTTACAAGCCATCAATGCTGTTTAGAATTTGTGCCTTAGTTGAATAAGATTAATTATTCGAAAAATAAAATTTTAAACGTGTTATTTTAAAAGCATTTTTTCTTCGTGTAACTGAGATTCTCATGACGTTTATTAGTTGTGCTGTGAAGTACTGATAAATAAAAATGGTATTAGTGAATTTAGTTCAGCCTTTTCAAAGCATTTTCCTGATTTATTTGATAATCATTTAAGAAACTAAATTATAAACATATTTATTCCAAAACTTTTCATCAATATTTCATATATAATTTAGTTCATATAATATATTTTCATATAATTTAGAATTTTCGACAATAATATTTTATTTTTTATTACCGAATAATATTCTTCCAAAGAGCTGAGCATACAAATGCACATTTCAACCCTCTTATGCACATATTTTCCCCTCTTTTGAATTCTTGTTTTTAATTGATTTGGAATCAATAAATAAGACAAGTATCGGTGATATTCTATTTTTTCTTCATGAACTTATCAAGTGAAATGTTTTCTATGTTTGAAGTAAAAATTATGAAGACACACGAATATTTACGGCTATTACAGATTCAAGCTTTAGAGATGTCAAAATAGATCCCTACACATTTTGAATAGATATTGAAATCTTATTAAAGGATAAAATAGTAATTGAAGAAAGGACATTTAACATTGAATTATACAATTAAAACGCTTTATAAATTATTATTATTATTGAAAAGGTTTCGTATTAGTTATTAAGAAAGTTTACGGTAAGAATCCTTAATCTGCCATTGTGTTGCCAACTGCTAAATTCACAAATATGTTATATCTTAAAAACATCTAAGCTTTTCTTGAAAGCACATCAGTTTTTTGACAGAAGAATAACAAATACAAAGCACATTTATATAGCATCACACAAATATTTGCTGACAATGCTTTATATTACAGTGAATATACACATACTTTTGAATCGCTTTTAACTACAAAATGTGCATAAATGTTCTGGTTTTTACAAGTTTTTTCCCTTGACAAGATAAAGGGCATATTATATTTATCACCAATTAAATATAAATCTGTTTTTAAGGCCTCTGGTTTACTGGATTTATTAGATACATTTAGACCCATTCATTTTAGATAGGGATCTATATTTTTGATATTGTATAATTTCTTTGTCTTATATATGCCTCTATGTTATCAAAGTCCAAAAGTTGTTTCGACATGGGGTGTATTTTTTGTAATTTTATTGGACCAAAGACATGGCTGAAAATCTAGAAAATTCAGCGGAGATATTAGAAAGCCATTAAGGCTATTTAATTTTAAGCCAATTTAGTTTAACCTTTGTGCGATAGTAAACACAATATACAATTACAAGCTTTATAGCATTGGGACCTTAATCACCATTTTGTTTTCTTTCATTGTATAGTAAAAATTTATTAATTGCCTAAGCAAGGACAAAATGCAGAATTTGTAACAATTTTTTTTTACTTTGAATCAGACTCAGCATTTTCTCTTCAATAAAATAATTAAAAAAAACCCGGAATTTTTACAATTTATATTCTGATTCGTAATTAATATTCTGATGACTATAAAATTGGAAGAAATATTACTAATAGTTTTCGAACATATCTTACATTGCCGAGTGAACACAATGTACAGGTATCACGAAATATTTTTTTTTTCAAAAACTACAATGCAATAGACACCTAAAACAATTTCGTTCAGACAGTGGAAGAATTTTAAGAAACATTTTTTAAACAGGAACAACAAGAAAATATTACAACTCTTGAAGAGGGAAAAAAAAAGAATATTCTAAAACAAAAATAAACACCAAAAAGAAAGAAAAAATTTAAAGAATTCGTTATCAAGAACACCATTCCGAATTGTTCGGCATTCTAGAAGGACTAAAAGCGAAATCTGAGAATTTGATGATTAAGGTTCCCCATTCTACTACTTTAGCTGACCACTTTACGTACAACGTTCTCGTTCATCTCAATGTGTGTTCTCGTAGGACCCTTGATCTTTGTAACCTTGAACGTAACCCCCGTCGTTTGGCTTGTCTTCCCGTCCTTCCTTGCCACGACCTTTTCCGGCTTCATCAAAACGCAACTTGTGGGTGCCCGTGTATTTGGTGTGATCTGTCAAACGGCTGACGGCACCTATTGCTGCTGTTGGCTGAGGAAAGAGTGAAAATCATTAAATAAAGAAAATCTTAAACATTTTTTCTGATTAATTGTATTTTAATTGATTTTCTCTAGCACTGTGAATTTTTTAAGATAAACTTCTAAATTTGTTAATGTTTAATAAATTATAGAAAAAAAAAGAATGGTGGAAAAATATTTTTGTGAAATTTTATTCAATTCCTACTATTAGCTCACAATCTCTAAATATCTATTTATTTATTTATTTATTTATTTATCTTGGTGGAATTTGCAATCGTTAATAAAATACATTTATAAAGCGCTCAATTGAGCTGAAATTTTATATACATGATTATTTTCGATGTGTGACAATACAATAATTTATATCTAATTAATAAAAATTAATTGATTAAAACTAGTTATTCAAAGAATTACAAATACAGCTACGTTGTAATCATTTTTGGCAACGAGTCAAAACTTGAAAAGGTTTTTTTCTCATTTTTTAAAGCATTCAGTTGAACTAAAATTTTATATACACGATTGTTTTGGATGACAATACGATACTTTAATGATAATTAATAAAAATTAATTACCATTTGATGTCATTCTGTCATATGTATATACATATTTACATTAATTGTAACTATTTAATAAAAATAGCTAAAATAAATGTTTTCTTTGTTGATCTAAGTAGGAATTGACTTAAAATTTTTTTTATATTATTTTTTTCTGTAACATCAACGACTTTTGTAAATTATGGTAAACTTGATTATTTTATTATAGTCAATAGCAGCGGTCGCCAAACTTTTTGACCTCACGGACCAGTAAATTCATAATTTAAATCCCGCAGACCACTCTCTTATAGGATTTAACTATATTTTTTAAAAAAAATTGTGATCTAATAACACACACACGTAAAAAGCGTACCTAGTTAATAAAATGAAACTAATAATTGTAACTGAATTATGAAAGTTTTATTTATTAATAAACCATAATAAAATAAACAAAAACTGTAAAAAACAAAAAACAACTAAAAAATGGTTTAGGTGTATCAAACTTTTAGCGTTTATATATTGCTAGTGTGATGGATGTTCCTGCTTACTTGAAATAAGATTATGGATAGTTAGATCCAATGTTGTAATTGCAAGATATTTATTTCAAACTGAGATTGATACCGTGTTTTGATGGCTGTGACAGATGAAAAGGCCATTTCACGTAAATAAGTTCAGGAGAATTGAATCAGAATTTTCATCGTCTGTTCACTAAGAAAAGGGTATTCAGTTTTACCATATTTTCTGGGGACCATCACCAAGGGTACCACAATTTTTTGGGGACCGGCGAATTTTCTCTCGGACCACCTCTTTGGCGACCTCTGGTCAATAAGAAGGAAACCTAAAATATAAACCCCTTCCTTCCCTCTAAAACATGTTAAGTGAGGATAATCAGGTTAATTTTCTTTAAATATCTATTATTTTATTATAGTTAAAATAATAGATAATTATTTATTATTATTATATCTCTAAAAATTATTTTATTATAAATGAAACACACGTAATTTTAAATTGTCCTTAAATATATTTTAAAATAATTATCATTTTAAGTTATAACTCAATATTTTCCTCAAATTCATACAAATTAAATACCTGGTGTTTCTAAAAAAATATCGGAGTTTTAACGCCTTATAGTATTCATTACATGTAACATATTAGTAGGACTCTTACATTGAATGAAAGAGCACAACTGAAACAGTTATGTTTTCTAGCATCTGTGCTAATTTTTCCCCTTTCTTACCGATCAACGCGCTAGTAGAAAAATGACGACAAGTAAACAGAAAGTGTTTTGTGTTTTCCGGTTTGCAAAGACAGAATCTGCTATTACTGTGCAACGAGAGTTCCGTATGAAGTTCGGCTGTCAATCTCCAAATGATATAACATTTTTAGGTGGGTGGTATCATCAGTTTAAGGTATCCGAACACGTTCGGAGCACTTTTTAACAAAATAACATATTTAAACATTATAAAGGCTTTTTTAGGACTCAATACCAATAAATACTAATATTTAACTAACAATATTTAAAATAAATTGCCTAAATTTCACAGAAATCACAATTATAAGCGAAATTTTAGCAAAATTTTTGTAAAACTTCAAAGCAATTAAAGAAAAAAGTAAAATAAACTTATATTAGTAAAAATATTACCAAAACAATCTAGATGCATTTATCTAGAGAATGTACTAAGATTTTAATGTTTTATTAAAATTTGAAAATTTTAGAGTTGATTGAGTAAACATTATAAGAAAAATCACATTCTTT